>OY744483.1:273216619-273313482 GCA_963556165.1 Tipula helvola
CTGCTATTATATTACAATATATGTATATCCTAAAATAAAATTGTAATAAAATATTTCATTGCTTGAAATTTATATATGTACCCTTAAAAGTTTCTTATGTGAATTTGTTCTAGACATTAGCGTGTCTACGGAAGTAAAATATTTATTTTTTTTTATTACATCTAGACATTAAATATTTTTAAATAATTTTGTTGAATGAAATTCATACAACAATAAATAACTCAAACCCATTCATTAAATGAAAATACAGGATTTTATTATAAATTTGTAATTTATTATTATACAAAAGCTTTTGGAATTTTTTAGGATGCTTACCTCAATTTAAAAAAATTAATTCACTATTTACCTCTCGAATCAAAAATGTAAAATATAAAGGGCTGAAACCTCATTAGGTGGTCAGAACTTCGGTCTTCAAAATTAAATCTACTCCCAAATCAATCCCAAACTGAATCTCTTAAGTTAGTCTTCAGTTCAACCTCCAAAAACAATGTTTGTGTAAAGTTTGCTTCAAATTGGTCAAGACGTGTGGATTTGTTTAAATATCTTGCACATATCCATGTTTTACTATAGCCAATTAGGATAAAACTTATCTATTTCATAACGGATTTTAGTGAAATTTGACAACCGCGATAGAAATGGGATCCTAAAATGATTTTTGAATACACTTAATATGGCCAGGTGGGATGGAACTTGCCTATTTCCCAACCGATTATGAAATTTGGCATGTGCGTTGGAAGTGGGATTTTAAAATGGCTTTAGGATGAAGTTCTGGAATATGGCCAATGAGGATAGAACTTGGCTTTTCCTTAATCGATTATGATGAAATTCAAAATTTGCGATGGAAAGGTGATTCTAAAATTATACTGCTAATTCCGATACTTTTCACTATAAAATTAGTAGTTTTAATTATTCTGCATGTGTCCACCACACGCGGACTTTATTTAAGCATGGCCAAACTTACAGCTGTGACAGTAAATACTCAGGAAACATACCCCAACGTTTAAAGCGAAGGATTGACGAGAAAAGTTTCTAGACGAACTTAAATATTATTTCGAAGATAATCTCGATCGTTGAGCAATTGAAATAGACGTTTACGCTGCCTCAAAGAAACTTTAATAGCTGTATGATTAACAGAAACCTCATCAGAGAACAATTTAAAAGCCATATTTATATATTCCTCACAACCTCATCCAAAAATATTTTTTGTGTCACATTTCCTTCTATTAATTGGAAACATCAAAATTCATCATAATCGGTTAAACCAGCCAAGGTATATCCTAACTGCCCGTATTCCAGAATTTAATCTTAAAATCATTTAAGAATGCAGTTTCCAGTCTATTTTATGATCGGTAAAATATTTAAAATCCGAGCAATGTGTCGGGTCGTCACAAGAACATCCAATTTTTCCTTTATTTGCCTGCATGATAGACGGTTCCTTGTAGCTTCTTTGCGAATTAGCTGAGATTTTGGATAGGCAATAGTCCTAATAACAATCCCATCTAAAACCTTTAGAGGGCCATGCCCGCTAAGTTTATGGAAATGGACAGCAATATATTTCAACTATTGATTTGAAAAGTGACATCCGTGAATGTTGGGTCAAACTCTCAAAAATTTTACAAATTCAAAGTCTACTCGAATTTCCGAGGTTATTCATAAAGGTGGAGGCCAGAACAAATATTAAATTAAGTAATAATGAAAAATTGTTAATTTCGTTTTTTATTTTAGTACATTAACGGAAGTGCATTTAAACTAGTGTCTACATGAAATTTAAATGTTACAATTCATTAAAGTAAAATATTAAATTGTTTACTAATGGTTTATCTTAGCAACAGATTTAAGATAGACACAATTTAGACTACTTGAAAAAGATCAAAACACTTTACTCTTAAAAGTATATCTAAAAAACATAGTGCGTTTATACGAATGTCCATAGAAACATAGAAACCCAAAGAAAAACAATCCCAATTCGGACAAGACGTTTTCGAGATACCATGGGTACAAACATCCAGACATCCAAGCGTCCAGACATCCAGACAGACGGACGGACATTGAGCAAGGTTTATTCTTAGGTAATTTTCAATAAGGAATTAATGGTGAGCTTGCTTATGACCTTGACATTCATCTTCCAGGTCATTTCGAGGTCAAGGTAATTTTTTTATAGGGAAACCCCAGTCTTTAACATCAGATTCAAAAAGAGCGATTAATTGTACGTTAGAATAAGTATTTTCCATGACCTCCCAAGGTCACCTGAGGGAATATATTTTAATTGCAAAGCTTATGATTTGCTATGAAAATTAAAAAAAAAAATTTAATTTTAAAAATAAAGAATTAACTTTTTTAATTGTTATTTTTTTGAATGTTCGTAGCAAATCATAAGCATTATATTCCTTCAGGTAACCTTGGGAGGTCATTGTAAATATGTATTCGGACGTACAATTGATCGCTCTTTTCGAAGCCGATGTCAAAAATAGGAGTTTCCCTATAAAAAAATTACCTTGACCTCAATATAACCTTGAAGATGAAGGTCAAGGTCATAACTAAGCTCACCGTTAAATTACTTTTTGAAAATTACCTAAGATTAAACTTTGTTAATTTTTTTTTTGACATGCTCCGCGAGATTTCTAGGGGTTTCCATACTTTCACCTCGCAATGTAAATTGCTTCAGATGATCTTGGGAGGTCATGGAAAATACATACTCGGACTTAAAATTGATCGCTCTTTTCGATTTTGTCATCAAAAATATGTAGGGGTTCTAATTTAAAAATGAAACTTTGACCTCCAAATGACCTTGAAAATGAAGGTCAAGGTCACAATTAAGCTCACCATTAAGTTCCTTGTTGAAAATGATCTTATTCTTGCTCACTTTTTTTTGGACTGAACTCCGCGAGATTTTTAATTGTTTCCATACTTTTTCCTCACCCTGTATAATATATTCTAAATTTTGTATTCAAACCAATTTTTTTGTAATAAAAAATCATCTTGAATGAATTTTTTTAAAAACTAAAAACAAAGTAATTTTACTTTCGACATATTGTTTCGAAAATAATGAAGGTTTTGGAACATTATTTAGATTATAAGGTGACGCTTCAGATTCTGGAACGAATAGTAGCAAAAACTGAAAAAATGATTTTTTGCAGATATCCTGCCTTTGTTTAATACCACAGAAGCCCGTTTAATAATTTAATGCGGTTCGACAATAAATTCTTATACTATTTACTCGTAAAGTTGAATGATTAATGCTAGTGGTTTAACTTTCAATTTGCCCCGTCTAAGTATCACTTTGTCTCGTGGAAAAAAAAATTGCTAACCGATGTTACCGAAACCAGCAACCACGCGAGGGCGACAAAAAGTTACCATGCGAGTGCGACAAAATTTAACTTTTCATTTGTAACAGTGCATTCACAATGCAAAAACTTTTGACTTTTTACTTTTGCTTTTTACTTTTGCCACAGATAACTATACCAGATATCTATCTTGTATGGCCAAAATTTACATAAGTAAATTCAAGCTATGAAAATAAATCTAACCTGACGAGAAATAGACCGATGCATATTTTCATCCTTTTCTTTTTTATTTTACGCACGACTATAATGATTTAAAAAAAAATAAAAAATAAAAACCAAAACAAAGTTGTATTAATGCTTTGCGTTTTTTCGAGTTCACGTTTCTTGTATGTTTAGCAATTATAAGGCCAAAGATACGAAAGCATATGGTCAATGCCAAAAGCATTTTTCCTAGAGGTTTAGTGGCGGTGTTGAATCAAATTCCGTTACTTTTTCTACTGGTTTACTTTGAATTTTGATAAAATTTGTCACAATTAGGCAGCAATGTCTGGACCGAAGAAACTTTGAATGAAATAAATCAAAATGTATAGGAAATGGAGCTGCATTTATTCACGAGAGCTTTTATTTTATCTAATTTAAAATTTGTAAAAATCGAATAAAACTGAGTCATTTATTGTTAAATTGAAAGTGTAATGGAAGGTGTCTCAAAACTTTTTGTGGTTTGTTGTTTTTAGACGTCGTGCTTCCGTATATTAATCACTTAACACTTTCGCTATCACAATGCACTGGAACCTCATGAATATGTCTCACCTTACAGGTCATAATAAAGGTTACTTTGAATCCGAAATGATTCAATACTCACACCAGAAACCAATTTTTTGTTAGTGTATCATTAACTTTTTCAGATGGCAAAAGGACAAACAATTTTACTGATCTACTAAATACGCCAATCGAATTAACAAAAAAAAAAATCTGGAGGATTTCTACACTAAACAAGTAATGATAAAAGATTAATTTACAAGAGAAATCCAACTTCTAAAATTACATTTAAATAATGTACTAATAAAAAACCAAATTAAATACTTATATTTATAAATTTTACCGTGTTGACGATTTATATACAATACATCCCTCTAAGCGCTGTTGTGATATTGATGTATGAATGGTAATAACATCTGATAAAACTGCTGCCTCGCCCTTTCATAATTCTGCCGTAGTTGTTATTACAATTAAATTAATTTTTATGATTTAAATAGCAGGTATATTCAGGAATGGCTCTACAACTGACTGAGTATTAAACTCTTGATTGAGATTGCATTTATTTTATGTAATTTCGAATTCCATACTATAGGCACTTGAACTACCTTTTGACAAAACTTTTGTAGAACAATTACAAGACATCGTTTTTAGCGGATAAAATAACACAGTACAATACCATGCCGTATTTCGCATGGTATTGCGCTCTGTTTCTTTTTCTTGATTTCATTTCTTGATGATGTTGCAGTCACGACAATTCCTCCACCCATTACCCATTTCAGTATAGAGGATGATCCAAATACAGAGGAATTTTTGCGTAGCTTCTTTGAAAATTCAAATATTGAACAAACTAGAGTATCACCAATAATAGCCGCAACGATAAACAATTAAAATAATTTTCATTAATGAAAATTAATAAATCTATTCATTAATAAATTTATCAATTCCATTACAAGCTTTCCTAATATTTTCGGATGTTTCATTTATTAAGTTAGGTAAATTGTTTAGAATTTGTTGGTTAACTAGTTTTCTTATGGTGTAGCTACCTAGTAAATTAAAAATAGTATTTATATGTATATATAGACTGCAGTACAATTATACAGATATATGACACTGTTAAATTTTATTTGGCTGAATAAAAATATTTGCTTAATAGCGAGTTAATTATTTTATTTGAAAATTAGGTTTTGCAAATTTTTTATTCGAGAATTTAGATTTTAGCACCCTAAGCAACTTAGCGCCTCATGCGACTTCCTAGTTCGCCTATATGGTGGGGCCGCCACCAACGATATAAAAACTTGAAGTAAATTTTCGTCGTACATAGCTATATTGTTTTATTCTTTCAAAGCAATCTACAGTTACGCTATAGCTAAATATCAATAATAATAATATATGACTAACCAATTATTCATTTAGCTGACCAATTACCAGTGTTTCAAAATTATATATTTTATTTTATCATGGTTATTTGGGGTGCTAACCTTTAGTATAACCTTGACATTTTTTTAAAAATCGTTTTGAAAAATTTCTAGCGCTGACCAATTACTAGGACTTGGTCCTATTCCAATTACTTACTTATTTTGTGGAACCTAACTTATTTAAATAAGTATGCTGACGAGGTAACTTATTTTCCCTTTCTTTCTTACAAGAAAATCTAAATTGATTGTCAATTTGTCTATGAAGATATTTTTAGAAAATGTGATAGTAAACTTAAATTGCAAATAAATGCATTTCAAGCCAAATAAATTAATTATTGGCATTTGAAGTAAAAAAAAAAATATTTGTTCGGTTTGTTAATACATATTTTAATACTATAATGCTTGTCGTTAATCAAAGTTCTTCATCCCATATTCCCATTTAGCAAACATACAGTATGATCAAAAAGTACCGGGAATTTATAATTTAAATTAACCGCTCTCGACCGATTCGACCGTTGTGAAGTTGGCCCAAATTTGTATCCCAAAAAATAAAATTTTTAACGCTGGCTATACCTTATATATAAAGGATACTTTAATATTTATATAGCAATCAGTAAGTTACAAAATTTACTGTCGCGATAGAAATTTGTTATATAAAAATTTTCATTTTCTTTTTTGCTTTCCAATAATATTCACAATACAATACAAAATTACACGAGAAAGCTAAGCTGCTATAATATATATCGAATTTTATAAATTTCCGTAATAATTGTATTTCAAATGTTATCCAAAAAATGTTTTGTACCAAAGAAAACAAAAAAAAAGTTCTGACAGCTAAAAAAACTATTAAATAGTTATATTCTTTAATATCAGCCTAAAAACAAAGCTGTCAAAATAAAAATAGAGTTTAAATTAATTTCAACACTGTAGTTTAATTAAAATTAAAGAAATATTAACACGTTTAATTCTTTACGCGCAATTATTTAAATAATTTAATTAATTATGCATTTATTACCAAAATCAAATAAATATTACAGATTTTTCTAAATTAAAATTTTGAATCTCAAGATTTGGGAACAAACATAAATATAATAGGTCTAAATGTGGTTTTCAATTAGATCTGATCTCTATCTATATCCTTGCAATGACTCAGTTGGATGTGACGGGGACCTCATAGCCATAACGGCCATACAACCACTTCAAATTTTTTTTTCATTTTTTCATACAAAAAATCTCATGTAACTCAAAATGTTAGGGGTTGGTCATCATTCCAAGTATGATTTTCAATTAGATCTGATCTCTATCTATATCCTTGCAATGACTCAGCTGGATGTGATGGGGACCTCATAACCATAACGGCCATACAACCACTTCAAATATTTATTCATTTTTTCATACAAAAAATCTCATGTAACTCAAAATGTTAGGGGTTGGTCATCATTCTAAGTATGATTTTCAATTAGATCTGATCTCTATCTATATTCTTGCAATGACTCAGCTGGATGTGATGGGGACCTCATAGCCATAACGGCCATACAAACACTTCAAATATTTTTTTCATTTTCTCATTCAAAAAATCTCATGTAACTCAAAATGTTAGGGCTTGGTTATCATTCTACATATGATTTTCAATTAGATCTGATCTCTATCTATATCCTTGCAATGACTCAGTTGGATGTGATGGGGACCTCATAGCCATAACGGCCATACAACCACTTCAAATATTTTTTTCATTTTTTCATACAAAAAATCTCATGTAACTCAAAATGTTAGGGCTTGGTCATCATTCTAAGTATGATTTTCAATTAGATCTGATCTCTATCTATATCCTTGCAATGGACTCAGCTGGATGTGATGGGGACCTCATAGCCATAACGGCCATACAACCACTTCAAATATTTATTCATCTTTTCATACAAAAAATCTCATGTAACTCAAAATGTTAGGGGTTGGTCATCATTCTAAGTATGATTTTCAATTAGATCTGATCCCTATCTATATCCTTGCAATGACTCAGTTGGATTTGATGGGGACCTCATAGCCATAACGGCCATACAACCACTTCAAATATTTTTTTCATTTTTTCATACAAAAAATCTCATGTAACTCAAAATGTTAGGGGTTGGTCATCATTATAAGTATGATTTTCAATTAGATCTGATCTCTATCTATATCCTTGCAATGACTCAGCTGGATGTGATGGGGACCTCATAACCATAACGGCCATACAACCACTTCAAATATTTATTCATTTTTTCATACAAAAAATCTCATGTAACTCAAAATGTTAGGGGTTGGTCATCATTCTAAGTATGATTTTCAATTAGATCTGATCTCTATCTATATTCTTGCAATGACTCAGCTGGATGTGATGGGGACCTCATAGCCATAACGGCCATACAAACACTTCAAATATTTTTTTCATTTTCTCATTCAAAAAATCTCATGTAACTCAAAATGTTAGGGCTTGGTTATCATTCTACATATGATTTTCAATTAGATCTGATCTCTATCTATATCCTTGCAATGACTCAGTTGGATGTGATGGGGACCTCATAGCCATAACGGCCATACAACCACTTCAAATATTTTTTTCATTTTTTCATACAAAAAATCTCATGTAACTCAAAATGTTAGGGCTTGGTCATCATTCTAAGTATGATTTTCAATTAGATCTGATCTCTATCTATATCCTTGCAATGGACTCAGCTGGATGTGATGGGGACCTCATAGCCATAACGGCCATACAACCACTTCAAATATTTATTCATCTTTTCATACAAAAAATCTCATGTAACTCAAAATGTTAGGGGTTGGTCATCATTCTAAGTATGATTTTCAATTAGATCTGATCCCTATCTATATCCTTGCAATGACTCAGTTGGATTTGATGGGGACCTCATAGCCATAACGGCCATACAACCACTTCAAATATTTTTTTCATTTTTTCATACAAAAAATCTCATGTAACTCAAAATGTTAGGGCTTGGTCATCATTCTAAGTATGATTTTCAATTAGATCTGATCTCTATCTATATCCTTGCAATGACTCAGCTGGATGTGATGGGGACCTCATAGCCATAACGGCCATACAACCACTTCAAATATTTTTTTCATTTTTTCATACACAAAATCTCATGTAACTCAAAATGTTAGGGCTTGGTCATCATTCTAAGTATGATTTTCAATTAGACCTGATCTCTATCCATATCCTTGCAATGACTCAGCTGGATGTGATGGGGACCTCATAGCCATAACGGCCATACAACCACTTCAAATATTTATTCATTTTTTCATACAAAAAATCTCATGTAACTCAAAATGTTAGGGCTTGGTCATCATTCTAAGTATGATTTTCAATTAGACCTGATCTCTATCTATATCCTTGCAGTGACTCAGCTGGATGTGATGGGGACCTCATAGCCATAACGGCCATACAAACACTTCAAATATTTTTTTCATTTTCTCATTCAAAAAATCTCATGTAACTCAAAATGTTAGGGCTTGGTTATCATTCTACATATGATTTTCAATTAGATCTGATCTCTATCTATATCCTTGCAATGACTCAGTTGGATGTGATGGGGACCTCATAGCCATAACGGCCATACAACCACTTCAAATATTTTTTTCATTTTTTCATACAAAAAATCTCATGTAACTCAAAATGTTAGGAGTTGGTCATCATTCTAAGTATGATTTTCAATTAGATCTGATCTCTATCTATATCCTTGCAATGACTCAGTTGGATGTGATGGGGACCTCATAGCCATAACGGCCATACAACCACTTCAAATATTTTTTTCATTTTTTCATACAAAAAATCTCATGTAACTCAAAATGTTAGGGCTTGGTCATCATTCTAAGTATGATTTTCAATTAGATCTGATCTCTATCTATATCCTTGCAATGGACTCAGCTGGATGTGATGGGGACCTCATAGCCATAACGGCCATACAACCACTTCAAATATTTATTCATCTTTTCATACAAAAAATCTCATGTAACTCAAAATGTTAGGGGTTGGTCATCATTCTAAGTATGATTTTCAATTAGATCTGATCCCTATCTATATCCTTGCAATGACTCAGCTGGATTTGATGGGGACCTCATAGCCATAACGGCCATACAACCACTTCAAATATTTTTTTCATTTTTTCATACAAAAAATCTCATGTAACTCAAAATGTTAGGGCTTGGTCATCATTCTAAGTATGATTTTCAATTAGATCGGATCTCTATCTATATCCTTGCGATGACTCAGCTGGATGTGATGGAAACCTCATAGCCATAACGGCCATACAACCACTTCAAATATTTATTCATCTTTTCATACAAAAAATCTCATGTAACTCAAAATGTTAGGGGTTGGTCATCATTCTAAGTATGATTTTCAATTAGACCTGATCCCTATCTATATCCTTGCAATGACTCAGTTGGATTTGATGGGGACCTCATAGCCATAACGGCCATACAACCACTTCAAATATTTTTTTCATTTTTTCATACAAAAAATCTCATGTAACTCAAAATGTTAGGGCTTGGTCATCATTCTAAGTATGATTTTCAATTAGATCTGATCTCTATCTATATCCTTGCAATGACTCAGCTGGATGTGATGGGGACCTCATAGCCATAACGGCCATACAACCACTTCAAATATTTTTTTCATTTTTTCATACAAAAAATCTCATGTAACTCAAAATGTTAGGGCTTGGTCATCATTCTAAGTATGATTTTCAATTAGACCTGATCTCTATCTATATCCTTGCAGTGACTCAGCTGGATGTGATGGGGACCTCATAGCCATAACGGCCATACAACCACTTCAAATATTTATTCATTTTTTCATACAAAAAATCTCATGTAACTCAAAATGTTAGGGGTTGGTCATCATTCTAAGTATGATTTTCAATTAGATCTGATCTCTATCTATATCCTTGCAATGGACTCAGTTGGATGTGGTGGGGACCTCATAGCCATAACGGCCATACAACCACTTCAAATATTTTTTTCATTTTTTCATACAAAAAATCTCATGTAACTCAAAATGTTAGGGGTTGGTCATCATTCTAAGTATGATTTTCAATTAGATCTGATCTCTATCTATATCCTTGCAATGACTCAGCTGGATGTGATGGGGACCTCATAGCCATAACGGCCATACAACCACTTCAAATATTTTTTTCATTTTTTCATACAAAAAATCTCATGTAACTCAAAATGTTAGGGCTTGGTCATCATTCTAAGTATGATTTTCAATTAGACCTGATCTCTATCCATATCCTTGCAATGACTCAGCTGGATGTGATGGGGACCTCATAGCCATAACGGCCATACAACCACTTCAAATATTTATTCATTTTTTCATACAAAAAATCTCATGTAACTCAAAATGTTAGGGCTTGGTCATCATTCTAAGTATGATTTTCAATTAGACCTGATCTCTATCTATATCCTTGCAGTGACTCAGCTGGATGTGATGGGGACCTCATAGCCATAACGGCCATACAACCACTTCAAATATTTATTCATTTTTTCATACAAAAAATCTCATGTAACTCAAAATGTTAGGGGTTGGTCATCATTCTAAGTATGATTTTCAATTAGATCTGATCTCTATCTATATCCTTGCAATGGACTCAGTTGGATGTGGTGGGGACCTCATAGCCATAACGGCCATACAACCACTTCAAATATTTTTTTCATTTTTTCATACAAAAAATCTCATGTAACTCAAAATGTTAGGGCTTGGTCATCATTCTAAGTATGATTTTCAATTAGATCTGATCTCTATCTATATCCTTGCAATGACTCAGCTGGATGTGATGGGGACCTCATAGCCATAACGGCCATACAACCACTTCAAATATTTTTTTCATTTTTTCATACAAAAAATCTCATGTAACTCAAAATGTTAGGGCTTGGTCATCATTCTAAGTATGATTTTCAATTAGACCTGATCTCTATCCATATCCTTGCAATGACTCAGCTGGATGTGATGGGGACCTCATAGCCATAACGGCCATACAACCACTTCAAATATTTATTCATTTTTTCATACAAAAAATCTCATGTAACTCAAAATGTTAGTGGTTGGTCATCATTCTAAGTATGATTTTCAATTAGATCTGATCTCTATCTATATTCTTGCAATGACTCAGCTGGATGTGATGGGGACCTCATAGCCATAACGGCCATACAAACACTTCAAATATTTTTTTCATTTTCTCATTCAAAAAATCTCATGTAACTCAAAATGTTAGGGCTTGGTTATCATTCTACATATGATTTTCAATTAGATCTGATCTCTATCTATATCCTTGCAATGACTCAGTTGGATGTGATGGGGACCTCATAGCCATAACGGCCATACAACCACTTCAAATATTTTTTTCATTTTTCCTTACAAAAAATCTCATGTAACTCAAAATGTTAGGGCTTGGTCATCATTCTAAGTATGATTTTCAATTAGATCTGATCTCTATTTATATCCTTGCAATGACTCAGTTGGATGTGATGGGGATCTCATAGCCATAACGGCCATACAACCACTTCAAATATTTTTTTCATTTTTTCATACAAAAAATCTCATGTAACTCAAAATGTTAGGGGTTGGTCATCATTATAAGTATGATTTTCAATTAGATCTGATCTCTATCTATATCCTTGCAATGACTCAGCTGGATGTGATGGGGACCTCATAGCCATAACGGCCATACAACCACTTCAAATATTTATTCATTTTTTCATACAAAAAATCTCATGTAACTCAAAATGTTAGGGGTTGGTCATCATTCTAAGTATGATTTTCAATTAGATCTGATCTCTATCTATATTCTTGCAATGACTCAGCTGGATGTGATGGGGACCTCATAGCCATAACGGCCATACAAACACTTCAAATATTTTTTTCATTTTCTCATTCAAAAAATCTCATGTAACTCAAAATGTTAGGGCTTGGTTATCATTCTACATATGATTTTCAATTAGATCTGATCTCTATCTATATCCTTGCAATGACTCAGTTGGATGTGATGGGGACCTCATAGCCATAACGGCCATACAACCACTTCAAATATTTTTTTCATTTTTTCATACAAAAAATCTCATGTAACTCAAAATGTTAGGGCTTGGTCATCATTCTAAGTATGATTTTCAATTAGATCTGATCTCTATCTATATCCTTGCAATGGACTCAGCTGGATGTGATGGGGACCTCATAGCCATAACGGCCATACAACCACTTCAAATATTTATTCATCTTTTCATACAAAAAATCTCATGTAACTCAAAATGTTAGGGGTTGGTCATCATTCTAAGTATGATTTTCAATTAGATCTGATCCCTATCTATATCCTTGCAATGACTCAGCTGGATTTGATGGGGACCTCATAGCCATAACGGCCATACAACCACTTCAAATATTTTTTTCATTTTTTCATACAAAAAATCTCATGTAACTCAAAATGTTAGGGCTTGGTCATCATTCTAAGTATGATTTTCAATTAGATCGGATCTCTATCTATATCCTTGCAATGACTCAGCTGGATGTGATGGGGACCTCATAGCCATAACGGCCATACAACCACTTCAAATATTTATTCATCTTTTCATACAAAAAATCTCATGTAACTCAAAATGTTAGGGGTTGGTCATCATTCTAAGTATGATTTTCAATTAGATCTGATCTCTATCTATATCCTTGCAATGACTCAGCTGGATGTGATGGGGACCTCATAGCCATAACGGCCATACAACCACTTCAAATATTTTTTTCATTTTTTCATACAAAAAATCTCATGTAACTCAAAATGTTAGGGCTTGGTCATCATTCTAAGTATGATTTTCAATTAGATCTGATCTCTATCTATATCCTTGCAATGACTCAGCTGGATGTGATGGGGACCTCATAGCCATAACGGCCATACAACCACTTCAAATATTTTTTTCATTTTTTCATACAAAAAATCTCATGTAACTCAAAATGTTAGGGCTTGGTCATCATTCTAAGTATGATTTTCAATTAGACCTGATCCCTATCTATATCCTTGCAATGACTCAGCTGGATTTGATGGGGACCTCATAGCCATAACGGCCATACAACCACTTCAAATATTTTTTTCATTTTTTCATACAAAAAATCTCATGTAACTCAAAATGTTAGGGCTTGGTCATCATTCTAAGTATGATTTTCAATTAGATCGGATCTCTATCTATATCCTTGCAATGACTCAGCTGGATGTGATGGGGACCTCATAGCCATAACGGCCATACAACCACTTCAAATATTTATTCATCTTTTCATACAAAAAATCTCATGTAACTCAAAATGTTAGGGGTTGGTCATCATTCTAAGTATGATTTTCAATTAGATCTGATCCCTATCTATATCCTTGCAATGACTCAGTTGGATTTGATGGGGACCTCATAGCCATAACGGCCATACAACCACTTCAAATATTTTTTTCATTTTTTCATACAAAAAATCTCATGTAACTCAAAATGTTAGGGCTTGGTCATCATTCTAAGTATGATTTTCAATTAGATCTGATCTCTATCTATATCCTTGCAATGACTCAGCTGGATGTGATGGGGACCTCATAGCCATAACGGCCATACAACCACTTCAAATATTTTTTTCATTTTTTCATACAAAAAATCTCATGTAACTCAAAATGTTAGGGCTTGGTCATCATTCTAAGTATGATTTTCAATTAGACCTGATCTCTATCCATATCCTTGCAATGACTCAGCTGGATGTGATGGGGACCTCATAGCCATAACGGCCATACAACCACTTCAAATATTTATTCATTTTTTCATACAAAAAATCTCATGTAACTCAAAATGTTAGGGCTTGGTCATCATTCTAAGTATGATTTTCAATTAGACCTGATCTCTATCTATATCCTTGCAGTGACTCAGCTGGATGTGATGGGGACCTCATAGCCATAACGGCCATACAAACACTTCAAATATTTTTTTCATTTTCTCATTCAAAAAATCTCATGTAACTCAAAATGTTAGGGCTTGGTTATCATTCTACATATGATTTTCAATTAGATCTGATCTCTATCTATATCCTTGCAATGACTCAGTTGGATGTGATGGGGACCTCATAGCCATAACGGCCATACAACCACTTCAAATATTTTTTTCATTTTTTCATACAAAAAATCTCATGTAACTCAAAATGTTAGGAGTTGGTCATCATTCTAAGTATGATTTTCAATTAGATCTGATCTCTATCTATATCCTTGCAATGACTCAGTTGGATGTGATGGGGACCTCATAGCCATAACGGCCATACAACCACTTCAAATATTTTTTTCATTTTTTCATACAAAAAATCTCATGTAACTCAAAATGTTAGGGCTTGGTCATCATTCTAAGTATGATTTTCAATTAGATCTGATCTCTATCTATATCCTTGCAATGGACTCAGCTGGATGTGATGGGGACCTCATAGCCATAACGGCCATACAACCACTTCAAATATTTATTCATCTTTTCATACAAAAAATCTCATGTAACTCAAAATGTTAGGAGTTGGTCATCATTCTAAGTATGATTTTCAATTAGATCTGATCTCTATCTATATCCTTGCAATGACTCAGCTGGATGTGATGGGGACCTCATAGCCATAACGGCCATACAACCACTTCAAATATTTTTTTCATTTTTTCATACAAAAAATCTCATGTAACTCAAAATGTTAGGGCTTGGTTATCATTCTACATATGATTTTCAATTAGATCTGATCTCTATCTATATCCTTGCAATGACTCAGCTGGATGTGATGGGGACCTCATAGCCATAACGGCCATACAACCACTTCAAATATTTTTTTCATTTTTTCATACAAAAAATCTCATGTAACTCAAAATGTTAGGGGTTGGTCATCATTCTAAGTATGATTTTCAATTAGATCTGATCTCTATCTATATCCTTGCAATGACTCAGTTGGATGTGATGGGGACCTCATAGCCATAACGGCCATACAACCACTTCAAATATTTATTCATTTTTTCATACAAAAAATCTCATGTAACTCAAAATGTTAGGAGTTGGTCATCATTCTAAGTATGATTTTCAATTAGACCTGATCTCTATCTATATCCTTGCAATGACTCAGCTGGATGTGATGGGGACCTCATAGCCATAACGGCCATACAACCACTTCAAATATTTATTCATTTTTTCATACAAAAAATCTCATGTAACTCAAAATGTTAGGAGTTGGTCATCATTCTAAGTATGATTTTCAATTATATCTGATCTCTATCTATATCCTTGCAATGACTCAGCTGGATGTGATGGGGACCTCATAGCCATAACGGCCATACAACCACTTCAAATATTTTTTTCATTTTCTCATTCAAAAAATCTCATGTAACTCAAAATGTTAGGGCTTGGTTATCATTCTACATATGATTTTCAATTAGATCTGATCTCTATCTATATCCTTGCAATGACTCAGTTGGATGTGATGGGGACCTCATAGCCATAACGGCCATACAACCACTTCAAATATTTTTTTCATTTTTTCATACAAAAAATCTCATGTAACTCAAAATGTTAGGGGATGGTCATCATTCTAAGTATGATTTTCAATTAGATCTGATCTCTATCTATATCCTTGCAATGACTCAGTTGGATGTGATGGGGACCTCATAGCCATAACGGCCATACAACCACTTCAAATATTTATTCATTTTTTCATACAAAAAATCTCATGTAACTCAAAATGTTAGGAGTTGGTCATCATTCTAAGTATGATTTTCAATTAGATCTGATCTCTATCTATATCCTTGCAATGACTCAGCTGGATGTGATGGGGACCTCATAGCCATAACGGCCATACAACCACTTCAAATATTTTTTTCATTTTCTCATTCAAAAAATCTCATGTAACTCAAAATGTTAGGGGTTGGTCATCATTCTAAGTATGATTTTCAATTAGATCTGATCTCTATCTATATCCTTGCAATGACTCAGTTGGATGTGATGGGGACCTCATAGCCATAACGGCCATACAACCACTTCAAATATTTTTTTCATTTTTTCATACAAAAAATCTCATGTAACTCAAAATGTTAGGAGTTGGTCATCATTCTAAGTATGATTTTCAATTAGATCTGATCTCTATCTATATCCTTGCAATGACTCAGTTGGATGTGATGGGGACCTCATAGCCATAACGGCCATACAACCACTTCAAATATTTTTTTCATTTTTTCAAACAAAAAATCTCATGTAACTCAAAATGTTAGGGCTTGGTCATCATTCTAAGTATGATTTTCAATTAGATCTGATCTCTATCTATATCCTTGCAATGACTCAGCTGGATGTGATGGGGACCTCATAGCCATAACGGCCATACAACCACTTCAAATATTTATTCATCTTTTCATACAAAAAATCTCATGTAACTCAAAATGTTAGGGGTTGGTCATCATTCTAAGTATGATTTTCAATTAGATCTGATCCCTATCTATATCCTTGCAATGACTCAGTTGGATTTGATGGGGACCTCATAGCCATAACGGCCATACAACCACTTCAAATATTTTTTTCATTTTTTCATACAAAAAATCTCATGTAACTCAAAATGTTAGGGCTTGGTCATCATTCTAAGTATGATTTTCAATTAGATCTGATCTCTATCTATATCAGGGGTGGCAAAACTTTCAAGTCTTGCGGGCGACTTTTGACTAAATTAAATCTGGAGGTCTACCAGAGAAACTATATTTAATTGTTAACTGTATTTCATTTATTTGTTTAAATTCAAGACAAAATTAGAAAGTTTTTTATCACTTATAATACAAGAATTTTAAAAATATTAAATATAAGTTTATTTACTACTGCTACTACTTGCACCTGATACGTGGCACTGCATCTTATCATCAAGTTCTTCATATTTTGGATCATATGAGCTTATGGCGATTCGCAAGCATGATGCCAAATGATCATCCGTTAAACAAGATCGATGTTTTGTCTTAATGCCATTCATTGAAGAAAAAGCTGATTCGCAAAGATAGGTGGATCCAAAAAATGCGGACATATATCCAGCCACTCTCCGCAAAATTGGACCATATAAATCTGAACTGTTTTTTAAATATGTTTATAAAGAGATTTAACAGTCAAAAAGTTTTTTAAATATAGATTTTCTCATATTGCTCGCGGGCGACTTTCGATAGTTAATCTGTCGACCAGTCGACCGCGGTCGACGCTTTTGCCAGTCCTGATCTATATCCTTGCAATGACTCAGCTGGATGTGATGGGGACCTCATAGCCATAACGGCCATACAACCACTTCAAATATTTATTCATCTTTTCATACAAAAAATCTCATGTAACTCAAAATGTTAGGGGTTGGTCATCATTCTAAGTATGATTTTCAATTAGATCTGATCCCTATCTATATCCTTGCAATGACTCAGTTGGATTTGATGGGGACCTCATAGCCATAACGGCCATAAAACCACTTCAAATATTTTTTTCATTTTTTCATACAAAAAATCTCATGTAACTCAAAATGTTAGGGCTTGGTCATCATTCTAAGTATGATTTTCAATTAGATCTGATCTCTATCTATATCCTTGCAATGACTCAGCTGGATGTGATGGGGACCTCATAGCCATAACGGCCATACAACCACTTCAAATATTTTTTTCATTTTTTCATACAAAAAATCTCATGTAACTCAAAATGTTAGGGCTTGGTCATCATTCTAAGTATGATTTTCAATTAGACCTGATCTCTATCCATATCCTTGCAATGACTCAGCTGGATGTGATGGGGACCTCATAGCCATAACGGCCATACAACCACTTCAAATATTTATTCATTTTTTCATACAAAAAATCTCATGTAACTCAAAATGTTAGGGCTTGGTCATCATTCTAAGTATGATTTTCAATTAGACCTGATCTCTATCTATATCCTTGCAGTGACTCAGCTGGATGTGATGGGGACCTCATAGCCATAACGGCCATACAACCACTTCAAATATTTATTCATTTTTTCATACAAAAAATCTCATGTAACTCAAAATGTTAGGGGTTGGTCATCATTCTAAGTATGATTTTCAATTAGATCTGACCTCTATCTATATCCTTGCAATGGACTCAGTTGGATGTGGTGGGGACCTCATAGCCATAACGGCCATACAACCACTTCAAATATTTTTTTCATTTTTTCATACAAAAAATCTCATGTAACTCAAAATGTTAGGGCTTGGTCATCATTCTAAGTATGATTTTCAATTAGACCTGATCTCTATCTATATCCTTGCAATGGACTCAGCTGGATGTGATGGGGACCTCATAGCCATAACGGCCATACAACCACTTCAAATATTTATTCATTTTTTCATACAAAAAATCCCATGTAACTCAAAATGTTAGGGCTTGGTCATCATTCTAAGTATGATTTTCAATTAGATCTGATCTCTATCTATATCCTTGCAATGACTCAGCTGGATGTGATGGGGACCTCATAGCCATAACGGCCATACAACCACTTCAAATATTTTTTTCATTTTTTCATACAAAAAATCTCATGTAACTCAAAATGTTAGGGGTTGGTCATCATTCTAAGTATGATTTTCAATTAGATCTGATCTCTATCTATATCCTTGCAATGGACTCAGTTGGATGTGGTGGGGACCTCATAGCCATAACGGCCATACAACCACTTCAAATATTTTTTTCATTTTTTCATACAAAAAATCTCATGTAACTCAAAATGTTAGGGGTTGGTCATCATTCTAAGATATTTTTTGTATGAAAAAATGAATAAATATTTGAAATAGTTGTATCGCCGTTATGGCTATGAGGTCCCCATCACATATCCGGCTGAGACATTGCAAGAATATAGACAGAGATCAGACCTAATTGAAATTCATACTTAGAATGATGACCAGCCCCCAAAATCTTAAGTTACATAAGATTTATTGTATGAAACAATAAATTAATATTTGAAATGGTTGTATGGGCCATTATGGCTATGAGGTCCCCATCACATCCGGCTGAGACCTTGCAATGATAAAGATATAGATGAGACCTAATTGAAAATCATACTTAGAATGATGACCATCTCGCTAATAGCAGCGAGTTCGCTTTCATATTTAGAGTGATGACCAACCCTCAAAACTATGTGGTAGGTACTTGAGATTTTAAATTAAAAAATTGTATTTATTCGATTTTGGAAATGCATAATTAAATATATTATTAAATAATTGCATTATATTAAATGTTATGGTTCTTATGTCAAAAATAGCATACGTTGAAAAAATGGAATTGCTCTTGTCAGACGATAACACGTATATAGAAATTAGGAAAGTTGGTATCGGAACGATACAGACGAATTTAAATTTAATTATTTCTTCTTGGGAACGTTTAGGCAAAATAACTAAATCGATTGGTAAGGATCTACGTAGCTACAATGGTACAACTCCGAGAATGTACGGTCTTCCAAAAATACATAAAGACGGTAGTCCGTTGAGACCAATTGTGAGCTACGTGGGTTCACCTTTGTATAATTTATCTAAATTTTTGTCTGATATTTTGAATTGTTATGTTGATCGTAATTTTTCGGCAATAAGAAATGCGGAGGATTTCAAACTAAAAATTCAAAATTTTGTTCTCCCACCAAATTATATTTTAGTTTCGCTTGACGTGGTTTCGTTGTTCACTAACGTGGATTCAAAATTGATTCTAAATTTAGTTAAAAAATTATGGAATGATATAAAATTAAACAGTGGGACAAATTTGGATTTGAACAATTTCGTGGAGGCATTAAAATTCGTCCTGGATCATACTGAGTTTCGTTTTAATGGAAGATTTTTTAAACAAGTATTTGGTTCACCAATGGGTTCACCAGTCAGTCCTGCAATAGCAAATTTACTGATGGAACATATTGAAACCGAAGTGTTGAAATTATCTTCTGTTAAACCAATACTCTTTTTCAGATATGTAGATGATATTGTTGCGGCTATTCCAAATTCTGAAGTTACCACATTCCTTAGTGATTTCAACAATTTTACGCCGCGTATTAAATTTACGGTAGAAATGGAAAATGAAAATCGGTTGGCTTTTCTGGATGTGTTGGTTATACGGAATGATAATGGAAGTTTGAGTACAAATTGGTATCAAAAAATGTCTTGGTCAGGCCGCTACCTAAATTATAATTCATGGCTTCCATTATCATATAAGAATAATACAGTATTTTTGTTAGCTGAAAAGATTTTAAAATTATCAGATGAATGTTTTCATTCGGACAATTTTTCAAAATTAACAAATGTGTTATTAAAAAATGGTTATCCAAAGAATACGATACGCCGGAACATAAGGAAAGCTATTGACAAAAATATTCGCTTAGAAACTCCATCCAATTCACAGGATTTAGAGGTGGAAAATATTAGGAAAATCTTTATATCCATTCCATACATAAAAGTTCTTTTTGAAAAAATTAAATCAACTTGTCAAAATTTTGATATGAAAGTGATGGGTAGACCAGTAAAAAGTTTAGATAAGTTTTTGTTTATTAAGTTAAAAGACGAAATTCCTTTAGAACTACAATCAAATTTGGTGTATAAACTAAATTGCTCATGTGGAAAGGAATACATTGGACAGACAAAACAGTACCTAAAGAAGCGTGTTTACCAACATGTTCATGACTCAATTGTCAACTTTCAAAATTCACATAGTGCAATAACAAACCATTTACGGGACAGTGGCCACGTATTATCTTTAGAGGATGCTACAATTTTGGAGAAAGAAAGTAATTTGGAAAAGCGTTTATTTTTGGAAAATATTTATATTAAGAAAATGCGGGGTCCAAATTTGTTAAATGTCCAGTAAATTTCCAAATTCTTGTTAAATTACTACGACAATGTTATTCTAAATTAATTTACAGTTTTGACCAACGGGTTTTTTCAAATCAAGTAGTATGTACATTTGTAAGGACTTGTTATTTTGTTTGAAATTTGTATGTTTTTTTATTTGTAAAAAAATTGTCCTGAGGATGACGGAATAAAGCCGTTGAAACGTCGACAATAAATTAATAAAAAAATAAGCTAAATACCAAATAAATTTGTTTTAATAATTAAAATAAAGCTTAATAAATATGATATATAAAATTAAACATTTTTATGCAAATTTTTCAATTTTAAGTTATAGTTTTGGAATTATTTTAAATTAATTTCTTTGGTTTGGGTCAGAATAATTTTTGGGCTGACAGTTCAATATAGTACTTTTTTTGGGCTGACTTTGCAAATAGCGTCATGATAGATATAGTTTTTTGGGCTGACACTAAAATATCATGAAAATACAGATTAAGTGTTGCCATATCATTTTTTTGTGTTACTTTTTGGGTCAACTTCACATACATACCGATTCGGATATTTTTTTTTTTTAAGTTGGTAGATCCTATACTGACATCTGTTTGTAACTTGAGTGGGATCAGATGATTAGTGTTTGTTTGTCAGCTGTTCATAATAGACAAGTTTTTGTGTTTTGTCGCATTTTAACATGAACAATTTTATTGAGCAAAGATTTTGCTTGAAATTTTGTGTTTTGAACGGAATTTCTTGTGCTGAATCATTGAAAATGTTGCAGAAAGCCTTTGGGGAGTCTGCTCTATCAAAAACCAGAGCATATGAATGGTATAAAGTGTTTAAAAATGGTCGTGAAGTGGTTGAAGACTTGCCTCGTTCTGGACGCCCTTCCACATCGAATACCGATGAAAACGTTGAAATTGTGAAGAAAACTGTACTTGAAAATCGTCATGTGAGTATTAGAGAGTATTAGAGATGCAGTGCGCCGCAAACGGCCGGATTTGTGGGCCGACAACAGTTGGATTTTGCACCACGATAATGCGCCGTCACGCAAAGCGCGTATTGTGACATATTTTTTGACCAAACACAGCGTAAATATCCTTGAGCAGGCACCGTATTCACCCGATATGGCTCCGTGCGACTTTTTTCTCTTCCCTCGACTTAAATTACCACTTCGTGGAAAAAGATTTTAATCTCTGGAAGCCATAAAACGAAATGCGACGAAGGAGCTGAAGGACATCCCAGTTTTGGCCTACCGAAAATGCATGGATGATTGGGTTAAGCGATGGCACATGTGTGTTGCTTCAGATGGATGTTATTTTGAAGGAGATAAAATAAATTTGCCCGAAATTAACACAAACTTGTTTTATTTACAAATTTCCGGTACTTTTTGATCATACTGTATATTATAAATCCGTTTACGAAAAATTATTTTGTGTTTAAATATTTCTAAACTTTCTGAAAATGCAAATGTGTCAAACAATTTAAAACAAATTACAACAAAAAATATAAGCAATTCAAAAATAATGATGTTAAATAGAATAGATGAAATTATATTTTTTTTTTATTGTCTCTATCAAAATAAGTAAGGGTTACTAAGGAATGGTTTCACTAACGTATTTAACCCTTAAATGACACACTTAAGAAAAATCACATAAATGCCACACTGGGGTCTTTTAGACCCCAGCATGAAAATTGCCTATTATTCCTTGAATTTTTCTATATTTAGCTTTGATAATTTTTACCAATATAGTTTAAAGTTTACTAAAGGAGACCAAATTATTACATTAGTGAAATTTTAATTTTATGATACAAAAAAAAATAAGTTTGTGAAAAAAATAAAAAAATGGCTTTTTTTACAAAAATACGGTTATTTTTTGAAGTTATACTTCTTTAGGCGCGCTATGAAAAAGAGATTGAATTTTTACGATGCAACAAAATTTAACAGGATGAAGTTCCTCGCTAAGCAATTCACAAGTATTCTATCGATCAACATGTCTTTGAAATTTCAATCAATAAAATGTTATAAAATGCCAATAAAACGTCACAGAAATGTCAATGTCATAGAAACGGGAATATTTTGCTATACATATTTAAAAGCTCATTAGATATAATTATTTTAATTGTTAACAATATTGGGCTATATACTCGATACTCAGATAAGCAGATAAGCAGTTATTTTTTGCGAATTTGCTAGAAATGTTATACACGATAGCACGAGAAAGCTAAGCTGCTATAATATATATCGAATTTTATAAATTTCCGTAATAATTGTATTTCAAATGTTATCCAAAAAATGTTTTGTACCAAAGAAAACAAAAAAAAAGTTCTGACAGCTAAAAAAACTATTAAATAGTTATATTCTTTAATATCAGCCTAAAAACAAAGCTGTCAAAATAAAAATAGAGTTTAAATTAATTTCAACACTGTAGTTTAATTAAAATTAAAGAAATATTAACACGTTTAATTCTTTACGCGCAATTATTTAAATAATTTAATTAATTATGCATTTATTACCAAAATCAAATAAATATTACAGATTTTTCTAAATTAAAATTTTGAATCTCAAGATTTGGGAACAAACATAAATATAATAGGTCTAAATGTGGTTTTCAATTAGATCTGATCTCTATCTATATCCTTGCAATGACTCAGTTGGATGTGACGGGGACCTCATAGCCATAACGGCCATACAACCACTTCAAATTTTTTTTTCATTTTTTCATACAAAAAATCTCATGTAACTCAAAATGTTAGGGGTTGGTCATCATTCCAAGTATGATTTTCAATTAGATCTGATCTCTATCTATATCCTTGCAATGACTCAGCTGGATGTGATGGGGACCTCATAGCCATAACGGCCATACAACCACTTCAAATATTTATTCATTTTTTCATTCAAAAAATCTCATGTAACTCAAAATGTTAGGGGTTGGTTATCATTCTATGTATGATTTTCAATTAGATCTGATCTCTATCTATATCCTTGCAATGACTCAGCTGGATGTGATGGGGACCTCATAGCCATAACGGCCATACAACCACTTCAAATATTTATTCATTTTTTCATTCAAAAAATCTCATGTAACTCAAAATGTTAGGGGTTGGTTATCATTCTATGTATGATTTTCAATTAGATCTGATCTCTATCTATATCCTTGCAATGACTCAGTTGGATGTGATGGGGACCTCATAGCCATAACGGCCATAAAACCACTTCAAATATTTTTTTCATTTTTTCATACAAAAAATCTCATGTAACTCAAAATGTTAGGAGTTGGTCATCATTCTAAGTATGATTTTCAATTATATCTGATCTCTATCTATATCCTTGCAATGACTCAGCTGGATGTGATGGGGACCTCATAGCCATAACGGCCATACAACCACTTCAAATATTTATTCATTTTTTCATTCAAAAAATCTCATGTAACTCAAAATGTTAGGGGTTGGTTATCATTCTATGTATGATTTTCAATTAGATCTGATCTCTATCTATATCCTTGCAATGACTCAGTTGGATGTGATGGGGACCTCATAGCCATAACGGCCATAAAACCACTTCAAATATTTTTTTCATTTTTTCATACAAAAAATCTCATGTAACTCAAAATGTTAGGGGTTGGTCATCATTCTAAGTATGATTTTCAATTAGATCTGATCTCTATCTATATCCTTGCAATGACTCAGTTGGATGTGATGGGGACCTCATAGCCATAACGGCCATACAACCACTTCAAATATTTATTCATTTTTTCATACAAAAAATCTCATGTAACTCAAAATGTTAGGAGTTGGTCATCATTCTAAGTATGATTTTCAATTAGACCTGATCTCTATCTATATCCTTGCAATGACTCAGCTGGATGTGATGGGGACCTCATAGCCATAACGGCCATACAACCACTTCAAATATTTATTCATTTTTTCATACAAAAAATCTCATGTAACTCAAAATGTTAGGAGTTGGTCATCATTCTAAGTATGATTTTCAATTAGATCTGATCTCTATCTATATCCTTGCAATGACTCAGCTGGATGTGATGGGGACCTCATAGCCATAACGGCCATACAACCACTTCAAATATTATTTTCATTTTCTCATTCAAAAAATCTCATGTAACTCAAAATGTTAGGGCTTGGTTATCATTCTACATATGATTTTCAATTAGATCTGATCTCTATCTATATCCTTGCAATGACTCAGCTGGATGTGATGGGGACCTCATAGCCATAACGGCCATACAACCACTTCAAATATTTATTCATTTTTTCATACAAAAAATCTCATGTAACTCAAAATGTTAGGGGATGGTCATCATTCTAAGTATGATTTTCAATTAGATCTGATCTCTATCTATATCCTTGCAATGACTCAGTTGGATGTGATGGGGACCTCATAGCCATAACGACCATACAACCACTTCAAATATTTATTCATTTTTTCATACAAAAAATCTCATGTAACTCAAAATGTTAGGAGTTGGTCATCATTCTAAGTATGATTTTCAATTAGATCTGATCTCTATCTATATCCTTGCAATGACTCAGCTGGATGTGATGGGGACCTCATAGCCATAACGGCCATACAACCACTTCAAATATTTTTTTCATTTTCTCATTCAAAAAATCTCATGTAACTCAAAATGTTAGGGGTTGGTCATCATTCTAAGTATGATTTTCAATTAGATCTGATCTCTATCTATATCCTTGCAATGACTCAGTTGGATGTGATGGGGACCTCATAGCCATAACGGCCATACAACCACTTCAAATATTTTTTTCATTTTTCTATACAAAAAATCTCATGTAACTCAAAATGTTAGGAGTTGGTCATCATTCTAAGTATGATTTTCAATTAGATCTGATCTCTATCTATATCCTTGCAATGACTCAGTTGGATGTGATGGGGACCTCATAGCCATAACGGCCATACAACCACTTCAAATATTTTTTTCATTTTTTCAAACAAAAAATCTCATGTAACTCAAAATGTTAGGGCTTGGTCATCATTCTAAGTATGATTTTCAATTAGATCTGATCTCTATCTATATCCTTGCAATGACTCAGCTGGATGTGATGGGGACCTCATAGCCATAACGGCCATACAACCACTTCAAATATTTATTCATCTTTTCATACAAAAAATCTCATGTAACTCAAAATGTTAGGGGTTGGTCATCATTCTAAGTATGATTTTCAATTAGATCTGATCCCTATCTATATCCTTGCAATGACTCAGTTGGATTTGATGGGGACCTCATAGCCATAACGGCCATACAACCACTTCAAATATTTTTTTCATTTTTTCATACAAAAAATCTCATGTAACTCAAAATGTTAGGGCTTGGTCATCATTCTAAGTATGATTTTCAATTAGATCTGATCTCTATCTATATCAGGGGTGGCAAAACTTTCAAGTCTTGCGGGCGACTTTTGACTAAATTAAATCTGGAGGTCTACCAGAGAAACTATATTTAATTGTTAACTGTATTTCATTTATTTGTTTAAATTCAAGACAAAATTAGAAAGTTTTTTATCACTTATAATACAAGAATTTTAAAAATATTAAATATAAGTTTATTTACTACTGCTACTACTTGCACCTGATACGTGGCACTGCATCTTATCATCAAGTTCTTCATATTTTGGATCATATGAGCTTATGGCGATTCGCAAGCATGATGCCAAATGATCATCCGTTAAACAAGATCGATGTTTTGTCTTAATGCCATTCATTGAAGAAAAAGCTGATTCGCAAAGATAGGTGGATCCAAAAAATGCGGACATATATCCAGCCACTCTCCGCAAAATTGGACCATATAAATCTGAACTGTTTTTTAAATATGTTTATAAAGAGATTTAACAGTCAAAAAGTTTTTTAAATATAGATTTTCTCATATTGCTCGCGGGCGACTTTCGATAGTTAATCTGTCGACCAGTCGACCGCGGTCGA
This sequence comes from Tipula helvola, assembly GCA_963556165.1. Lineage (NCBI taxonomy): Eukaryota > Metazoa > Arthropoda > Insecta > Diptera > Tipulidae > Tipula > Tipula helvola. The sequence continues at coordinate 273,243,878 of OY744483.1, forward strand.
CGCTTTTGCCAGTCCTGATCTATATCCTTGCAATGACTCAGCTGGATGTGATGGGGACCTCATAGCCATAACGGCCATACAACCACTTCAAATATTTATTCATCTTTTCATACAAAAAATCTCATGTAACTCAAAATGTTAGGGGTTGGTCATCATTCTAAGTATGATTTTCAATTAGATCTGATCCCTATCTATATCCTTGCAATGACTCAGTTGGATTTGATGGGGACCTCATAGCCATAACGGCCATAAAACCACTTCAAATATTTTTTTCATTTTTTCATACAAAAAATCTCATGTAACTCAAAATGTTAGGGCTTGGTCATCATTCTAAGTATGATTTTCAATTAGATCTGATCTCTATCTATATCCTTGCAATGACTCAGCTGGATGTGATGGGGACCTCATAGCCATAACGGCCATACAACCACTTCAAATATTTTTTTCATTTTTTCATACAAAAAATCTCATGTAACTCAAAATGTTAGGGCTTGGTCATCATTCTAAGTATGATTTTCAATTAGACCTGATCTCTATCCATATCCTTGCAATGACTCAGCTGGATGTGATGGGGACCTCATAGCCATAACGGCCATACAACCACTTCAAATATTTATTCATTTTTTCATACAAAAAATCTCATGTAACTCAAAATGTTAGGGCTTGGTCATCATTCTAAGTATGATTTTCAATTAGACCTGATCTCTATCTATATCCTTGCAGTGACTCAGCTGGATGTGATGGGGACCTCATAGCCATAACGGCCATACAACCACTTCAAATATTTATTCATTTTTTCATACAAAAAATCTCATGTAACTCAAAATGTTAGGGGTTGGTCATCATTCTAAGTATGATTTTCAATTAGATCTGACCTCTATCTATATCCTTGCAATGGACTCAGTTGGATGTGGTGGGGACCTCATAGCCATAACGGCCATACAACCACTTCAAATATTTTTTTCATTTTTTCATACAAAAAATCTCATGTAACTCAAAATGTTAGGGCTTGGTCATCATTCTAAGTATGATTTTCAATTAGACCTGATCTCTATCTATATCCTTGCAATGGACTCAGCTGGATGTGATGGGGACCTCATAGCCATAACGGCCATACAACCACTTCAAATATTTATTCATTTTTTCATACAAAAAATCCCATGTAACTCAAAATGTTAGGGCTTGGTCATCATTCTAAGTATGATTTTCAATTAGATCTGATCTCTATCTATATCCTTGCAATGACTCAGCTGGATGTGATGGGGACCTCATAGCCATAACGGCCATACAACCACTTCAAATATTTTTTTCATTTTTTCATACAAAAAATCTCATGTAACTCAAAATGTTAGGGGTTGGTCATCATTCTAAGTATGATTTTCAATTAGATCTGATCTCTATCTATATCCTTGCAATGGACTCAGTTGGATGTGGTGGGGACCTCATAGCCATAACGGCCATACAACCACTTCAAATATTTTTTTCATTTTTTCATACAAAAAATCTCATGTAACTCAAAATGTTAGGGGTTGGTCATCATTCTAAGATATTTTTTGTATGAAAAAATGAATAAATATTTGAAATAGTTGTATCGCCGTTATGGCTATGAGGTCCCCATCACATATCCGGCTGAGACATTGCAAGAATATAGACAGAGATCAGACCTAATTGAAATTCATACTTAGAATGATGACCAGCCCCCAAAATCTTAAGTTACATAAGATTTATTGTATGAAACAATAAATTAATATTTGAAATGGTTGTATGGGCCATTATGGCTATGAGGTCCCCATCACATCCGGCTGAGACCTTGCAATGATAAAGATATAGATGAGACCTAATTGAAAATCATACTTAGAATGATGACCATCTCGCTAATAGCAGCGAGTTCGCTTTCATATTTAGAGTGATGACCAACCCTCAAAACTATGTGGTAGGTACTTGAGATTTTAAATTAAAAAATTGTATTTATTCGATTTTGGAAATGCATAATTAAATATATTATTAAATAATTGCATTATATTAAATGTTATGGTTCTTATGTCAAAAATAGCATACGTTGAAAAAATGGAATTGCTCTTGTCAGACGATAACACGTATATAGAAATTAGGAAAGTTGGTATCGGAACGATACAGACGAATTTAAATTTAATTATTTCTTCTTGGGAACGTTTAGGCAAAATAACTAAATCGATTGGTAAGGATCTACGTAGCTACAATGGTACAACTCCGAGAATGTACGGTCTTCCAAAAATACATAAAGACGGTAGTCCGTTGAGACCAATTGTGAGCTACGTGGGTTCACCTTTGTATAATTTATCTAAATTTTTGTCTGATATTTTGAATTGTTATGTTGATCGTAATTTTTCGGCAATAAGAAATGCGGAGGATTTCAAACTAAAAATTCAAAATTTTGTTCTCCCACCAAATTATATTTTAGTTTCGCTTGACGTGGTTTCGTTGTTCACTAACGTGGATTCAAAATTGATTCTAAATTTAGTTAAAAAATTATGGAATGATATAAAATTAAACAGTGGGACAAATTTGGATTTGAACAATTTCGTGGAGGCATTAAAATTCGTCCTGGATCATACTGAGTTTCGTTTTAATGGAAGATTTTTTAAACAAGTATTTGGTTCACCAATGGGTTCACCAGTCAGTCCTGCAATAGCAAATTTACTGATGGAACATATTGAAACCGAAGTGTTGAAATTATCTTCTGTTAAACCAATACTCTTTTTCAGATATGTAGATGATATTGTTGCGGCTATTCCAAATTCTGAAGTTACCACATTCCTTAGTGATTTCAACAATTTTACGCCGCGTATTAAATTTACGGTAGAAATGGAAAATGAAAATCGGTTGGCTTTTCTGGATGTGTTGGTTATACGGAATGATAATGGAAGTTTGAGTACAAATTGGTATCAAAAAATGTCTTGGTCAGGCCGCTACCTAAATTATAATTCATGGCTTCCATTATCATATAAGAATAATACAGTATTTTTGTTAGCTGAAAAGATTTTAAAATTATCAGATGAATGTTTTCATTCGGACAATTTTTCAAAATTAACAAATGTGTTATTAAAAAATGGTTATCCAAAGAATACGATACGCCGGAACATAAGGAAAGCTATTGACAAAAATATTCGCTTAGAAACTCCATCCAATTCACAGGATTTAGAGGTGGAAAATATTAGGAAAATCTTTATATCCATTCCATATATAAAAGTTCTTTTTGAAAAAATTAAATCAACTTGTCAAAATTTTGACATGAAAGTGATGGGTAGACCAGTAAAAAGTTTAGATAAGTTTTTGTTTATTAAGTTAAAAGACGAAATTCCTTTAGAACTACAATCAAATTTGGTGTATAAACTAAATTGCTCATGTGGAAAGGAATACATTGGACAGACAAAACAGTACCTAAAGAAGCGTGTTTACCAACATGTTCATGACTCAATTGTCAACTTTCAAAATTCACATAGTGCAATAACAAACCATTTACGGGACAGTGGCCACGTATTATCTTTAGAGGATGCTACAATTTTGGAGAAAGAAAGTAATTTGGAAAAGCGTTTATTTTTGGAAAATATTTATATTAAGAAAATGCGGGGTTCAAAGGACCCTATAGGATAAGCATAGTAAATTGGGCCCAAAACAACGTATTTTCTATTTTCCCCATAGATAAGCTTGGGCCCAGTTGCATGAAATGGAATACATCATTTTTCGATATTTCTAAATATTTTTTGCGACTTTTTAGGATTGGTGGTTCTTTAGTATATTGTTTTATAATTGCAAAAATATTTCGCAACTCCCTCCCACTTGTTTACAGGGTGTTACAGCAGTTTTATGCATTTGTCATTTTTATAATTTTTATATTTTTCTAAATTCAATAAATTGCTTTGTTTTGAATAAAAAAATATTCCAAACAGTAATTATGGTGTATGTTAGCCTAATTATGCGAATTATAATTAATTTGCACATTAAAGTGACGTACAGTACTGTACTAAATGATAGCCGCACCTCTAATTTAAGATTTATTTCATTTCAAATAAATTCATTTAAAATTGTTGCTATATTCAAAAATAATACTCTTCACTTTACCAATGCGTGCTACAAATACAAATCATTATTTTCTGCGGGATCATGGACAATTGGAGAATCGTCATTTAGTATGGTAATAAAAGATAGCCGCAGGTATACTTTCAAATTCTTTTGAACACTGTGTCAGGATTTACCCGAGCTTGATAGCGTACAAATATATTCTTGTGTCTTAAAATATTATTGTGTTAAATATTATTCCGATTTTTGTTATTTTTTTAAATATGGGTGGAAAAGATAGTTTGAACGAGTTTGAAAAAGGATAAATTGACGTTATTAAGAAAAGTAATATGAATAACCGTTTAATAGCAGAAAATATTAGTTGGAGTGAGAAGGTAGTGCTAAATTAACTTATTGATAGAGAAAAACGGTTTATTTTACGAAACGTCTCTAATTTTATTGGCACCGTGCAACAAATTGCGTTAAAAGCTTGTGATAATACAAAGATTTGTAATGTGAGGAAAGTATTAAGAGAGTCAGATAATATACAAATCAAAAAATTACAAAGAAAACCACAACTGTTATCAAATCATAAAGATGCCAGATTGAGTTTCGCGAAGGAACATACATATGTCGTGGAAGAAAAAGTGGCAGCGCGTTATTTTTAGTGACGAAAAAAATTGAATATTGATAGCCCTGATTAATGGCAATACTATTTTCACGACCTTTGAAAAGAACTTCTTGTGCTATCGAGGCGTCAACGAGGTGGAGGTTCTCTGATTGTTTGGGGTGCAATTGGCTATGGAGGAAGAATGGATATGAAGTTTATGTCCGGTCGTCTTAACAACAACCGGTATAAATCCATGCTATCCCGAAACATTACCAGTTGTTAATGCACAAAATGGCGGCCCAAACTTTATTTTCCAGCAGGATAATGCCGCCGTACACACCGCCGGGATAGTAAATTATTGGTTTCTGGAGGCTCAGATACCAGTTTTGAAACAGCCAGCAAGGTCACTCGACATTAACAGCATCGAAAACATATGGGGTGTACTCAGCAGAGTTGTGTATGCTGAAGGAACACAATACAGCAGCGTTCATGAACTAAAGTCATCAGTACAACGCGAATGGGCTAATATTTCAAATTAATATGCCAAAACTTGTACAAAAGTATGCCAAATCGAATTTTCGAAATAATTAAAAACAATGGCCGAAATACAAAATATTAATTGGAATAAAAAATCATTTTTATTATTGTGCTTTTTATATTTATTTCCTATTAAAAACAATAAAATATTGTGTGCGGCCATCTTTTATTACCATACTAAATAAGGGTTACCCATAAATTTTCCATGACGCCGCAGAGAATAATGACTTCTATTTGTAGCACGCATTGGTAAAGTGAAAAGTATTATTTTTGCAAAGGAAGAATTTTAAAAGAATTTATTTGAAATGAAATAAATTTTAAATTAGGAGTGCGGCTATCATTTAGTACGGGACTGTATAATTAATTTGCACACTAGCAAGCGAAACAGAAGTGCGATCATTATTAATAAAAAATCTAAAAATTGTATTCAACTGGTATTTCATTTATTATCGTTTTTATTTAACCGGAAAATTTTTGGATAAGCGCAGAAATAACGTTATTCCAAATTAAGCAGCATAAAACAAATCACATTATTTTGGAAGGAGCAAAACAAACTTATCCATAGAAACATTCCTTACTAAACTATTGTAACTTTAGAACAAGTTATGTAGAGACTCAATCTGAATCGGAGTCTGAGATTTGACAGCCAGAATTCATAGCATTTATAATATTATCTGCTAGACCTTTGCGGTGCTTTGATAATACGTTTGGGTTGTGTCTTGCGTAGCCCAAATACCATATCACTGAAGTTATATGACTGCATGTACCGACAACTCTGCTCCCAGTTTTGCACTTACAATAATATCCTAATATTGATTCGGCTCCACTACCATTAGGAATGAATTCTAACCATAACTGATGAATCCGAGTTGACGAAAAACGAATTCAATTTTGCGTCTTATCAAATTCTTCATTTCGTTATGTATAAAGATCTTGTAACTAGAATCTGCCTTCATGTGTTCATAAGTATATCATTTTCCTTGGTCTAACTGATACATACCTAAAGTGATATTTTTAATTTCTTCTTCTGATAAACATGGAAAGTCTTGAATCTGATTAGTAGCCTCCTCCCAACAAATTCGTTTGTTTTCAAGGCCTAGCTCTTCAATCTTCTTTTGAAGAGAATTGTCATCATTCATTTTGCTCATTGCCTTCTATGCATAACGTGCATGATTTTCGTTTTCTATAAACATAGGAGGACTGTATGCATTCAGTAAGGCACAAGGAATTTTAGTTAAAGATGACAGCTTGGGGAAATAATTGACTTCAATAGTTGAAGCAAAGAACTTGTATTTTTTGATTCTGCTGTTCACACTTTCCACTATCCATCGATTCATAGTCACAGCTCTGGACTCATTAGCATCTTTTGTGCAAAACTGCTTTTGTCCCTTGGTTAGTAAATGAGGCATTATTGGATTAAGTTTTAGCAATTTCAACTTTTCTATGACATCTCTGAACCCACGATCGAGAAGTAAAACATCATTCTCTAAGAAATATTTTTTAAATCCATAAGGGGTAGAAATCAAGTATTCTAAAATTTTTGAATCGCTATTGTCGTTGTTTGCAAAAACAAACCTTCAACCTCAAGAATGTATCCGTCAGGGAAAACCAAAATCATGGGCTTCAATAAGTTTCTGTATGTATGATTGGAATACGTCAATAATTGTAACTCCTGATCACATGACTTTTGAACATATAGATAAGTACCATCAATGATAACTACAATAGAATTTTCATCTGCACCCAGAAGTTTATGAGCCATTTTAGTTTGATGTTTCATTGCATCTTCTCGTGATAGATGATTATAACCTAAATGAAGATGGACAAAATGCTCATCCAAAGCTTTTCGAACAGATTCAAAGATTGCAGACACTCTTGCTTGACCATCTACATACATTGAATAAATATGCCAAAAATTCCTGTGACAAGTTTACTAGGAATATTCCTAACGCATTTCTCGTAAATCTGTTGCAACTATTTCTGATGTGTGGCTTTACAAAAGCATGAAGGCAATCGAAATTTTTTTGTGAAATCCCAGTGAATTTCTGATAATTATATGGAGTTATTGGAGAGCCGTTGTCGAAATCGATTTTAGAGTATGAGTTGGCCTTACTAAAGTAAACGGCATTGAAAAATTCTTCAATATCTTCAGCGGACAATTATTATTATTATTATTATTAGTTGAGGGCCATGTGGGCGTTCAAGCCACCCCGCACTGCGACCTAAAAGATCTTTTGTGCATGGACCCTACTTAATGAGCCGTCCAGTCAATATTCAGGCTCTTAATGAACCTGACAATACTGCCGGCCGGTATATGGTGCATACCATCCGGGCTCATTACTCTCCCTCCTAGGTGTTGTAACCTTTTGCAGAAAATGGCTGGGCAATGGCACAGAACATGTTCCGCTGATTCCGCTTCCATGTCACAGAAGCGACATCTATCCGTCGAACTTAGGCCCATTTTCTTTAGGTGATACCTTAAGGGGATGTGACCTGTGAGGAAGCCGGTAAGCAGCCTCAACTCAGGTTTCCTAAGTACGAGACATTCCTTGGCCCTGGCCGACGAAGGTGAAATAAATTCCTTCGCCTGTCGCAAACCTGGAATTCCGCGCCAGGAAGAGAACTTTTGCACATCCTCCCAGCGTTTAACTGCTGCCCTATGGTGCCCCTTAGAGACGCCGCAGAAGGGCTCTGGTCCAATTAATGGAAAGGCAGATCCCTCGCGGGCGAGGACATCAGCTGCCTCGTTTCCCACAATTCCAGTGTGGCCTGGCACCCAAACAAGTGTTACCTTATTTGAGCTTGCCAGCAATTTAATAACCTTCAGACAATCCCATACCAGCCTTGACTCAATGGTAAAAGACCTAAGAGCCTTTAAGGCCGATTGGCTGTCTGATACTATATAAACCTTTGCGTCGTTTAGGCCTTTAGAAATGCCTATCTTAGCACAAAGTTCTATAGCATGCACTCCTGCTTGAAAGACGGTTGCATTGGTACCCAAGGACTTCGAGAGTGATACTCCACTCCCATGTATTCCTACCCCCGCCCCATCTTCCGTTTTTGATCCATCTGTAAACCACACCAATGACCCTCGCTCAAAGGATGGTCCCCCTGTACTTCACTCCTCCCGGTTAGGTAATCTAACACAAAATGGTTTGTGGAAATCCAGTTTGGCTGGCATACAGTCGGAAGGCATTCCTATAGTGGGGTCTGTCTGAAACTCCTTAAGGATCTCCAGATGGCCCACCATATTGCCTGGTTTGATGTTACCCTCCGCCTGCATCTTAAGGGCCATAGTAGCAGTATCCTTTTTTACATGCAGATGCAATGGAGTTAGTCCTAGGAGTGTCTCCATTGCTGCGGTCGGACATGTTTTCATTGAGCCCGTAACCCCAATGCAGGCCATACGCTGAACCTTATTCAATAAAGTTTGCGCTGTACTTTGCTGAGTTTTAGGCCACCACACTAGCGATGCGTAAGTGATCATAGGCCTAATAATTGTTAGAAATGACCAGTAGATCATTTTTGGTTGTAGTCCCCAAATACGTCCATAGAGTCTCTGACAGGCCCAAAAAGCCTTTGTGGCTCTATTTTGAATTTTTTGTATATGTTGTTCCCAGTTCAGTTTATGATCCAGGATAACCCCTATATATTTAACCTCTTTGGAAAAGGCAACAATAGTACCGTTTAACGAGGGAGCTACAAGCGAGAGCTTTCTCCTCCTCGTAAAAGGGACAATGACAGTTTTGTTTGGATTGACACTAAGTCCTTCCTTGTCACACCACTGCCATATCAAGTTGAGTGCATTTTGCATGAGATCAGAGATGATCTCATCAAACCTGCCTCTAATCACGATAGCCACGTCATCCGCATAGCCCTGGACATCAAACCCATGGCTATTCAGGAGGATCAGCAGTCTATCATTAACCAATGACCATAAAAGAGGAGATAGTACACCTCCTTGGGGACAGCCCTTTACGGCCCTGATGGTTACTGACTCGCCACCTAATGTGGCTGTAATATGTTCAGCGGACAATACTATTGTTTCTTTAGTTGCAACTAATGATTCTAAAGTCTTCTTATTAAACAAGCCATTTTTGTCAAAATGTGAGCGACAGCATCTATTGCTCATTGGAATAACAATTTTCTTTCTTTTCCACATATCGATTCTCTGTGTACCAGAGCAGCTAGGAAGATTGACTATAATTCCATTTCTTGGAACAGAAGAAACTTTGCTTGACGTTACAGAAGCTTGACTACTGAGAAATTCAGATGTAAATTCAGATTGAGATTCAGTACTTGTGTTTTCTAATGTCGAAAATGAAGTTGTACTATTCATGGTTGAAGCCTGGAAATCAATCTCTGAAGATGTAGTGCAACAAGAACTATCAGGAGTTATATCCATTTCATAATTATGCAAATTATTGTCCACAGTATTACCCTCAGCTGTATTACCAGGCAGTAAGTGATATCTTTTGAACTTTAATCTTGAATGACACTTCAAACAGGCATAACTATTTGGATTATATGACTTTCCTACGCTTTTTGAGTATGTAGTAACATTTATCCATAAAGAAGGTGCTCCTAAAGTGCAAACTCCTCGCCATTTCAATATGCGTGACTTACATATGCGACAGAGAATATGAGATCGTTCAACTACAATAAACAATTTTATGAGATTACATGCAAAATAAATATAAAAAGTACATTTTACCTTCTGGACCCATTAGTGTTAAGTCAAACAGTTCTAATGATGATGAACACACAAGTTAACGAATTGTAAAAGTATTAAAGATTATGTTACACACAAGTTATATTACTCAAAACAAGACTTGAAATACGATTTATACAACAGTAGTTATACAACAAGAGGTTCGAAAATAATCTAATATACAGTTAAGAGGACGAGATGTGTTTCCTAGGTAACACATCGAGCCCGCAACTGTATATTCAGATGATTTTCGAAGCTAGAGTTGTATACGTTAAGACTATACAACGAATCAACCAAATATATTACACAACCAAATAAAAACTGCACCAAATAAACTCATTTTTGCTAAATGTCAAAAATATTAATTGTTTGTTTATATTCATGGATGATATGATTATAACATAATATGATTTACTTGTTTGTGGCCGAAACACCACTAGTTGTGTTAAATTGAACTATCTGATTGGTCTATTTTCCAATGAGTTGTATAGTCTGTTATATATGTGATTGTTATATAAACATAAAAGTTATGAACCAAATTGTACTGATTGAGATTGAGAGTAATGTGTAATGTGTATCTGACATCTCTTGCATAAAAATAATTTTTTTAGTCCAATTGTATGCGAACAAAGAAGGGGCTGCTAGAGAATTTTTAGTATGTTGTTCTACGATTCTTATATAACATATATGTGAAAAATCAAAATTGTATCTCAATGCGAACATATGTAAAATGCCATTGTTCTATGCTTTCCTATGCTTACACATGTAAAAATTGGTCTAGTAAAAATTCAGTTTCTGGAAAACGAAGAAAAGGCTGCCGCTCATATTTTGCAGACAGGTTTCGAAAGATGTGATTAAACATATATTTCAATTTCAAGGCTCTATCTTCATGCGAAAGTACAAAAACGAGGGGCCCAATTTTCACTACATATCACATAGGGGCCTTTGTTAAATGTCCAGGAAATTTCCAAATTCTTGTTAAATTACTACGACAATGTTATTCTAAATTAATTTACAGTTTTGACCAACGGGTTTTTTCAAATCAAGTAGTATGTACAATTTGTAAGGACTTGTTATTTTGTTTGAAATTTGTATGTTTTTTATTTGTAAAAAAATTGTCCTGAGGATGACGGAATAAAGCCGTTGAAACGTCGACAATAGATTAATAAAAAAATAAGCTAAATACCAAATAAATTTGTTTTAATAATTAAAATAAAGCTTAATAAAATATGATATATAAAATTAAACATTTTTATGCAAATTTTTCAATTTTAAGTTATAGTTTTGGAATTATTTTAAATTAATTTCTTTGGTTTGGGTCAGAATTATTTTTGGGCTGACAGTTCAATATACATACATTACATATAATTATCACGATAGTTTCAACTATCGTGATAGTACTTTTTTTGGGCTGACTTTGCAAATAGCGTCATGATAGATATAGTTTTTTGGGCTGACACTAAAATATCATGAAAATACAGATTAAGTGTTGCCATATCATTTTTTTGTGTTACGTTTTGAGTCAACTTCACATACATACCGATTCGGATATTTTTTTTTTTTAAGTTGGTAGATCCTATACTGACATCTGTGTGTAACTTGAGTGGGATCAGATGATTAGTGTTTGTTTGTCAGCTGTTCATAATAGACAAGTTTTTGTGTTTTGTCGCATTTTAACATGAACAATTTTATTGAGCAAAGATTTTGCTTGAAATTTTGTGTTTTGAACGGAATTTCTTGTGCTGAATCGTTGAAAATGTTGCAGAAAGCCTCTGGGGAGTCTGTTCTATCCAAAACCAGAGCATATGAATGGTATAAAGTGTTTAAAAATGGTCGTGAAGTGGTTGAAGACTTGCCTCGTTCTGGACGCCCTTCCACATCGAATACCGATGAAAACGTTGAAATTGTGAAGAAAACTGTACTTGAAAATCGTCATGTGAGTATTAGAGAGTATTAGAGATGCAGTGCGCTGCAAACGGCCGGATTTGTGGGCCGACAACAGTTGGATTTTGCACCACGATAATGCGCCGTCACGCAAAGCGCGTATTGTGACATATTTTTTGACCAAACACAGCGTAAGTATCCTTGAGCAGGCACCGTATTCACCCGATATGGCTCCGTGCGACTTTTTTCTCTTCCCTCGACTTAAATTACCACTTCGTGGAAAAAGATTTTAATCTCTGGAAGCCATAAAACGAAATGCGACGAAGGAGCTGAAGGACATCCCAGTTTTGGCCTACCGAAAATGCATGGATGATTGGGTTAAGCGATGGCACATGTGTGTTGCTTCAGATGGATGTTATTTTGAAGGAGATAAAATAAATTTGCCCGAAATTAACACAAACTTGTTTTATTTACAAATTTCCGGTACTTTTTGATCATACTGTATATTATAAATCCGTTTACGAAAAATTATTTTGTGTTTAAATATTTCTAAACTTTCTGAAAATGCAAATGTGTCAAACAATTTAAAACAAATTACAACAAAAAATATAAGCAATTCAAAAATAATGATGTTAAATAGAATAGATGAAATTATATTTTTTTTTTATTGTCTCTATCAAAATAAGTAAGGGTTACTAAGGAATGGTTTCACTAACGTATTTAACCCTTAAATGACACACTTAAGAAAAATCACATAAATGCCACACTGGGGTCTTTTAGACCCCAGCATGAAAATTGCCTATTATTCCTTGAATTTTTCTATATTTAGCTTTGATAATTTTTACCAATATAGTTTAAAGTTTACTAAAGGAGACCAAATTATTACATTAGTGAAATTTTAATTTTATGATACAAAAAAAAAAAATAAGTTTGTGAAAAAAATAAAAAAATGGCTTTTTTTTACAAAAATACGGTTATTTTTTGAAGTTATACTTCTTTAGGCGCGCTATGAAAAACTGATGAGAGTGAATTTTTACGATGCAACAAAATTTAACACTTTCGCGGACATGACGGCAAATGCCGTCAAAAAAATAAACTTTCGTTTAGGACATGACGGTATATACCGTCATACCATTTTGTGATCGTTGAAACGAAACAAAATATTGAACAAAACAAAATTACGAAAAAAGTTCTACAAAAGGGTCCAAATTAAAATTGCAATACATTTTGCTAGGACATAAAAGTGTTATTTTTTTGACTGTGCTACCTGGCATGGCCCAAAGCAACTTATTTTCGATGACGGTATATACCGTCATGTCCTAAACGAAAGTTTTTTTTTTGACGGCATTTGCCGTCATGTCCTCGAAAGTGTTAACAGGATGAAGTTGCTCGCTAAGCAATTCACAAGTATTCTATCGATCAAAATGTCTTTGAAATTTCAATCAATAAAATGTTATAAAATGCCAATAAAACGTCAAAGAAATGTCAATGTCATAGAAACGGGAATATTTTGCTATACATATTTAAAAGCCCACTAGATATAATTATTTTTAATTGTTAACAATATTATTTGCCACCAGCAAAGTATTTTAGGTAAATTTAGAAACTTAAATTCCATATTACACGGTTGTTTGCTGTTGCACCGAAGCGCTCTGAATTCGTCATCAATTTAAATGTTTCATGGGAACATCATGAATTTTTGTAATACACCTTTTTGTTACAATAAAATTTAATAAAAATAAAAATAAGCAAGAGAAAATAATCACGTTTTATTCAAAACATTATTTGGTCCTTCGAGCAGGATAATCAAGCATCAATCGGCATAAATCAAGCTATTTCGATATATTACAAACAATAAAGTATATTCACAAAATGGCTGATCGAAAAACACTCAACATAAAACGCGGACACGTGTTTGGTACATTAACCACAATAAAAAATTATTTGGCAAATTGCGACGGCCAAGACATTGAAGCATTAAAAACCAGATTAAATACAGCATTATCAGCACAAAAAACATTTTTTGACATTCAAGCGCAAATTGAAGCATTGGTAGATAATGAAGAGGATGTAGAGGGAAAAGTAGAAAAATTCCACGATTTATATTTTGACGTCATTACAAAAGCAAATACAATGATAAAAAAGGCTTCGCCAACAGTAATATCACCACAAGTTGAGCACACTGGCAACCATAAATCAACAGAATATTTGCAATTACCAACCATCAAGATACCCGAGTTTGATGGGAACTACGAACACTGGCTTGCTTTTCGCGATACATATAACGCTTTGGTTCACAAAAATGATAGGTTAAGTGAAATACAAAAATTTCATTATTTGCGCAGCGCATTAACAAAAGACGCTTTCGATTTGATAAGTTCAATTCAAATCGCAGAAGCTAATTACGAAGTGGCATATACAACGTTAATCGAAAGGTATGAGAATCACAAAATGATCATTACAAAACATGTGATGGCATTACTAAATATTCAACCATTGACAAGAGAATCACCAGAATTACTTCGCGATCTCATAGATACAACGATCAGGCACATGCGCATATTGAAACAATTAAAACAACCAATAGACGAATGGAACACAATTGTAGTGTGCCATATAACCTCAAAATTGGATCCTACAACGCGTCGTGAATGGGAAACAAACATTCCTGTTGCTAGAGGAGCTAAAACAGTTCATCGAACAGCGATGTCAAATGCTTGATATTTTTCCGCAAGCAAAACCGAAAGATAGTTCGAAATTCACAAACAATGAAAAGTTATCATCATATCGCAACAAATCAAATTCATCCAGAATGCTGCATACGCAAACACAATCAGACTCTGAAACAACCACATCATCATCATCAAAATTATTTCAACATTGCTGTATTGGAAATCATCCAATTTTTCGATGTCAACAATTTCTCAGACTCTCAATTAACGATCGCATAAATCGTGTCAGAGATCTGAATTTGTGCCTAAATTGCTTCAGCCCATATCATAGACATTATCAGTGCACAGCTGGTACTTGTAAACGTTGTAACAAAAACCACAATACATTACTATATTTTGAGAAACGAGATGCACAATCTTTCAGTACCAATACTAGTAAATCAACATCAATCAACAAAGCGCAAAGTGAAAATGAAAATAAGAAAGAAAATCCACTAAATTCGGCGACAAGCGCTTTATCAGTGAATCAAATCAATTTACCAGTGACACAAGCAGTAGAAAGGGCCAATGAATCAACATCAAAACCACAAGTTACGTCTCATCAGTCAGAGAACAATTTTCAATCAACACAAGTTTTACTATCAACCGCAGTTGTTTTCGCATTTGATTCAACTGGCGCGGCTCATCATTGTCGAGTTTTGTTGGATTGTGGCGCACAATCAAATTTTATATCTGAGCACATGTGTCAGTTGCTACGTCTTAAACGGCACAAAAAATCAACATCAGTTAGCGGAGTTAATCAATCTACAGTACAGGTTCAACAAGGTGTAAACGTCACTATTCAATCGAGATTCAACAACTATACATGCAATCTTGAGTTTTTAATTCTAAATCATATCACCAATAATTTACCAAACATTCAAATTAGAGACGTCAACGCATGGAACATTCCAGATTCAATAAAATTAGCAGATTCATCTTTCAATGTTCCTGGTAAAATCGACATGTTACTAGGCTCCGAGATTTACTTCCAACTGTTATGTGTTGGACAAATCAAACTATCTGACCATCTTCCCATCTTGCAAAAAACGGTTTTTGGTTGGATAGTCGCTGGTAAATTATCAAGTTCCAAACCAGCTACGAATCATTTTACAACATGCAACTTAGCAATCAAAGAAGACAGTTTTCAATTAAGTCAACAAATAGAGAAGTTTTGGCAATTGGAGAAGGTACCTGAACTCAAACATCTCACACCTGATGAAGAGAAATGTGAAGAACATTTCACAACCAATGTTAGACGTGATCCAAATGGGCGGTTCATCGTTACACTACCGTTCAAAGCAAACAACTTCCAGTTAGGTGATTCGTTCAATGGTGCTCTTAAACGGTTTCATCTTTTGGAAAACAAACTAGCAAAAAATCGAGAATTAAAATCAATGTATCATGATTTCATTAAAGAGTATCAAAATTTGGGTCATATGGTGAAAGTAGATTCAAATTTGGTAGTACAGCCAAATTACTTTTTACCACATCATGCTGTTTTGAAACCGACTAGCACCACAACAAAGCTGCGAGTGGTCTTTGACGGATCATTTAAAACCAGCAATAACACATCACTCAACGACCATCTCTTAATCGGCCCACCAACCCAAAATGATCTATTTTCAATAGTATTGAGATTTCGAAAACATCCAGTAGTTATGACCTGTGATATAGCTAAGATGTATCGACAAGTACAGATCGATCAACAAGATCAAAGGTTTCAGCAGATCATCTGGAGAGACAGCCGTGATTGTCCAATCTCAATATACAAGCTGATAACAGTGACGTATGGTACCACATCCGCACCATACCTTGCAACAAAGTGTTTACAACAATTGGCCTGCAATGAGGCAGAAAAATTTCCAATGGCGCATACCGCAATCATTAATGACTGTTACGTTGATGATATCCTCACTGGAGCAGCGTCACTCCAAAAAGCTATTCAATTACAATCCGAACTCAATCAAATGTTATTAAGTGGTGGATTCGAACTCAGGAAATGGTGCACTAATTCATCACAATTATTAAAACACATTCCTGAAGAAATTCGAGAACAAAATGCAGTGCTAAAATTCGACGACGATCATACCATAAAAACACTTGGTATACGGTGGACTCCGAATCAAGACACACTTTCTTATAATGTTATTGAACCTGATAACAGTCGTGAGGTAACAAAGAGGACTATTTTATCAGACATTGCTGCTATCTACGATCCACTTGGCCTCATTGCTCCAGTGATTATAGTAGCAAAAATAATCATGCAAGAATTATGGCAAATTCGAGTAGATTGGGACGAATCTTTACCAATCCATTTACAAACAAAATGGCTGCAATTTCGACAACAATTAAATTATTTAAATAATCTGACTATTGACAGACATATTCGATCATCACCAACAACAACGTTGGAATTAAACGGTTTTTGTGATTCATCAGAATCCGCTTACGGCGCTTGTATTTACATACGAAGCATATCAACCAGTGAAACTAATGTCAGTTTAGTCTGTGCAAAGTCTCGTGTAGCTCCGCTCAACAAAGTCACAATTCCGAGGCTTGAATTATGTGCAGCAAATTTATTAGCAGAACTTCAAGCCAAGGTCTACTCAGCAATGCACATCAAATTTGATCGGCAATACCATTGGTCTGATTCAAAAATCGTCCTTTCATGGATTGCAGCATCACCGTCGAGATGGAAGAATTTTGTGGCAAACAGAGTCGCTAACATACAGCAATTAACCAATGTAGACGACTGGCACAATATTGGATCGCGGCAGAATCCAGCAGACCTATTATCTCGAGATATTTCACCTTTTGAGTTGACTAATTCAAAGTTATGGTGGCATGGTCCAGACATTTTAGCCACACACAACGAATTTATACCAAACGAAGACAGTATTGAGGTTAATCAGGAACATATACCTGAAAGAAAAATACTTACAGCACATGTCAGCATCGATAATACGTCATTTATTGACAAGTTTTCGTCTTTCATCAAGTTGCAGCGCGTATTAGCATACATTTTACGATTTATTTCAAATACAAAAAAACCGAAGTTAAATCGTACTAGTGGTTCATTATTATCAGTCACTGAACTGAACATCGCAAAACTCAAACTCATAAGTATAGTGCAACGGCAATCATTTCGCATTGAGATAAACCATTTGGAATCTGGTCAAATCATTAATAAAACCAGTAAAATTGTTATGCTCAATCCATTTATTGATAAACAAGGCATCCTAAGAGTCGGAGGCAGACTCTCTAATGCAGACATTCCATTCAACCAAAAACATCAAATGCTACTTCCAACTGGTCATTTGGCAGATTTGGTAGCACAATATGAACACATTCACAATTTACACTGCGGCCAACAATCGTTATTATCAATTCTTCGGTTAAATTATTGGCCATTAAGAGGACGAAATCTAGTGCGTAAAACAGTGCACAACTGTGTCCGCTGCTACAAAACTAAACCTAAGACGATACAACAATTGATGGGTGACTTACCGCAACAAAGAGTAGAAATTTCAAGACCATTCATCAACACCGGTGTAGATTTTTGTGGCCCATTTCTCATTAAACCTTCATTAAAACGAGGAAACAATTCCGTCAAGGCATATGTGGCCATATTCATATATTTTGCCACAAAGGCGATACACATCGAGCTCGTTGGCAATTTGACGTCAGAATCATTCATCGGTGCATTAAAACGTTTCGTTGCACGACGTGGCAAATGTTCAAAAATTTATTGCAACAATGCAACAAATTTTACTGGAGCTAAAAAGAACTCGATAATTTCCGAAAGTTTTTTAGCTCACAGGAGAATCAATCCAGAATCTATACAACATTAGCGCAAGAAGGCATCGAATGGCATTTCATCCCTCCGGGATCCCCACACTTCGGAGGCCTCTGGGAGGCTGGGGTGAAATCCGCCAAATACCATCTAAAAAGAATCATGAGCGACGCACTACTTACCTATGAAGAATTCAACACAGTGTTACTTCAAGTGGAATCTTGTCTTAATTCAAGGCCACTCACAGCAATTTCATCCGATCCAAACGACGTCGTTCCATTGACGCCAGCTCATTTTCTCATCGGTGACAGTTTAATGGCAATTCCAGAACCTGATTTGACAACACACAAGGTAAATCAACTATCCCGATGGCAACGAACACAACAAATGTTCCAACATTTTTGGCAGCGATGGTCAAGGGACTATCTTCATCAATTTCAAAATCGACCAAGGAAAAATTCCATCAAAATTCCAATTGATATCGGCACAATCGTTCTTATTCAAGGCGATAATCTTCCTCCTTTGAAGTGGAAACTGGGAAAAATCATTGAACTTCATCCCGGACGTGACAACATTACCAGAGTAGCAAGTATTAAAACACAGCATGGAGTCATCACACGAGTGGTTCACAAATTATGTCCACTTCCAAATTCAGATGAATAGTTTCAATAAATTTTTATATTTTTAATAACACTCTTTAATTTTTTGCTTAATCATTTACAGTTCATCATTACAATAGTGTTGTGAATAATTGAAATTTTTCTATTTCAACAAAAAAAAAAAACATTTGTAAATTTAAATTGATCACGATAATTTGCAACTTGTAATTATCCGCTCAGGAGCTGCTAAGGCGGCCGGTATGTTTGCTGTTGCACCGAAGCGCTCTGAATTCGTCATCAATTTAAATGTTTCATGGGAACATCATGCATTATTGTAATACACCTTTGTTTTGGTTCAGTTGTCAAAATGTCAAACATTTGCTTGTTAGCACTTTTTTATGTTTTTAGTACTTTATATATTCTTATACCATTTGTATAATTTAGTACTTTTCATGAATTCTTTTATACCTTTTGTATTTTAATTAGTACTTTTTGTATCATTTTTTGTTAGTTGGAAAAACTACTTAGTGAAGTGAACACAAGCAATTTATTTTGAGTTACAATAAAATTTAATAAAAATAAAAATAAGCAAGAGAAAATAATCACGTTTTATTCAAAACAACGGTAATCTATTCATTTCATCTTGAAGACACCTAGGGGGCAATTGTTAGAATTTGTATGGTGTATTAACTGTGGAATAATATTCCTTCGAAAAGTTTGACATTACTTCGGTAAATAGATAAACAAATTTATATTACTCCTTTTTGTTAAAATGACCCCCACGCAATGCTTCAATCGTCTTCAAATTTTGTGAACAAGTAGATGATGAATTGTCACATTTATCATCAACATACCAAATAAATCGTCGGTCCCGTTTTTGAGAAAATAGTTTGGCAGTTTTCTCTGCCACTGCAAACCCCTATATGCTATACTCGAATGGACCTAAAAGTTAACACAAACTACTTATTACTAAAATCTATCTTTGTGCAAAATTTCGACCAAAACTATCAATAATTGTGCGAATGGGAGGCAGAACAAAAATAATAAAAATGGATGGAAGGACGGAGGGAAGGACATGACATTTTTCTGATCGGTGTTTCGGGGTTGAAGAGAACCTTTTTTTCGCGATTACAACACTTACCCAATATAATTTCGTTATAGTGGGAAAAATAAAATAAAAGTGCAATAAAACCAAAATAAATAAAAATTGGTGGGTGATGGAAAAATAAAATAAATATATAATTTGAAAAATTAGGGAGCGTTTTAAAATCTCGATTTTACAAAATTTCGGTTTTAATCTCGGTTTTTATTTATTTTTATTTTAAAATTAAATTTCCCATTTTCCAAAATTTATAAAAACCGAGATTCTGTAGCCAACCCGGAAAATTATGTATGTAATATACAACAAAATTGAAAATAAATTCGGATAAAAAGTTTTCAAAATGAAACTTTTGACAACCGCCATATTATAGAAATTAAAAAAACCTTTGATTCCAACAGGAATCCCAATATAACAATTATTGACCAAATATAAGTGATCATCAAAAAACATCAATTGCCCATAGTGTATGTTGCTTTGGCGCGGATGACTAATCTTCAAGGTTTATATATTACAACAATGACAAAACTTTCTATCATGGTCGAAGAGTGTCCACAGCTATAACTAGTCTTAAAGAGGAATTTCGTAAACTTTCGCTTAATCGCTTACAGACTATCAGCAGAGATATGTTAGATTTTATCGCCACAGAAAAGAATTGATAGTATATAGTAATTGTCAAAGTTTTCGTGCTCAGTCCATTGATCTCACTGATTTCATTATCCAACAATCGAATGTTTCACTTTTTAAATGAAACTTGGTTACGCAATGAAGAGTCCATCAGTATCCCTAATTTCAATTGTATAATTCAGTATAAGCGACCAAACGTTGGAGCTGAAGGCGTTGCCATATATTAAAATGCAAACGGCACTACCAACTTCACTTCTCCAAATATCGATATGACTGTGAGACAGTTTGAATTTACAAGATGAGAAGATAAGTTACCAATGGTTTTAAGTGGAGACTTCAACGACAATTTTTCGCGAGAAGATGCTGGTATTGATTTTCTCCAAAAACATGTGAATTTTACTATCAGTAATGATCCTAAGATTTCAACAACACGACATGGTACCAGCAATGATCCTGTATTTACGCGATACCGTGACGCCTTTAGAAGAAAACCCTTCACACCTTATTTTAGTTACCATAAGCCGAGGTAATTTAGGAATTAAATGTATTTGTTTCTATTTTTTTAAATTAATAATTGATCAATATTAATTTAAAATATATTTTGTAGAAATATTTATTACATGTTCATGTATATCAATATTTTAATTGAATATATGAGTGGATGAAGGTGGTATGTAACATTTTCATAATTTTACAGAAACGACCTTCAAAGTTTCTACGATTCGTTTTAAAACACTTGTTCTTAGTATAGTTTAGTCTTCATCCGCTTTAAATTTCTCTAGTTTTGCGAAGATTTATTGGGACAGAATGCATATATGGAGATAACAACTTCATCCATGTAAAAAAATCAAAATTAAAAGAAATGTTACATATCACCTTCATCCCCTCATGTCTTCAATTATTAAATGATAATTATTGTAGCGTAGATAATAAAATAAAATTTATTTAATCATCTGTATGAGAAAATAAATATTAATTTTTGAAATTTAAATTATTTCACACATTTTTAAATTTTTTTAAAAACACTTGTTAAATATTTCGCAAAATTACAAAAGGTTTAAAAAATCACTCGATCGATTTCGGCTTATTAGGCCATCATTAGGAGTATCTACTAAACTGTTTAACAAGTTTTAACCATTTAACAAGTGTTTTTAAAAAATTTAAAAATGTGTGTATTAAGTGTGTTTCGCCAAGTGCCTACGGCAGAAAGTGTAAAAAGTATTAAATTATTTCATTGAATTTAGACTTTACCAACCGTATCTATAATCATACTCTAGACTTTTAATTACCGCCAAAGAATATAACTTCTAACGCGCGTCAATAAGTATACACACAAATTTTTTTAATTTTAAATATATTTAGCTAAACATTTAGTGGTGTACCCTTGAGATAGTATCCTTTTAGATAAAATTAAGTCCGATACTGAATCTTTAAAAAAAAAGTTTTATTTTGCAATATGAACATGGAATTTTTTCTTATAGTCGAAGATGGCCGACCACGGCTCTGGCCAGCCGCTTGGCGCTCTCCTACATACAAATGCCGTTGATCCAAAGTACCCTCTTCCATACGTTTCTGGTCTACTTTCTTGGCACTCTCTGGAGCACTGCACATCGAAAAGTCTGAATCATGTCTTTACTGTCCTCAAACACGCTATATTCTCCTCCTGAAGAAGCTTCGTCGATGGATTCACGATGCTCATCATTGCTTACTAGCACTTCTCGGACGGTTCGACTCCGCAAATTATACGCCATCTAATAATACGTCAAAATCAAAAGAAATATGATAAACTAATTATAATTAGTTAGATAATTTTTATCAAATCCGATCACCTAGAAATCTTAGTCATATCACATTTTTCTTATCTGATCAAGGTCTACTAGTCGGTCTTTGTTTCTTGAAAATCGGACAAGTACCTCCCGAACTACTTTGTTTACAGGCAGATATCAGTAGCGGGGGTATAATGCATCTCTCTCGCTCTAGGTCTGCTAGAGTTGAGATGCCTACAAATTATTCCGATTTTCACACAAATATACGTATATGACACATTGGGGTCCATTGGACCCCACTGTGATTTTGGACTTTTCTACACAGCTGCTAGCGGTCAACCGGCTTGCGCTGAGTACGTAAACAGGTAGTGCAATATCTCAACTATAGCAAGGAAGGGACACAAGATGCATTTCCGGCAGAAATATTTAAATATGTACGATTGAAGATGGTCTGGGGTCCACTGGACCCCATGTGTCATTTAAGGGTTAAGATAGGGCCTTAGGAATTAGGTACAACTTTTTTTTGAGAAATTCCCTAGATGGCCTCAGCCTTACGAAGCTGGCAAACTTAAAAAAAAAAAAATCATAAATGAACTTTGAACAGCACATACTTTAAATTCAAATTCTCAACTCTACTTTATATAATAATAAAAGCTCTTAAAGTAATAAAACATTTCAACATGTGGTATGACAAGATGAAATTTATACGACACACTCAAAAATATTAAGCCAGTATTTTTCACCCTTCATTCATATAAAAAATAAAAATAAAAATCAACAGAATGTAATAAAAACAGAACATTTTTTGTTGTTGCTATTTTATATATTTCAATAATAATAATAAAAATAATAATAACATAAGAACTCTCTTAATAATATACATTTATATACATATGAGCATACATATGTGTACAACCACCTTTACTATGTACAATAATAAAACTTGATAATAAAAATTATTGCTCGTAATCATTTCCATAACTTTTCAGTAAATAACAGCGTAACAGTTATCTTTTCATTAGATTATAACAAAATCATAAATATAATAAATCCCAAAATGAATTATATTATATCTTCACCAAAGATCCATTTATTACGAAAAGTTAACTTTTTAAATTGTCTTATGTATACATTTACGTACAAAGCTGTATACATCTACCTACTTGCCATCAACAAACAAAACAAAAAAAAAAAATTCTATGGATTTTAATAAGGAAATAAAAGAAATGCGTTTGGGAATTACGATTTACGTTCGCTTGTTGTTTTTTTTATATTTTACCTTTTGATTATCGGAAAATCTATTGAGGATTGATAATGATACGATTATATAGATTTTTTTTTTATTCCAGCTAAATTTATATTTACTGCTGTATTGCTCTAAGCGCATACACTCACAATAATATTAAAGATTTTTAAATTGATTAAATGGGACTTAATCTAATCTTTACTGCGTAAAATAATATTGAAAATGTTTTCCCAAATTGATTGTTATTACGATTAGTGTTTGCAGCAACCATTTGTTGTTAGAAGTTGGAAATATATTAATTCTCTTATAAATCAAATTATAATACACAAACACCTGTTACCAAAATTCGTATTCTCCAAGCTTTCATTTAAAATAAATTTCTGGCAAAAAAAAAGTTCGAAATTAATTAAAACCAGAGACACTTTATATTTCTCTACTCTCTATGATCTCACATTACCACATAATCCTATGACGATAAATGAATAAATCAATTTTCTTATTTTTAATAAAACAATTTAATTTTGTGACTTTTATTTTTTCTCAACAAAATAAGGTTGAAATTTAAATGACATTTTTCTGTTTTGGTATAGTATAATAAATATACAATAGAGATGAATACGTAAAAGAAGAATACTCAAGACATTTAACTAATTTTAAGTTTTCATCATAGATGAAAATTGTAATTTAATTTTGCAAAATAAATTATATTTACTATTCTTAAATTTTATATTTGTCTATTTATATTTATGAAATTAAATTAATTAAAATATAAATGTATGAAAAGAATATTGTAAAAAGGAAAGAAAACGAATAGAATTTTTTTATTTAAGTACCGAACGGAAAGCTCAAAAGTCATAACCACTTCATGCTCTTTCAAGAAAGTACATAATATAAATATAAATTGATATAAAGCCAAAATGTAAGTTTTATGGTTAACTGGGGAGATGTATGATGCGGTCGATGGAGAGAATAAAATTGTGGTAGTTTAGTGTTTCATGTAATGGTATTGACCACTGGAAGGCAATCAAATTATTAGAAATAAACTTTTAAATTATTCAAAAAATTTTACTACTCAGCAGTTCTAATTTTTTATGTATAACACAATATTTTAAATTACGTTTCTAATGCTAGTATACAATTAGAGTTGCCAACTTTCGAAAATTGATCCGACCGGCCAAAGGTAAAAATATAAACGTCAAATAAAACAATTGAGGTGAGCCAACACGCGAATTTCTTTTATAAACGAGGAATTTTGAGAAGCTCATTAAGCAAATCTTTTAAAATTTTTACTTTTAGTTTCTGTTTTCACTTTTTACTTTTTTTTAAATTTTATTCTTATAGTTTTTCTTTAGATATTGTTGCCCGCGGAAGCTGCCACTTCCGGTTAGCCAATTTTCATTAAAATTCACTAGGGCCTCCCAATTTACGAAAATTTAATACATATGAAGTTTCAGTTCGATTGGTAAATGTTAAGCCATTTGTGCTGTTGGGAGGACACAGGCAGTCAGACAGATAGATCGACAGACACAACTTCGAAACCCAAAACTTTTTAGCCCAAAGAGACTCCAAAATTAAAAGTTACTAACGTAAAATAAAGTCAAAAATTGAGGAGTGGCCAACACTCGAGTTTCTTTTACGAACGGGGAATTTTGAGATAACTTAAAAGCAAATTTCGTAGCAAAACTAATGGTTCTTGAAAATTTTAAGATCCTTTCCTCTGAATTTAAAGATTTCCTCAGAAATAATTAATATCTGTTGGCATTGGTAGCAGCAACGTCTCTAGAAGAAAGAATAATAATAAAAAAATAATAAAAATACCGAAAAGAACCCGAACGTAGTCGAAAGTAATCGGGGATCAGCAGGTTGCATCCCCTACATAGAAAGAAAATAGAATTGAATCGTCTGTGTATGTGTCATCAAAAAATAAATAAAATTAGGAGTATATACATTAGGGCGGATTAAATTTTTAAGTGGTCTGGAGACTCCATTTTTCTGAAAATTCATTTAGTTTTAAGCTAAAAAGTCCACAACACGATATGGCTACGATGAATTTCGAGCCTGCATAATTTCATTTGAAGATTTTTCTTTACATAGAGTGAGTTTTTAAAAAATGCCAGAGGTACGGTGCTAGATAGGAGAAAATTACTTATAATGAAATTTGTTAAGGGTTGAGGGGGACATCGGATGGTCCTTCATTAGGTTATTTGAAGGTTAAATTGAATTTGTTAAATATAAATCCCTATTTTTGACCCCAGATTCATAAAAAACGCAAAATTTTAAGTTCAAATAGGCATTTAGGTTCTTCCTTTGGATGACTTTCAGGTGTTAGTTCAAGGAGAAATTACTAAATAATTAGAAATGATCTGCAAATAATGAAATGGGGAATATACTAACACAATATTCACTCAAAAAAATATAGCAGTCATTCAGAATAAATTGGTGATCCTATTCATAAAACAACCATCAATATAACGCTAATAAACTTTTTTATTATTTTGAATAAAATTTGACAAAATTTAATCAAAATTTCTTCACAAACATTTTAATAATTTTGTTTTCAATTTGATGTAATTTTTGTTCAATTTGATAAAAATTTTTATTTTATTGATAAAAAATTTGTTCGATTTGATAAACATTTTATTCATTATCATAAAATATTTAGTCAGATTGACAAAAATGTATATTTATTTAATAATATTATTTCGCAAATTGCTGAAAAATGTTATTTCATTAACAAAATACTTCTTCAAATTGATAGCGAATTATATTTGATTACAAAACTAGTTTTTGAAATTGATAGAATTTTCCTTGAAATTGAGGTAGTATTTCTTAAAAGAAAATAGAGAAATTTTGTTAAATTTATGATTTATTATAATTTATTATCAAAATTACTTAAGCTTAATTACTTATACTTAAAATAAAAAATTACTAATTAATAATATGTTTTATGAAATATGTATCACGATTAAGTGTTTTCCATGAATATACAGTACAATTCTTTTTGTATTTCTTTGATTTATTAATGGAATCAAAGAAATACAAAAAGAATTATATTGTATATATTCATGTAAAACACTTAAATAAATGCAACGTGTTACACAACAAGAACAAAGTTACAAATCAAATTCATTCTTATCATAAAATTTTATTTTATTTCATAAATTTTATCAACTAATTCTTTTTCAGTTCTGCGATTAAACTTCTTACCGAAGGATGTTTTTTATCTCGATCATTTGCAACAAACTCAAAAAAGAATTGTTTAATAAAGCTCCATAGTAGTATGGATGGTGTTCGAAAACTTAAATTTAACACATAAAAAGCTTAAAACATAACACATATTTCTTCCGGATTTTCCAATGACCTTTAACTATAAATGGTTGTATTGCTAAACGCTCGTCAAGTCTCTTTTGATTAATTCATCGACGGATTGTGCTGTTGCACCAACCAACATAAATGATTGTTGAGAATCCTTAATTGTAATTTAATTAACTAGTGGTTGGCACAAGAACAAAATGCATTAAATACAAAATTGTGGCATGTAATCCATCTGAAAAAAGAAACGATTTTAAGTTACAAAAAATAGATTGAATTAAATAAAACGGCTTACTCTCAGAAATATTTCCCTGTTGCTTTAAACTATCCAATAAGCGCCTTGCCTTTTTGTCTTTAATTTTCTTTCACAAACTTCCGTAATATCTAATGCGAACGGTTTAAACTTGGTCTCAATGTTCTCAGTATCTGTATACATGGTTTTGAAACCTATCTCAATCTAGTGATTGGAAGAAATGAAACGTTAAAAATTGCAAAACTTAAATGTATAAAATATATTCATATTGGTTAAGCTACACCAAAATAAATCAATAAAATTTTAAGTTTTCATTAACCTTCATCCGTCCCTCGCGTCATTTTTGACCAAATCGAATATTGTTTTTCAAATATCTTGTTAAATTAAACCTTTAAACATGTTTTCCTTTGTGACTTTAATTTATATGTATTAGTTATGATTTACTCAAAGAATTGGAATTTTCTGATTAACCGTTACCCTGCTACGAAATTAGTAACACTAAAGATCTTGTGGTCAAAAATGACCAATAGATGAATTTCACATTATTTGCTATTCCAATTTTCGTCTAATGGTAAACTAAAATCATTTTGTACATATACATAATACATAATATTTTCCAAAGATGTCAACGGCAACTGAAGAAGAATTAGCTGAGCGAGGGCACATCATTTTCACCTGATGATACATGTTCTAAAATTTCGGATTACGTGAACTTCATGTAGATTCTTGGGAAAGTAATACATACTTCTAAAACTGTTTAAAGTAATTTCAAGAGTCATGTCATGAGATTTGGTTGTAGCACACGAGCTAGTCATAAATGCATCAATAAGTTAGCACCAATTGTAGAAATACGAATAAAGTGGGTCGATATACATATTTCCGGACTCGTTTCAAATAACGAGCAGTTGGTTGGATTTCGTGCACGGTGCCCTTTTCGACAATATATACCGAATGGTATTATGTTTTGGAGATCGCCAAGTATGGGATTATATTTTGCTGTTCTGCGGTAGTGAAAGCTCTAACGTTTGAAACGTACAGCCGTACATAGGAAAGGAGACAGGCACAGCACCTGAGAGAAATCAGGGTTTACTTGTAGTCTTTGGTTTGTCTATCACGCAGCTTATAAAAGATAGAAAGGTAGGCAAATGCTACTAAAACGCCACATGACCATGATTAGAACAATTCGAAATAAAAAAACATCAATACCACCGATTATTCTAGAAATCAGAAACAAGCTTTTACTCCTCTAACTACTTTCGCTTTTACTAAGGATCCTTGCTATCATACATCCCAAAAAGATAAACATTGTAACTTTTGCAGAGATACCGAAAAGAAAACAATATTTTAGTGGATTGCAAAAAAACGAAAGGCGGTGTAAACATGGTCGATAAAACGATTGCCTGCTGTACAAGTACATGTAAAACAAATAGACAGCCAGTAGGAGTGTTCTGTGTTCACTAACATATTGGATCAGTAATAAATGCGCTCGTGCTATTCACTAGTGTTTGCCAGAATGGAGTAATAAGAAGTAATATAAAAGCCAACTATTTATTGAAACACTGGGTGAGTCGTTGATCAAGCCACGTAGGTCTAGAAGGGGTTACCTCTCACGGTCTACATATTGACGCAATCTATCGCAAATTTGACATCAAACGTTGCAAAATTTTCAACCCCGTCATAATCTAGAGAATTAGCAGGAGCACAAAAAAGAGGCCGTTGCAGTTTCTGACAAAATTCGTACAACAGGCACATATGTAAGAAATTTATTTGCATATAGCTCATACTAAGAATGTGTGCCATCAGTGTACGAAATAAAATATGAATTGTTCTTAGTAAATAAACATTGAAATTGTTTTAAATTACTGTGTTATCTTTTGTTTTAATAATTAAATTTGGAAACAAAAATTTACATCGTATTGCTTAGCGTAAATTTGCTGTTGAATTTAATTTGGTCATTTTTGACCAAAGGAACTTTAGTGTTACTTTTTTTTAGGGACGGATGAAGGTTAAAATGGGCGCGTTTAGGTCGACCAATTGTTGGCATCATGTTACGTGAAATCACCTCCAATATTATTTCAAAATTTTATAGAAACATTACTATACAATTGTGAAATCACATTGGAAGTACTTTGCACCCTAAACAGTTTACACGAATATAAAGTGCATGATGTACTTTCGTCTTTTCTTTCGCCTTTGCCACTACGTTGGATTGTCTGGATATGCGGTTTATTTTGTATATAAAGGAGAAAAAACGAGGAAAATTGATCATTTATACTGTAAACAGGCTGAAAAATAATGGAAATATATGTATATCTATAACAATGGTATATGTATATCTACAAAAATTTATATTACTTACTAATTTATAACCGTACGATGTATATTTCTACCGTAGAATTACATTTAAAAATTTGTTGAATTCTGTAATTTGATGTTGCTGAGTAGTGTTGTTCCATTTTGGCCCAACTACAATTTTCTTTACCAATTTCGTTTAAATTTTCTTCTATGCTGGTTTCAATATTTAGCTGCATCGTTTCTCTCCTTTTGCTGTTATTGTCTTCCGTACTCGTTTCTAACAAACCCGCGAAATTACAAGGAGTGGTGCCATCTAAATATGTAACGATGGGAGAATTTTGAATATTTTTGAACGTGGTACAAGTTTGGTTAGATTTATCAATTTAAATTTTTGTTTTGTTATAAAATTTAGCTTCACTTCGTGATTTTTAATGTATTTTCTAAAATTATTTAAGCATGACACTGATAATCATTATCTTCACTAAGTGAATGAAAGATTTTTAAGTGTATTATCAAAGCCCGTGAAGAAAAATTTGCCTTTTTACAAAATATAGTTCTAAATTAAATAGATTAATAACTTATTTATGTAAATAAAAAGGAAATACTTCAACACTAATCTGTAAAGATTTAATAATTAATTAAATTCACAATTAGCAATTAGAGTAAAAATGGCTGACAATGACCATTACCATCCATTTTCATCATTATAAATGAAACACTTAAATGTTTTGTAATAAAATCATAAATAAAAAATATTTATGAAATACTTACATTTACTTAATAAATTTCAAAAGTAATTAAAATGTACATGTGTGTGTAGTGTACACACTTCACAAATTTTAAAAAAAAAGAAAAAAAAACACGCATGCAAACCAAATTTTTTGCTGTTATATTCGACAGTATGAAGCTTAATAATTACTACAATTTTAAATTGTGTTCGCAATAAAAGGAATAAATTTTATTAAATCAATAAAATTTTCGCAAAAGTTCAACGAAATATCATCAAATTAATTAAATTCTATACCAAAGGTGGTCTATCTGATTAACAGTTCTCAAATTGAATAAAAAGTTGCTATCAATTTGAGAAAAATTTGCAAAAATTTGATCAGGATTTAACAAGAAAATTTGACAGAACGTTTATTTATTTTGACAAAATATTTCGCATTTTCATGAAAATTTTAATACTTTTGATTAACAAGCCATCAATTTTACTACATGTTCTTTAACGAAGTTTCAGAATCGTATAAACGAGAGAAACATTTTCCGAACACAAAAAACTGTTGCGTTTTGCAATAAACTTAACAAAGTTTTATTCAATTTAATAAATTATTTTATTACTGTGATGAAACTGATTAAAATTGACAGATTAAGTTTGTTGGCATTTTGAAGCAAAATTTTCATCAAATGTACTTCCTTTTTTTTTGAGTGTAGCTTGGTACATTTGGTCATAGTACCAACAAATTTAAATTAAGTCATTCCCATTAAAATTCATTATTTGCTGATTATTCCATATTATTTAGTAGTTTGTCCTTGAACTAACATCTGAAAGTCATTCAAAAGAAGAGAATAAACTTCCTATCTGAACGTAAAATTATGTGCCCTTTCCGAATCAGAGGACGAAAAATAGAGCTTTTCATTTAAAACAATCAATTTGACCATCAAATAACCTTGAAGGTCGTAGTCAAGGGCGAATTAAAGGACATCATCTGATGTCCCCTCGACCCTTGACAAATTTCATTAAAATTAATTTTCTCCTATCCAGCACCGTTCTCGAGATAAAAGCCTGGTATTTTAAAAAACTCACTCTATACAAAAAAAAATCTTCAAATGAAATTATGCAGGCTCGAAATTCATCGTAGCCATATGGTGTAGTGGGCATTTTTGCTTCTAATACAATGAATTTTCAGAAAAGTGGAGTCTCCGGACTAAACATTTTTTCTCCATACAATTTAATCCGCTCTAATACATACATTGTGCAACTTGCGGCGATTGACTAAAGCCGAACGTTACAAATTAAGGAACGAATATACCTCAATCATATGTATATCATATTACATCAAGACCATTTCACTAAACGAAATAAACCATCCAAAAATGCTTCGATTTTATACAAATATCTACAAATATGACAAATAAAATTTATGTGCAAACTAAGGACAAAGTCTACAAAAAATTAATAATTAAGAAAAATTATTGAGTCGCGTACAAATATATTAATAAGTAAAAATTCAGAAACAAAAAAAATATGTAACTTAATGATTAACGTTTTTTAAAATAAAAGGTTTTCTTAAAATTAAAAAAAAAAAAAACTGGGAGAGATTTAGATCGCTTGTAGAATTTCCAATTCTCTCCTGGAGCAGTTGCTGTTAAAAGAAGATTTAGAGAATGGTCTAGTGATGTTAACTGAGCTTACAACATTAGTTGACGTATAACTGCAAAAATCTGATAAGCAATGGAAGCGTCTAAGCGAGAGACTTCTGTATAGGTACTAAAATTTTTTCCTCAATAAGCAACAAAAAAAAAAAAAAATTAAATTATAACATGGTAAAACTTTCATAATTATATTTTTGTTTCAATTTTTTACGTGATTTGAATTATCCTCAAAATACAAACAAAATCAAAAAAAAAAAAATCAAAGAAATATAATTTATCCGAAAAAATATAATCAGAAGAAAATTGTTCTACTTTTTGGCTTTTCTTTGCTAGTAGCTTATTAAAATAATGCTCTTGAAGTAAAAACAAAGCACAAAAATTATGATGATGTTAATGCTAACGATTTTATGAAGATAACAACAATATTCGTGGAATTAATATTTTTGTTTTATTAAATAATTAATTTAAAAATGTGTTATCATAAAAGTATGTGTGAATACATATGTGTACGTACGTAAAGAAAATCTAATTATTCTTTTACCAAAAAGATTTTGTTTAGCTTATCCTTTTGGCAATAATTAATCACACCATCAACATACTGAACAGCATGAATATTAATTTTTTGTTTGTGTGTTAAATATTGTTCGTTACACATGTAATCCACATGTGTTTTTTTTTTTTAATTATTTCCGCTAAAAATATTACTTCACTTTGCTTAGCGAAAAATGTGTTCATGACACGAAAATTAAAACGATATATTGTGCTAGGTACTTAATATAGTAAGGTAGTCAATTAGCATAGTTTACACTTTGGTTTAATATTTAAACAACATTTTATGCCATTTAAACATTAAAAAGCTCTATCTACTTAAAGAGTCTAATAAAAACGAAACTTTACAGAGGCAAAAAAACTGTATATTTCTTAAGTGTAATACTTGAAATTTTTTTTAAAATAAAATAAAAAAATCCAGTTTCGTTAAGGATACTCAAGACTGTTCTATTATTTTTTAGATAAATATCAAGTACAAAAAGAAAAAAACAAAAAAATATGAACTATAAATTTGAATATTGAAAAAAAAAAAAAAAAATGTTTTACAGAAATATGGTGAAAATTATTTGCGGTTTATTAAATTAGTTGGTGGAACTAAACTCCTTGACAGAATTGGTATCAACGGCGGTTGGTAAAACCATCGGTGCCAGTATCTCTCAGAACCTCTTCTACATTAACCAAAAAATCGTGGTTCAACTTAACTAAACTGTTTTAAATTCCAAAGTAGTATAGTATTCACGGAACATACTTAACGACTATTTTTATAGTAGGTATTCGGAAAAGAGTTTTAGCGGTTTTGGGGGCATCCACCATCTTTCAACTGAAAATTGGTTTATATTGTTCATTCAACTATAATTCTGCTGAAATTATATTTTAGTATTTAGATATTTCAGAAGAAGTGTATTTTTTATCATCTGAAATAATAAATTGGCCATTAGTTTCATCATTATCGATCCAATGGCGAAAACTGTGGTCTTCTTCATCATCGTATATCGGGTTGTTACCCTGCGTTAAGTTTTCTGATAAATTTATGGCTACTTATGGATTGAAATAGCCTAGTTGCGCATATTTTCTTTATTATTCCAATGCATTCTTACAACGGAGTTTCATTGTCAACTTCTTTTGTAAGAATGCATTGTTCTTACAAATGAAGTTGGCAAAGAAACTCCGTTGAATAGGGCCGTTGAATAATTCCTATTTATTTCAAAACAATACTTAAAGATGAGGAAATCAAAACTATGAAATAACTACACGTCAAGACCAAAGCTATCTTATCATAGTATAGAAAAAATGGTTTGAATATTTTACCACCTGTCCAATAATTCGTTATATTGAAGATTTTATTGAAGTAATAAACTCGTCTCATTCTTGAATATTCTGGTATCTGATTTATAAATTCTGTAAAATTCACAAAGTTTTCCAAAGTTTCGTCTTCACAGTCATTCGAAAATTCAAAAAAGCCATTTTATACGAAAAGCGAACTAATTTATAGGAAGGTTTCAAAAGTCAAACAGCACTGTATAACTTTTTTAAATTTATAATTTTCTTGAAACACAAATAAGTTAAGAAAAATCTACAAAATTTTAAATTTTATCAATTCTTATTATCATAAAAAATCGCTTTCCATTATGACAGCTAAAAAAATATCTTCCGCCGCATGACGTTTGATTTTAAACTAAACTGCACAGCTGAGTATTGTATATTTAAAATATAAACTGGACAAAACAACAAAATTGAGCAATGAAAAGAGATTGTTTCATCTTTTAAAAAAGGCCCGCTTGTGAGAAAATCTTCGAATAAGACATACACTGTCTTAAAAAATTGTCCGAACACCACTCATCACAAACATACTAAAATTTTGTCAAATAATTATCCGTACAGGAACACTTTTGGTGGTCGCAACCGAACAAACTTTAAATACGTCTCATAAAGTAGGGAAATAAAACAGAATCGAGAGATTAATGCCCCAACGATCGCTGCCAAAGTTTAGCAATGCGAAAAAGTGGCGATTAAACTTCTGTCAATACGCAATATTTTACACAGATAAAAGTATCGTGGATGTGCGGCACACCGGCGAAGCCTCCGAATTGGCAATCAAACGGGAACGGTTTGCGATCAAACGGAAGCAATCCCAATTGTAGAATGTGGCACTGATCACATTACCGCAGATCAAAGTATTTACAAGTAATCGATTTTTGTTGTTAACTTGTTTTTCAATAGTTGTTTATGTTGTTATGGTTTGTGAGTTCGCTGCGATCGAACAAACATCCAGTAGTATACTCCCTCAACTATCCAGACTAAAATCGCAAAAATCGCCAAAATGATGGAAATTCTGCGAATACTGAAATCTCACTAGATTTGGCCAACGCCATAATTAAATATGTAGAAGAGGAAGTTGATGTCAATGCGGATTTGCATGCTGCTTCTCAACAAAATCAACAAACTGGAAAACGATCTGTCAATTGATTCAGTGAGGGAGGAATCCTTCATCAATCACCATACCGCCGATTGTCATCCGCTAATAACGAAACCGCAATTGTGGCCAAACTCAAATTATTTTATATATGAATTTTCAAAATTTTGTTTTTTTTTTGCCGGTGTGAAGTTTATAACAAATAACAAAATATAAGGATGTATTAGAAATTACACGAACAAGAATAATATATTTTCGAGAACGATTGCCAGTAATAGTTTAAAGTGAAGTACATATATCATAAGGTGTTTACCCCATTTCTCAACGGTGATGAGAAACCGCAAATCTAAATCTTTTTCGTTACATCACATATCGATTCTGCATGTTTGAGTTAATTATTGCCCAAACCAATAACATAAATATCACAGGTATTGTCACAAGAAGCTAATGGTAGGGAATAAAAGCTTTAAGTGTCGTGAAGCTAATGGTGTATACCCCATTTCTCAAAGGTGGGGAGGAATAGGAAATTTTAAATTTTTTGTTACCTCATATCGATTTTGCTCGGTTGAGTAATTTATTGTTCAACTCAATAACATGAATTTCAGTGTAAATCACCCACACTTACGAATAAACAAAAATTCCAATTGGAATTGTATACGTATACGTGTTATTTTTTGTTATAAACTTACCCCCGGCTTTACATCAAAATAGGAATTAAATTGCGTTATTCGCATTATTTAGTTGCAACCTTACATCGCATAATGGTAATAATATTGTAAGAAATATACTTTTGATGTATGTCTTACATCATAGATTAAAAAGAATAAGATTAATTCAAAAGAACAACTTATTTAATCTTTTGCGAGGCTAGCGACATACCATGTTGATTACTTTTTGGTACTAAAAAGGAGAAACACAGAAAACAACAAAACCAAACAAAAGCAAATCATGAAAAAAATAAAATTTTTGTGTTTTTTAGGCAATACATAGTATGCGTGTATGATACCTCTCGTAAAAATAAAAATAAAGGAAATTAAATTTGTATATGTGCCATACAAATATACAATACATGTATGTACTTACAGATTTTTATAAACGGATGTCTATATTTCTGTAAATAGATTTCTATACGCATACTTCGATTTATATCCCAATGGGGCATGCTAATAGTCACAATATTCGCCGCTGTTTTAGAATGCAGCACCCTCGGTAAAGGTTAGCATGTCAAATGTCTTTAGTATTTTGATCGAAACTGGATGGTGAATTTAATAACACAAAAGAATTTGTTTATTTTAAAATGTTTATAAGTCGTTTATCGACGCGTTCGTACTTCGTAGCCATAAAATTAAACGTCAAACTTTATTGTAACCTTTATCACGACGGTAATGACATCTGATGTGCGGAAACAAAAACAAACTCTTTTTGCATGCCCCATTAGAAGATTTATTTTAAATTAGTACAATATTATATTTTATATGCATACGTATTTTTTACATTTGTGTAGATTGCTAAACAGATGAACACTATCGTCTGTTTTTCAATCAATGCAAATGTAAAAAGTACGTTTGCATATAATATTGTAAACTTATTTAAAATAAACCGTTTCGTTTCTCTATTAAAATATTATACATGAAATAATACGAAAACAAATTTTTCGAGTTTAAATTTTATTTATAGTCGTGTTTTCCATGAGAACTACACTAGAACTCGATAAATATTGATGATAATTCAGGGAAATTATTGACAGTTTTTTAGTACAAACATGAAAAAAATAGTTTGGAGAACCATTTTTGAAGTTTCATTTTTCACAATCTGTTTTTAGTTTGCAAATAAATATAAAATTTGTGTACAATAAATTTGAGAAAGTTAATAAAAATGAGTATCGAGGTAATATAATTATACAACATATTGTAAAAATTATTTATTATTAACCACATTGAACTATTTGTAGTATTTATTGGATCATTTGACTAGTGATAATGAAGATACCGAAGATGTTGATATTATTTTTTCATCTGATTCCGAGTCAGCCGCGAGCAAAGACGATTATGAAATTGAACTACATGCAAAAGTTCCTAATTTTATAATTACTGTAGAAAATTACAGCGACACCGACTTCAAAAGCCACTTATTTTGAATCGTGCTACTGTTTTGAACTTGATTGGTAATTTTTATGATTGACTTTAACTATCCCTTTTGTAATACAATTTCATTGTTTGTTATAGATAAATACAATTCAATGTTATTAATTAGAAGGTCAGCGTTTGGAGGTAACAAGATATTTATATGTTTTTGTGGTATTTAGGCAATACCCTAACTTTTCGGCAGTTAGGAAACCTCTTTGGTGTAGCAAAATCTACAGCTTGGAATGTTGTGGTACGCGTTTCAGATTTCCTTGTAGAGAATGGTATAATTTTTTATTATTATAATTACATTAGACATCTAATAATAAACTTATAATTTCATTTTTAGGTACGGATTATTTGAAATGGCCTCCCCAGAAGAATCGAATATTATTGCTGCCAAATTTGAAAGGTTAAAAAAATACCCGGTGTTATTGGGGTAATAGATGGTACCCACATTAAAATTAAAGCACCACGTGAAAATGCCGGGAACTACTACAACAGAAAGAAATATTTTAGCCTTTCAATACAAGTTGTAGTAGATGCCTCAAAAATATTTAAGGAAATATGTTCCAGTATTTTCAAGCCAATCAATTTATATTGGGCGACAGTGCGTATCCAGTGAAGGAGTGACTCGTCCCACCATTTAAAGACAACGGAGCACTGATAAATGGGCAAAGATCGTTTAATCATATTCGCTCATTAGCTCGAGTTATAGTTGAGCATGCAATAGGCCTATTAAAGAATCGCTTTCGTAGACTATTGCATTTCAACGAGCGCATTGACTTGAAAATACTTATCAAGATAATATACTCAGCATGTGTTTTGCATAATATATGTTTGACGCAAAACGACCTTTATGAGACTGGAGAAATAGTTTCGGAGTTGGTTGCTGATGAACAAACATCTGATTCGTCATCAATTTCTGGACAGGATGATCGTCGAGAGAGGCTTTACTTGGAGCTTACACAGAAAAACCTTATATGTATAATAAAACTGACATTTGTAAATAAAACATATTTTTAATTGTTTTAACTATTTACATAATTCAAATTTGTATAAAAAATAATTCATTTCTATTTTGATTAAATTTTTTTAATTATTTTATTTTTCTAATAGGTCTTGGTGGCGTCTATTTCGTTCGTCGTTGAGGAAAAGAACGAGTTTGCTTTTTCTCTTCGAAGCTCGTTGCCTTTCGCTTCTTTTTTGAACATGCAGAGGTTGAGGGAGTGGGCAAGGATGTTACAGCTCTCTTATTGGTAGATGGTATTGTAGCTGCTATGGAAGTGGATGAATTTTGGGAATGGGTTATATTACTTTCTGTAGGGGCGGGCATATTTGAATTTGGTTGTGGTTGAATGATGAATTGATAGGTTTCTTAGGAGTAGGAGATGGAATATTTTTTAAGGGAATAACATCCATTGTTGAGATTACGTTAGAAGTTTCGATTAGAGCAGTACCGGCAAATAACTCATCCAGTTCTGCTTCAAACGGGGTAATAACCGGTGACGTACCTGTCTGATTCCCATTATCTTTGGCACTTTTATAAACACGCAATAATGCCTTTAATTTATTTTCCAACTGCAATGTTGTGACAGGTGCTTTTTGAAAATAATTGAGAATATTTTAATTTAAATATGTATGTGGATTTATCACAATGCAGCATAAATAAAAGTGAGCTAACCAAAACATTCATTGAAGTCAAATCTTCAAATATATTTTTGAATGCGTGCTTCTTTCCTCTTACTTGCAGAAACTCCCTTTCTCTGGCCTTGTAGCAAAATAGGAATGCCTTTGTCTCCTCGTAGGTCCAAACTCGTCTTGACCTAAATAAAAATTTTTATGTCACATAAAATACCAAAATTAAGCTTGGCAGCATTAAGCATTGTTAAAATTAAGTGTCAATTAAATTAAGTGTTGCGCAGTTTATGCACATCGCTTAATTTTTTTTTTTAATATGTCAAACTAGCATTTTAAACTATAATGTTACTTACTTTTTATCCTCCATTATGCAGTTGGTTTGATTGAAAAATAATATTGTTGCATTGACAACTCGATGCAAAGAATTGAAGTTTGCATGGCCTGCTAATTTGCACGGAAAACAGAATAAATTTTGTACTAAAAAGGCAATTTAAAATTTTCCCTCTTCAGTTATTTCATCAATATTTGC
Source organism: Tipula helvola (assembly GCA_963556165.1). Classification (NCBI taxonomy): domain Eukaryota; kingdom Metazoa; phylum Arthropoda; class Insecta; order Diptera; family Tipulidae; genus Tipula; species Tipula helvola. Next base: position 273,282,990 of record OY744483.1, read on the forward strand.
TTATTTCTGGAACTCGTTATTACACGCGACTACACTCGATAAATTCATGGGTTTGTCAAGTGTAAATAAAACATAAACTATAATTGTGACATCAGAATTAATCAGAGTAACATTTATTTAATCAAAAATAGTATATATATAAGGCAATAATTGCTCCTCATTTTGAGTATTGTCCATCAGTGCTATTTTCATGCAGTACAGAAGATAAGGAGTACCTCCAAAAACTTCAGAATAAAGCGATGCGAGTCCTGCTAAACGTCCCAAAAACAACAAGTATTCGAAATATGTTGGAAACATTATGTTTTATTAGTGTAAATCAAAGAATAGTATACAATGTATTAATAATTATTTATAGAGTTTCAAACAATTTGGTTCCTAGTTATTTAACAAATTTTATTTCTTATGTGAAAGATAAAACTGATTATAACTTAAGAAATAGAGATCAATTTTTGTTACCATTTTTTAAGAGAACTGAAAATCAAAATTCTTTGTTTTCTAAGGGAAGTGATTTATTTAATAAAATTCCAAGTGATGTTAAAGTTTGTCCTAATATAAATGTATTTAAGAGGTTGCTGGTCAAATTTGTAAAAGAAAATATAGAATCAGTTTTCTTAGATAAATATCAATTGTTAAATTTATTATAATTATATAAAGCAAATATTGAAAACTAAATAGCTTCAAGCTAAATAAATAAATAAATAAAAATAAATAATTGTAATTATTTATTGCTAATTGTTACATCAATATGTATTTATATTAAGTACACTTCACAAATAGAGCTATGTATATGCATTTATTTTTTTTTGGTTTACAGAGAATAAAAGAAGTTTAAAGTTTATCGAGTTCAAGTATAGTTCTCATGGAAAACACGACTTATGTTAGATTTGTGAGCTCAGACTGCATTCGCATATTGCACTTACGTTCAGTTTTTTTGTATTTCAAATTATTTTGATTTTTTCTTGTGCTTTTGTAGTGTTTAATTATTTTTACGTATAAGACAAACATTAATTAATTAGTTTGTCATAAATAATTCTTAATATAATTATTTACAAAATGGAAAGTCGTTCAAGAATTAAATGCTCAGTTTTGAATTGTAGGTCGACAAGGCAAGATGGGACACGGCTTTATAAATATAGGGATAGTTATCAAAATCACACACTGTGGTTGGAAAACTGTCAGATCACAATTGCATCGAAAAAAACATATATTTATCTGTTCATTACATTTTGATCGACATTATTTTTTAAACCGAAATTTGAAAAAAAAAAAACGGCTGTTCCTACGCTAATTTTACCTGAAAAACCCCAAATAGAAGCATGCGATCAAACATCAAATAATATGCTTAACAATGAAATATAAATGTTAATAATCTCAACGTAAATATGGTACAACGCGAAATACCTTTGGATTTAGAATTGAACGAATCGAACTTGACATTATGTTCAGCCGGTTTCTACTAAGTCTTATAATAATAATACAGAAAATTTTGCAGACTTAACTTTAGAAGAAATAGCCAAATTACCAGATCCGTATTTCGATGATAGTATTTTTATCGATGAAAACAGCATAAAGTGTGTCAATTGCCATAGAAATGAAGAAAACATTGAAATTTATCGCAAATTAAATAGAACACGGAAAAAAAATTATAGGAGACATTTCTATAATTTATAGGAGCCCACCGGATTGTGGCCTAATATAGGAAAGCATTTTACTATAACAAATAATTAATTTAAAGAGATGCGAATACAAATTATTACCATTAAAATAGTAAAATGTACCATAAAAATAGTAAAATGTACTATTTTAGTAATAAGCGCTTCCTATTTAGTAAAGGAAAAATATGCATTTGAAGTTAGTATTTATTGCCATAAAATTGGTATTTTTCCCAGCATATTTTTGTAGCAGGTCGTCATAGGAAATATATTAGTAGTAATGACAATCACAGTATTTTCGATTTGGCAAATCATAAAAATGCCAATCACATCATCATAATACATCTACTGGAAAAAGTAGAAATATCATTTGTCATTACCCCCACCTTTACTTTACCCCAGAGTCAATACAAATGTTTCGACTCTCAAAAATGAGAAGTGAGTACCCTCCTCGGCTTCTCTATGGTTTCATACGACCAAACTACAAAAGTAGAATTCTCGCCTGATACCTTAAGTATCAACAGAACAGTGTACTGACTTAGCGAATTATATTCATGAAATGAAAATAACATGAATATGTTTCAGAGAATACGAATGCAATTATAACAGTAACAGCTATATTTTGTGGTAAATATTGCTTTTTATTTTTTATATAGTAGTTAGTGGTCCCTATTTTAGACACATAAACTCTTTCTCGAGGAGAGGATAATTTATTTTTAATGATTTTACGTTCAAAATAAAGAGAATCGTATAAAACAAAGGAAATTTTATCTTATAGGAATTATTCCTATAATACATTGGATTTATAGAAATGCATATATGGGAAATATTCCTATATGGTATAATAAATTAGGTCTTATTATAGTAGCGATTCCAATATTGCATTTCATGCTATGCAAACTGGAAAGTCAGCTATGTGTACATAGTATGTTTTACGAAAAATATAGTACGGGAACGGGATGCTATAATTAAATTCCTATAAATATATAGGAAATAAATTAGTAATTTTTTTTCTCCGTGAACGTGTAACCTACAAATTTACAAACTAAAATTCGAAAAAAATAAATTAAGCAAAAATATTAAAGCTTTGCAATAGCAAAATAGAAATTTAAATAAAAAGTTAATGGATTTAAGAACAAAAACCAAAACAAAATTACCTGAAATTATAGACAAACAAAATAAAAGTGAAAATACAAAAAAAATTTGTAGAATGCTGCTACTAGACAGAAAGAAAACGCAAAAATGAGCAGACGAATATAAAAATCTTGCTCAAAATAAATATTACAGATCATCAGAAGCTTACACATTTATGAGAAACCAGTTGCAATTCGAACTTCCATCGAAATCATCTTTAATACGATGGCAACCTATAAAAAATGTATCTCTCGGCAATGTCAATCATTTAATTTTAAAAAAATTAAAAGAAAAAGTACAAACATTATCGTGGAATGGTCGACAATGCTCTTTAATTTTTGATGAAATAAAAATTAGAGAAGATTTAAAATATAATTCGGTTCGAGTTTGTATTGACGAATATGTTGACCTAGGCGATGACTGCAAAGAGGCAAATATTGGTACTCATTATGTATGTTTATGATTCGCGGTATCATAGAAAATTGGAAGAATATCCTATGCTATTACGTTTCGCAAAATTCAATTAAATCGAATTTATTAAAGGGACTAATTTCCAACAACATAGATGTATGTTTTGATCTTGGATTGACAGTTCGTATGGTTATTTGTGACCAAGGCTAAAATAACCGTAAATAATTACGGGATATGGGTGTTACTAAAAAATGCCCTTTCCTTAATTACAAGGGCCCTGTCAAAATACTGGGAATTTTTGATACACCGCATCTATTTAAATCGTTTCGCAATTGATTGCTTACTTCCGACCTACAGTGCTCCGATAGAATTGTTGGATGGAATGTTATTAGCGAGTTGTATTAAATTGAGCAGACAAGTGTAACTGGAATGTGTCCCAAATTGCAAGAAAATCACATAAATCCTGGTCACTTTGATAAAATGAAAGTGAAATACGCCGCGCAGGTATTTAGCCATAGTGTTGTAGCTGGAATCAAAACCATCTATGATTGAAATAATTTTTCCGAACAAGTTAAATCGAAAGTACCAGGCACATGGATGTTTTTCGAGAAATTAGATAAACTATTTAATATTCTCAATTCCAAACATATGTTTTACGGTAATGAGTTTAAGTCGAGCCTAAAATTTAATACAAATAGTGAGTCTTTCAAGTTTTTAAAAGAAACGGCAGATTATTTGGAAGCTGTCAAATTAATTAGTGGAAGAAAAGTGTATTCTTTCGATGGGATGATGCAAACTATAAATGGAGTTTTGATTGTACTCGAAACATTGGTAAATGAGAATCCAAACGTCCAATATTTACTACCTCCTGACTACTTTTTTTTTTTTGTACATGCAAAAACAAGTAAAATCATGTTTACAAATACAAGTTTCTTGTCTAAATTAGTGGATGTCCCCCTACTTTCTTTTTTATGATTAATAAAATTCAATATGTTGTGGTTAATAATAAATAAATAACAAATTTTAAAATTAATTTAGTCGAAATTAATAATTTAATGAAACATTCAAGACACATTTTGACCATATACATAAAACTACATAATATGAAATATTTTAGCCGCCAGTCAGCAAGCGTTGCAATTATATTTGGGAAAGTCACTATTGTCGTTTTCGATTGATCAAAAAAAACTAAACGCAGTGCAAAAAAAACTAAACTCGCCATAGTAAAAAATATTCAAGTTTAGTTTTTTTTTGCACTGAGTTTAGTTTTTTTGGTCAATCGAAAACGACATAATTCAAATCGAATGTGGCATGGTATTAATGGTATCTACACATAATACTATATACGGCGATTGTCATGTGAAGGGCCGGTCAAAAGTCAAGGCAGTCCTGATCTGTTTTAAATTTTTTTTTTTCCTGTAAAGAGAAAAATTTTATTGTTTGATCGCATAAGTAGTGAAAAATGGTGATTTTCTTTTCTCATCCTACTTGAAAATGTAGAGAGATTTTCTTCTACGATTTTCAATCATTATTTCTAAACATATTGAAGACACAAATTATGGAATAATATATTCAATTCGAGTGAATTTTAGTTCATAAATATTTAAGTCAAAATGACCAAATTTGCATTAGTTCTTATGGGAAATTAAAAGAAGTAATATTTACGCCCGTATTACGGGCTTTTATGTTTGGTAAAACATTTAGAGTACTAGTTTTGGGTTCATGTTACACGCTGCGTTAGAATGTTATGTTAAATGTTGCGTGTCATGTAAAATGTTATATTAAATAAAAAATTTTCTCTCTTTTTACTTAACACATTAAAATAGAAACAGAAAATACAAAAAACTTAGGTATAGTAGTTCCAGTCTTCATGTTACATGTTTCCTGTATTAAAATGTCATGACGACATCTTTGAGGCTAAATATTTCTGTGCGTCCGACTTTTCTCAATGTTATATAGCTAATTGCATACCATACATTTTCAATAATCATCATTTTCCAAAAAAAATAAAAAATCATGTCATATGGCAAAAATATTGTTACGAACTGGGCTACTGAGTTCGTTCGGATTTTGAAATTAAAAAGACTGTATGTACTTTTACTATTTAATTCTGTCCGCTTGCTACTGGTGGTGGCTATGACAACAGATTTCTTTCTTTATTTAACGATTTAAAATAAACCAAAAACTTTCTCTGCTTGCCATCGGTCGTGTTTATAACACTTAACCATCTAAAATTCTAAACTATTGCTGTTCATAACGTGAGCTTGTTGTATGATGGCCAAAATCGCCACAATATTTACCTCTATTTTTGTACTTATGTTTTACCAAACATTTGCGGTACAGGTGGAACTTGAACCCCGTTACTTTTTCTTCTAGTCTATACATAATACCACAAATTATCAAAAACAAAAAAACAATTTATGTATGTATTTCATTAATCAACAGTGATCTTCACTCAACACCAGATTATGGACCAAACAAACAGATGAGTTTTAATTTTTTTTTGTATACTTGATTTATATTAAACATAATTCCTTTATTTTTATATAACTACTTTAATTTACATTATTGGGGGTTTAGGTAGATATTTAGGTAGATATAGTTGGTACCAAGGTTTTTTTTTTGTAATTTTAGTAAATTTTTTTCTTGTTGTAAAATAATAGGTTTATTCTTTTGAATTGTTAAATGAGAGTCATAATAAATTGTAAATTTTGTTAAAGGGAAAATTCGGTCTTTTCAGAATAGTGATTCTAAATTAATTTCAGAATGAAATAAATTGCAGGAACATAGAGTGAGATTGGGAATGGAAGTCCCGCCTTAAATCAGTGTGGTAAGTTGATCATTGCTTTCTTCGTATCAATCCTGTGGTCTAGCAAGGTCTGTCAAGGTTTTAGGAAATCCCCACCCCATTTCCCTGAGTTTATTCGGCTTAGATGACCACCCTAAAATGCCTTGATGGATATTTCTGCTAACGGTTTCGGTATCATAAACCGCAAACTGTTACAGATGTCATAAATACAAAATTGACACTTGTGCTGAATTGCTCAGTGATAACGTTTACGGCTGAATATAATATGTTTACAGTATGCGATTTTAGTCAAATAAGATAAATTTATGTGTAAATTTTAGACATGTAAAACTTTACACTTTTTCCTATTTACACCATTATCTTATTTCGTAGAGTATCAGGCTGCAGATCAGATCAAAGTTTACATTGAAAACAACAACAAATTTTTGTTTTTGGATCAAAGTTTTGATCCGAGTAGTTATTTTTATTGCTGGTCGTTTCATGAAACATGATTTGATCCGGATCAGGTCAAACGACAAGAAATACGTCTCAATCAATCAATCAAGTGTTATGCGATTTTATTGCGCTCAAGGAAAAGGTAACTGACTGTAATGTTAATACATATTCTGGAAAATATTACTTTTTGTTTTGTACTAAATTTACGCTTGAAAGGTAAATCCAACATCTTACTACAACACCCAAATGCCATTATCAATTGTTTTCTTCGTTTAGTATTGTTTATTGAAATTATCCAAATTCCCCTATAAAAAAATTATTAAATGTCATTCTAATTCAAACACAGACAAGCTCCGTCTAACAAACAAAAAAAAAAAAAACTCCAAAACTTACACAATTGAAATTGTCACAAATATTTCGGTTTTGGGTATGCTGCTCGTGTCTTTCCAATTTGATGACAAATGGTAGGATAATAAATTTTTCAAATAATAAAAAAATGTATATGTGTCATTTTCATATATGAAATTATAAGTCTAACAAAAACTACTTGCTACCAATATAATTTATGGAATAGTTTCATTTTCAGTATCTTGTTTTTTGTGTTTGCCCTCGTATTTTTACGTTATTCACATTCCCATAAGTGATTTCGGTATTTTTTTTTTGTCGTCTTCATCTTATATTCGCTTATATACATACACATATGTATATCTATGAATCTTAAAGATAATATTCATTGAATGGTATGAAAATTAAATTTATTTGAAAATTGATTTATTTATTTAAAGGTTTACACATAAATGTATTTTAAGCGGTGATACATCATTCGCATGAATATAAGGGATAACGCCCTGTGTCAAGTAGTATTCACCACAAAATAATAGTACATAACGTACATATGTCTCTTAAATTCATTGGTGGAGATAATATGTACAAAGCTTTTATGCAACGAAACTTTTTTTTTCTTTTTTTTAATTTAAAACAAGCAAAAATCGCCACCAAATACAAATAATTGGCGGCAATATAAATGATCATTTTATCAGATTAATTTCCGATATTTATTTTCATTTTAAATTAAAATATGATTTTTAATAAATCGAGAGAATAAACAATATAATAATAGTATTGTTGATAATACATAGTTAAAAATAAAATAATAGCATTTTTATTTCTTTTTTTCGTATGTAAAATTTTTATTGATAAATAAATATGTTTTATATTTATTATTATTTTTCGGAACATATAAATTATTATTTATTTATTATTTGTATTTTATTTAACAATAAAATTTGTTTTAAATAAAACTTTTCTATGCCATATATACAATATGCATATAATATGCATTAATATGTAAATTATAGATTTGGTATGGATTATTATTGCTATGTATATTGATACAGCCTTAAGGCTAATAATTAGGTTTATTTAAAGAGATTAAAAATTGTGTCTATACGATATTTTATTGAATAAAAGCTTTAATATATTACTACATAATCTATGTAAATTAACGTCATTAACACACAAAATATTTAGTGAGGTTGTCCTTTGGCAGAAATTCTTAATTGTATGTATATCAAATGTGAATTATGAAAAATAAATTATCGTTAGTATATTATCCAGATGAATATAATCCTGGTATATTTCAAACCACATTTAAACTACTTAATTTAAATTGTTATCTCAAGAGCAACAATTAACGTACGTTACAGTGGTATATAAACTTATACAGAGTCTTAATAAGCATGCAATCACATTATTTTATCTTTTGCATAATTAAACAAGAATTGTACCAGAGGCACACATACAAAATAAAAAAGCAATTTTATTTAAATTATCATAAAAAAAGAAGTCTGCTCTAAATTCTATATTATACAATTATCTTTTCTATTCTTATATGTACATTATATAGAAAAAACTAAAGCTAAACCTAGTCCTAGTGTATATTATATACAATAGAGACTCATTTCCAAATAAAATTTATTTATATATTTTTGATATGCAAATTTTATAAAATTAACAAGAAAAAAATACACATTTTTCAGTGTGCTTTTTCTGTGCAGCTAAATTAGAATTGTGCTTTAATTTTTTGTAATGGTGTCAGTGCTTTTATACTCTGAATCTGTACATACTCAGAAAAGTTATTTTTTTTTTTTGGTATTAGTATTTAAGTTAGTACTGATTTATTGCAAACAATTATTTTAATTTTTAAGTTTCTTTTTCAAGATTTTTTTTTTGTTTCGGTTTTTTTTTCTGAAGTTTTAAGAGCTTTTAAATCTTGCTTAATGAGAGTACTTATAAATTAAATGTTTTTAGGATGATTTTATTTATAGAAAGGTAGAAAAATAAATTTTGTAATCATGTAAAAATGTAAAAAAGGTGGCATAACATTAAATGTTCTGCTAGGTCGGCCTGTTTTTCGAAAATGTTAAACAGCAAATTTTACATATCTCCCCTGCACCACTTATGTGGTTTGCATTTAGGATCGCGAAGTTTGAAATTAAGAAGTCTTCTTTTCTGAAACTTAACTATAATAACTTGTTAGCGATAAGTTAGCTTTAAGAAGTTTGTGCTTTACACGAAAATAACAAATATTACAACTACTGTTAAATATCCTAAATCTCTTTCCAAGATAGGTTACACGAGCATATAATGAACTGGGGGCTATTTCGGTAGGTGGGAGATTTTTATTTAATTTGAATCAGAATCATAATTTCAAATAAAATACAAATCTTGTTCTTTTGGATTCTTACGGCGGTGAAAAGTTTGATAAATGGCGGCGTACAGTGCCAGCTACAAACCTCTGAGTGCCCTGTGTGAGATTTATTTGACACAGAGGGAAATAAAGACATTGGCTGCGATTTTATTTACTGTTTGTCAACTTCATTTTTGAATAATCGAATTTTATTGGATAAAGTTTTAAGGTATATCAAATCGGGTTTCCTCGGGAAAGTATTGGAATCCGACATTTTTTAGGAATATTTTTAAAACTAGGTTCTGAATCTGGACCATTCGTAAAATGTTTTCCCATAGGGACACAACATTATTGTATTTAAGTGCAGATATTGGGCTGAAATTTATTCCAGCAGTACACATGTTCCTTGTGCCCAAAAGATTATTCGGCTATTCAAAGTAATACATCCGTGTACAATAAAGATCTTAAAGTCATAAGATTTGGGCACAAGGAATTAGTGGCTAAGATATATAATGGAAGCGACATCAATTTAATATCGCAGCGCAAATTCAAAATATGCCGGCAAAGGATTACGATTTTGACACCACATGACGTGATACTGAGTAAATTCGTGCGACAGTTTTGCCTTTTGAACAGAGTGAGTCTTTTAATATTTCCTATAATAAAAATTTAGAAATCGCGGAAGAAATCCAGAAAATAGTGGTTCGATATTCTTCAAAGATATGTAAAAGTGCGCCCAACGAAATTGAAATGCGAACAGTCTTGACATACGAGAAACCAATCACCCAACCACCTAGAAGATTCTCGCCTTTGGAAGCGGATATAGCGCGTCGGCAAATCGATGAATGGTTGAGCGAAAATATTACAAAAACGAGTAATTCCCCATTCGCTAGCCCAATTGCCTTGGCAAACATAAAAGACGGAACAAAGCGACTTTGCGTTGATTATCGGCTAAATCGATTTATCGTAAAAGATAAGTTTCCCGTGCCACTGATAGACGATCAAATCGATTAGCTGTAGGGTATGCGACTGTGTTTTCAACCCTAGATTTGCGAAATGTTTTTTCTCATGTAGGTACCAGTCGCAGTTGGTTCAATTAAATACACAGCTTTTGTGATTCGTTTCGGTCACTATGAGTTTTTAAAAGAACCACTCGGTTTGTGTAACTCACCCGCGGCAGTCCAAATATGTATAAATGACGCGCGGATGATGTAGTTATACGGGCCAAGGATGAGATGGAGGCTCCATTGCGATTGAAATTGACATTTGCTGTTGCGGAAGGGAATGTGCTATAAATAAAATGGAGTAAGTACCAATTCATACGTAACATCCTTGAATATCTAGGATATGAATTTTATTTGAGCGAGGTCGCGTAAAACCATCGATGAGGAAAATTTTATCAATCACTAAGTTTTCCGTATCGACAACAGTGAAACCAATTCAAAGTTCTCTCGGCCTAACCAGATATTTTCGACGATTTGTGGAGAATTACGCGCTAAAACCTAAACCCTTAAATTCCCCTAAACCCTTAGATTTTGTTTTTAATCAGTGATAATCGATTGTATTTTATTTAAGCCGATTTAATAAAATTCTTCTTTAACATATAAACGTAGCAAGCAATTAAAAATCAAGTTACAAACTGTAATTTGCATTTTCATCACGTAATTGAAATTTATGTAATTCGATTCTGCTCAACCTTGAGAATAATGCCGGAGAATATAACAAAATTAAAGTATCTGATTGATTTGTTAATTGTAATTTATTCATGTATTTTCTTTCTCTACGAAGAAGAATGAAAATAATTTGTTTATTAATGTAATGTTTTCTGGGTAATTTCCATTCGGGGGTTTTTCTGCATCTTATAGCCTAAAAAATAAAAATAAATCTTGTGTTTTTAAATAAAATCTTTGTTTTTTATGTAGGTGGAAGGTAATGTGCTTCTAGTAAATAAAATGGACTTCAGCTTTCATCGGGACCAATATCAAGTCGTAATCTAAAAAATTCAAAACGTTTTTACATACTCTATAGGTTTCGGTCAAGTGAAATCCGCAATCCCATGTATATAGGTACATGAATTATTGTAGTATAATGGTTTGAATAAATCAAGTCATGTGCGCCAATCGGTTGCATTGAATAAAATATAAAATGAACACAACCAACTACACAAATATTTACTCAGATAAAGTTAATATTATATTTAACTACGTACATAATATACATACTGATGTCTATAAACTGGGGAATTACGTAAATCTTGTCGTGGAACGCATTTAAACTATAAATTATACACTACGATTGTAATACACAAACAAAGTATTAAAAATAATAAAACAACAACTACATATATTAGTGTTAATTGAAATTTTATCAGAAACAGTCGTCTCTCTATTTACTTAAAATCCCAATTTAGTGGTAATCAATGTTATTAGTCTAAAAATATAGTGTGTATTGTTATTAGTTTATAAATATAGTGTGTAGTGATAAAAAAATAAAAATGAATCCAAATACTATACCAATGCCACCACCAGCTGCAAATACGTTAATGCGTTTACAATCGAATAGCAATAGTAATTCAGCGTATCTTCCATCCAACAATAGCGGTACACAAAACGGTGCGGTACCAAATTTAGCACAATTACTTGGTCTACCGCCAACCGGTTCAAATACAATAAATTTAACACAATCCAGTGATGTTGTTATTGGGCCAATGACACAATATCAAAGCGATGTTACTATTTATCAGTATATGGATGCTACGATTGATTCAACACGCCACGGTCATGGACCAAAGTTATGTAAATACCTTTATGTTTGTTTTGTTTTGTTCGATTGTAAGATTTATTTAGTATAGGTGTAGTGATAAACGATATATAAAAACGACTTAAATAAGAAAACCCAAAAAAAACAGATACATGAATCACAAGAAATATTTTGTTCGCGATAATATAAAACTTGTTTCGTTATGTGTTGTTGTAAACACGATAAAAATATAGTACTTGCTATGTATTTGTACAACCATATGATGATGTAAATTGTTATTGTGTTTAATACTTTACGCGTGCGCGCACCGTGCAATACAATAATAATAAGTATTTGGTACACATAACTATAGTTGTTTATATGCAATATTTTGTATAGGTAATCAACACATTTGTTGTTGTTTTAATCTAAATAAAAATATTTTATAAAATTTTGTCGTCACAAAATACGGTATCGCCGGTTTCGGTGTATAATCGTTATTTATCAACAATCTAGTTTCATTTACTTTTCACTTTCGTTTCCAATTGGTGAGTTGAACAAAGTAGGCAGTTCGGTATTTAAATGATAAATTTTGTTTGGTCTTTATATACATACTATGAATTTCAAAATTATTGTGCATCGGAAAAAGTTTTTGTATAACAAAATAAAATTGCTTACAAAATTGGATGTGGACCATATTTTTGGATGAAATATCTTTTATTAAATAAACTTAAGCATGTACTTCAAAATAAATTAAACAATTTTCTCTATTTTAAATTCATACAGAAAGAAAACATTAATTAAGTTCTGTTATAAAATTATTTGTGCATTGTGTATTCTATCTTTCGAACGTTAAGTTGCCTAAACATCACATTCAAAAATGCCGAAAAAATCGGAACTTCGGCCATGAGTGAATATGTAAAATTATATTAGTTACAAATTTCGTGAAAATCAAATTATCGTGGTGAAATATCTTTAACAACAAAAGTGGAATTTGCTGTTTGAATTAGTTAAAATTTTGACAGTTGAAATTCATTCACAATGCATCACATTTAATCATTAGCGTTTATATTCATACATACATAATAAAATTGCAACTATATGCCTATACTTTTTTCACATACAGTTTTACAGTAAAATTCATCATACATAAATGTTAGACTATTTGACATATTATATGCAGCATATTATTAGCAATTGACGAACGAGAAGAAAACGGGGTTAGATTTTGCACAATGGCAAAAACTGGAATATTTGCTAATGTTATCGGTGCTATTGACTGATGTCATATAAAAATTAAATGCACAATCAATAAGCACTGTGCATATCTAAATTAAAGTTTTTACTCCGCCAGTGTCAAGCCGTAGTAAATAGCCGTCATTTAATAAACGACGTTCAATACTGAATGTTTTTGAATGATGTTTTTTTAACATCACTTTTCAAAATTTATAGACGGTGTCGACGGCGTTAAATTTTTTTTTTTGTGGTGAATAAAAAAAGTTTTAATTTCATTTGTCAAAATTTTTATTTCTAACTAGTTTTTTACTAATTCACTAACAGTCTTAGCGTCGAAGCAAGAGCCACCATTGTGGCTGAATACAATTGTGGAATTTCGACCGCTAACTTGGCCCAAAAATATGCTTGCCTTCGAAATACGATTTTATACCAAGTAACAAAACAAAAAAAAAACAAAGGAGTGCTTAAAAATACGAAGGCGAGTAGAAAGAAGATGTCTTGATTGCACGAGCTGTAAAGATTGCACCGATGTCAACACTAAGCAATATACAAAACCGGATTAATTCATCTTCAAAAAGGATTATTAAAGGCTACGAAAACAAAATTCAGGCATACGTCACCCAAACCAAGCCTATACTTCGAAAAAAAAATTGACTCGATTAAATTTTGCACGGGAACATATTAACAAACCGATTAAATTTTGGAAGAACATATTTTGGACCGGTGAATCTATTTTTTCGTTGGATTGATTGTAGGGGGGAAATTTTATGATTCTACTACTCTGGTGGTGGACATATAGTGGTATGGGGATGTATAAGCTTCAATGATGTAGGATCAAATTCAATTATCCGGGAAACTGTTACACAAGTAAGGTATTTAGAATTGCTGCATGAGATTGGTAGCTGCAAAAAATTAATTGATCCGCAATTGGTACTTTAACAAGACAATGCTCCTATACACACCGGCAAAATCGGGCTTATATGAAAAGGAAAGTTCCATTCTAGGTTGGGCAGAAATAACTTGGAACTCAATAGTAAATGTTTGGAGTGAAACACCTTCAGACTTTATAAGAAACTTTATATGTAGATTCTATGCAGAGACGTCTCAGCGAGGTGATGAAAGCTAAAGATAGGCACACAACATATTAATAATTACATCTGCTATATAATGTGTTCAACCAAATTTTAGTTATAGTGCATTTTTAGCGCTCCCGGCTGATTCTTCTCGAACAATTCTTCTTGCAAAATTATTCTCGCACAATTGATCTCAAACAATTTTTCTAACACAAGACTTCTCAGGCAATTCTTCTCAAACAAATTTTTCTCGAGCAATTCTTCTCACGTTCTTCTCAGGAAATTCTTCTCAAGATTTTGTTTTCCTAAAATTTCAAACTAGTAAAAACTGAAGCAATTAAAACCATAATTTTAGATATTTTAAAAGTTTGCTTTTATTAATTCATGTTAAATAATTTGATAAAAAAACAGATGGATGATAACCTGAAAAAAAAAACACAAGTTCAATTTTCGAAAAAGTGTTAAGGATGAACAGAGATATCGTTTTTTATACTAGAAATAACTTCTTATTATCTCTAAAACGATGATAAAATTATAACACAATGACAATACTTACTATTTATTAAATATGTTGCACCTTAATATTATGTGCAATGGTACGCAAATAGTCCACAGGTTCCATCTCATTTATTTTCTTTACCACTTTTTCTAACTTCATCTCCAAATCCTTATAACACTTTTTTTTGGAGCAATAGGTCCTCCTGCAATCGTTTGCTCATAAATGAGTTCCATTCGTGCTTGCTCTTCTTTTAATTTATCAATAAAGACCCAAGGGCTTGGATGAGCAGTACACACAAGCATTTTAAAGCCCAAATGCCACTCTTCAGTTGCGTTGTTGGTTCTTGCCTGATGCTGGTTTGTGGAGTCATATACGTTCCATAGTTGGTGTTTAAATCAGGGTGCTCTTCTCTGAGTATTTAAAGTAAGCCGTCCTATGTAATTATCCTCGAAATAATCCACAAAGTCACTCATTTCGGCCAGTAAATTTGTATTTACAAGAGCTTTGAAGTATTCATCAAGTTTCTCGACAGGAACAAATGCAAGCGCTGCTACCATATTTGCACTTATTGCAAATTTTGAATCTGTGTCATAATGTGTTTTATAACCAAGACGTTGTAAGTTACGGTATAGACTCTGCTTATAATGAAAATAGCAACATTTAATTTTACATGTCGGAAACATAATTTGAAATGCGTTAATTTCACCAATTTCAAAATCCATCATAATAGTATGTGGGTTTAATAGCGGCAATTTCTCTTTTAATATTTTTAACAAATTCATGTATGTTACTTGTTTTTTATTAGGCAGCAAAGCGTACACTACAGGTATATTTATATCACAGTACAGTGCATGAATTGTGAAAACCTGATAAAAAATCTGGGGACATACCTCAAATGTTCCATCAGCGTACCACTGTTGACTCCCAACTAGGATTCGAAGAAATTCTTGAGTGGTAAACACTATGAATCTATTTTCACAATTTGGCCCATTATAAAAGTTTTCATCTTCAATGGAATCATAAAAGAGAAATTGGCAATTTTTTGAAGTCATTCTCATAGTTTCAGGAATTAAAAATTCCGATTTTTTGGAAGGAATTGGTATTGTGGATGAACTGGATTATTGGTGTCTTCGGATGGTGCGTCGAATAGAACGTTCCAAAGGCATTCTTGCTGCTGCTGTGCTATACGTATTTTTCATAGAATTATTTGATTAAACTTTAAGCATAATAACTAGCGACCATTTTCAATTTAAATTTTATCCAGGAAACTGTCCATTCCTATGGAAATTTGGAAAATATAAATTCATTTTCGTGGCAAATTAGTGTATATTCACCAAGTGAAAATATTTCGTGGACTTACACTAAAAACTAATTATCATTTTAGCATGGAAAATTGTTCAATATCCAATAATTGTTGAATATACCTTCAATAGAAATTACTAATTTTCAAAATTGGTCAAAATGTGTAGATAAACCAAAAACTGCTTATTATAAATTTTAATATTATAGGAGTTAATTAGTCTAATTATTCTCAAACATTTTGGCTCAAGATTATAGTGGATGTTCACAAAACACCGGCGTGCGCCGGTGTTTTGTGAACATCCACTATAATCTTGAGCCAAAACGTTTGAGAATAATTGTCCGAGAAGAATTGTGTGAGAAGAATTGCCTGAGAAGAATTGTATGGGAAAAATTGTTTGAGATCAATTGTGCGAGAATAATTTTGCAAGATGAATTGTTCGAGAAGAATCAGCCTAGAACCATGAACTTAATTAATGTTTTCTTTATGTATGCATTTAAAATAATAAAAATTGTTTAATTTATTTTGAAGTACATGCTTAGGTTTATTTAATAAAAGATATTTCATCAAAAAATATGGTCCACATCCAATTTTGAAAGCAATTTGATTTTGTGATACAAACAATTTTTCCGCTGCACATATAATTTTGAAATGCTTAGTATGTATTATGTTTAAAAAATGGATCTTTATTATGGATCATCGTATATTAAGTTTTTTTTTCTAATATTTTTCATTTTGCAGTAAATAATTGAATAATTAATAAAAGCAACAATTATTCTAGAAAACTTTTATAAACACCTACAAAATATTCTCCTTAATGAATCAACTTTTTAACGACTTAAAATAACGGTTTTGAATGAGTATGTCGCATCCGAAAATTGTTTGCGCTAAATCCGAATCTGGCCACAGAAATACTCTACCAAGTTAGATTTCAGAGATATCCTAACCTATAAGTGTCAAAAAGCGTGTTCCAAAACGATGGAACTGTTGGTGTTATCTGAGGCAGCTTGTAAATTATTTTAATAATTCCTTATGCGATAAGTAGATGCATGCCATACATTACTATTGATTTATCCAGGGCATGGTATAGTTTCCTTGATGTAACAAATCGGCAAATTTAGCTAAAATTATAAAATGTATGTAGGGCCCTGATTACACTCTTCCTCCTCAGTTCCTCACATATGATACGTTTGACAGTGCGCGTGGGAAACGGTATCCCTTCGCCCAAAATGAACGATTTTTAATTTATTGCTAACAATAAGCCGATTATGGTAAAATCATTAACTAAGATTGTCAAGATCCTGTACAAGAATATGACCAATGTCTCAAGTACTAACAGTCTTAGACGTAGCATAACTAAGGGCCAAATCATTAGCAAAATCAGTCGGATATCCTATGAGATCAATATCAAAAATCGAATTAAAATAAATCAAAAATAATATAGAACCCAAAACTGATCCTTAAGGCACTTGACGGCACCGGGGTTACTTAAAGTTTCATCTATTCTAACAATCTGACCCCGATTTTGAAGGCAACTTGTTGGCAATTTTCATCGTACCAACCGAGTTTCATCCAAATCTGTTGGTAAATGGCTTAGTTCCATTCAAATTGGCCAATTTCCGGAACCATATCGGGTACTCATATGGGAGTCCCATTTTCATTCATCATACAAGCCGAGTTTCATCCCATTAAACCGGAACACATATTGGAATTCAAATCTCATCAGAAAAGTCGAATTCCATCTCAATTGCTATGAAATTGCTTAGTTCCATTCAAATTGTCCATTTTTTAGAACCCAGGCCTTATTCCATTCGAGTTAGCCATTTACAACATATAGAACGAGTTTCATTCCAATAGGTTGAGGAATTGGCTTAGTTCCATTCAAATTGGAATCTCATTTTCATCGTGCAAACCGGGTTTCATCGCAATCATGTGCAAAATCGCTTAGTACCTTTTAAATTGGTCGTTCCAGAACCAAATCCAAAACTCTTATTGCAATCCTATTTTCATCATTCAAACTGAGTTTTATCCTAATCGGTTGAGGATTTTTTTTTTCTCCACTTTTCGGCGCTACATCCCATAGAAGGATTTGGCCGATGATTAATTTATTGATCCAACATTAACCAGCCGTGATTTTTTCATCACCCGCCGGGAATCGAACCCGGGACCTCCGGAGCTTAAAACAAGCATGCTAATTACTGTGTTACTGGGGCGGCAAATTGTTGAGAAATTGCTTAGTTCCATTCATATAGTTTCATCACAATCAGTTGAGAAATGGCTTAGTTCTATTCAAATTAGTCATTTTCCAGAACCATAACCGGAACACATACTGAAATTCCAATCTCATCATAAAAACCGAATTTCATCCCAATTGGATTCCCAATTGGGAAAAGAAGATAATCTTAAAGAATGAAAGCGTCCGAGCGGATAAATGAATGTGCCAGTATATCTGCAGCTGGGACGCCCGAGCCAATGCAAGTGGATGATGTTATCGCTTCTATATCAACGCCGAACTTTATAGACATCGATAGTGTACGATCATCAATTATGAAGAGACATTGGGCAGCAGCCAGTGCACGTAACGTACACGTATTCACGTAAAACACACGGTTGTGTCTATGACACAGCCACACCAGTTATTTTTTGTTTGGTTTGTCTAATCAGTGGGGTGGTTTAGAAAATTTGGAAAAACCCTAAGGAAAAGCCGGATAATCGAAAAAACCCGTAAAATTGAAATTTGCGTTTTGTATGGGAATGCACTTAACACGTGTGGTTGTGCTCAAACATTTTAGCGAGAAAATTTAAAATAATTTTTTGGTAAAAAAGTTTGTGAATTTAATTACATTATGCGAACAAATCATTTGATCTGCTATTCTATTAAGGTAAATTGACTTTGCAGAACGACTTTGAGAGACTCGATTAGTTTTGATAAACGAGGATTTTATTATCGTATAGTTCTCAGTGAAGAATAACAAGGTACAAGTGCTTGTGAAAATAACTCCGTGTCGTTCTACACAGTCCATTACAAAGCCTAAAGCTAACATAAATAAGCCGTCGCAGTCAGTGAAATGCGCGGCGATCTAATTCGCGAGCGGACCCACTGATTACCGGCGCGTGACGGATAATGATAATTGTCGTATTGGTACAAGAAGTTCGTGCACATCAAACACAAAGCCAGCGAGCATAACACAATGAACATGACCGATAATTGTGCGAAACTCCTGGATTGTGTTGCGCAGGTGGGAAAGTGAAACTGCCACAATTGCTTCTACCACCAGAGCCATTACGCTCATTGGTTTCTGGAACAGGAAATGATTCTACCCATTTCCTGGCTAACATCCAAAAATAAAAGAATTGTTTCCAAATAACGTCGTTTAACGCAACGCATATTGTACGGGACAATTTCATGCAAAATTTCATGCCCACTTTCTTAAAACACAATTCTCTTTCGCATCATTCGTCGTTGCATCAGAAAACACATTGAAATCATTCAACACAGTCAATTTTACATTACCATTGCAGATTTAAGAGCAATGAAAAACATTTAATAGGACCGGATGCGGACCATCCCTCTTTCAAATTTATTTCATGGGCAATTCGGATGCTGAAGTTAATCAGCGTTGAATCGGATGCCATCCGACAGCCATATAACATCGTCATCAGGACTGGCAATTCGCTGGCAATCGACGAAGTGGCTATTTTATCGTCGGAGAAAATTTGCAATATAGAGATATTGTGCTTCATCGTCAGAACAATCAATTGAAACGCGTGTCCGAAACGCGCAGGACTTACGATGCGCTAAAATTTCCATTGATTTTTGGCATGTCACTGGCGAGGACCTGGATACCATTTGAACATCAAAATAGTTAATCCATTAACAGGTAAATGAAGCAATTTCAATAATTCAGTTGCGATTGCAGGCGCCGCAACCAATAAAATAGTCAGTGGTATGAATTTTTATTCAAACGGACGAATGCACGATGGCCTACAAAATACCATTGAAGAGCAAGTTGAAAGATCTTCGTGACAATCAAAATATTTCTGGGGGAATCACGATTCTGTTGTCCGGTAATTTTCGTCAAACTCATCATCATTCCACTTTCAACTGCAGTTGACTAACAGCGCATTCACAATGCAAAAACTTTTTACCTTTTACTTACAGGTTTGTATGAATTTTCACCTTGACGAACAAAAATTTTTGCTCGTTATGTTGGAAATTCATACAAACCTGTAAGTCAAAAGTAAAAAGTTTTTTCATTGTGAATGCCCTGTTACTAAACGCGTGCTTGAAATCATCAAATTTGTTTTGGCATTTGAAGACCCTCCAATTGACGACTAACATAACATGCGAGTGTTTTTGCAACAATATCGAACTGCAGATTTGTTTTCGAAGCAATTGTTGGACATTGGTGATGATAAAATCGCAGTTGACATCTCGACCGGATTCATCACATTACCCACTGATTTCTGCCAGTTGAATGAATCGAATGCAGAGCTCATCCGACGTGTTTTTCCACGTCGACCATAATTGGCTGAGCGAATGAACCATATTGGGATGATTGGGTAAGATGTCGATGATCGCAACACGACGATTCAAAATATCATTCCGGGAAAGTGGTTTTTCTTCAAATCAGTGAACACAGTTATCAACCAGAGAGGAGTAGTCAACTATCTCAAAGAATTTTTAAATTGCCCGGATTACCACCTCAAAATTTGCAATTAAATTTGGATCAGTCATCATCATATTGCGATACATCAATCAACTTCGACTATGCAATGGAACGAGACTGGCTGGAAAAAGGTTATGAACAACATCATCGAGACGGCGCTTATCAAGGAAAAGTACAAAGGGGAGGATATTTTGATTGGCTTGCCATTCGAGTTCAAACGGGTCATAATTATTTTTTAAGGAAAGTATTTTTCGTCCGAACTACAAATATTTTCTTGAAACAGATGGCCTTGTTCTTCTTGGGATTGGAAGCATTTTCCTTTTTGTAGAATAAACCTTTCGTAACAGAACTTCAGACGCCGTCATAGCAGATACTAATTTAACACCGAATGTATATGGTGGCGATGCCTCTGGAGTTGGCCCTGGAGGGGAAGATATGCTAGTGGCTAACGTATCACTGGGAGTTGTACAGCCACTGACGTGGTCACTCCGAGAAAGTTACTAGTAAGCAAACAGTGGATTTAGATCATTGTATCAGCTGTGATTGCCTGTGATTTGCGATGACGACAAAAGATTAACATTTTATGCGGAACTAACCACGTAGGAGCAATGAACCACATCAACGACTAAAGAAGCAACAACCAAATCAACCGAACAAGATGAATGTTATTAAACAGCAGAAACGTGCGAAGTATCTACGACTTTAATAACAATATGGGATTAAAGTTACATCCAAAATAATCAGAATTATTATTTCCACCATATGAGGTATTCAATGCAAAAATCTAGACCACTCCTAAAATTTTTTCTATGCACCCAACTGCCTGCAGTGAAGCCTATGTTCGAATTTGGAGATGTTTTTGTTCTGGGCAGAGGGTTTTGCGATGTTCAAGACTATCTTCAGCAACAACAATATATTGTCAAAATGCCAGAAATAAAACTTCCAGGTGAAAAATAACTGAGCGATATTGATGCAAACAAATCGCGACTGTAACCAAGTGTTGGTGGGCTTGAACCCGGCGTGAATGCATTTGTTTAGCACTTCCATTTTTCTTTCGGTATTTGATTCCTGGACTCATTAAAAGGTCAGACAAAAAAGTCCACCTTAATTCTTAGAGCCGATTTTAAGAAAAACACGTTTTTCTGGAAAATTTGAGAAATATTAGTGAATTTGGAGCTCCCTTTTGTAGTAGATAACCTTTTCCTTTTCTTTAATCTCCCGTCCCACAAATTGAAACTCCCCAGCTCCCCCCCCCCCCTTTGATTTACAGTTTAACAAGTTTAAAAAGACTGGCCAAAATACGAAAAAGTATGTATAAATCATCAATCATATACTAATCTAACTGTTTAAACCGATTTCAGTCAGATCAAAATTCTTTATAAGGATCGAAAACGCATAAAAGCAGAGCCTTCTAGAGTATAGAGCCATAATCATAATGACGTATTTTTTAAGCTTTTTTAGTGGTATAACTTTTCACTAATTTCCATAGGAATCCATAGTAAAAATGGTGTTTTTTAGCTTCAAGTTTTTCAATGAAAAAAGCCAAAATGTTACAAAATTTTTATACAAAAGTGTTCTACATATATTTTGCAACAATATACAAGGAGGGTGTATTGGTATTAAGTAAATATTAATTGCAGAAATATTAGAATTAAATTATTTCTAAAATATATTTTTCGAACTTTCATTTTGAAAAATACATCAAAGTTGGCTCTGACGAATTAAAATAATACTTGTTACATTTATCTTTAGTGTTGCTAGTGTACGTTAGATGTCTCAGATTTATACAGAAAAATACGAAAAACATTGTTTAATCACAAAATTATGACACGTTCTTAATATTTTGAGAATTTATTTTGCTTTTCCTACAATTTTTGAACTTGAAATTTCCCCAGGTGGCAATTTTTCGTACGATTTTTCAAAATGTTTACTGCCATCTATGTAATGTATATTGACTTAATGCACACGATTTGTAGTAAGCTTTTCATTTTAATTTGACCAGAACGCTGTTGTTAAGAACTTTTTTTTATATTTTGGTTTAAATAAATCAATTATTACAAGAAAATGAAAACGATTTACTTAAACGATATTCATATATGTTGAAATTCAAACATTTATGAAAATATTTCAGAAATCATAATTAAGAATTTGCAACGTTTTCATTTACAAATTTGTCTTAGGAAACAAAGTGATTTCCCATATGTTTTATGTGTTTTACTATGGAAATTTTGGTTTTTTCGTCGTTTCTAATTCCCTTATAAAAGCTTCGTTTTTTAGATTATGGCTTGTATAATCAAGGTTGCTTTGATAAAAGTGCACGTGTTCAAAAACGAAAGAACTTTCCCTTATGCCTACTGCGTGTTTATGAAAATAAATAAAATAAATCACAATATAATAACGTTAGTTAGATTAGTTTTTTGTTTAGTTTTTCTACAATCAAAATTATTAGCAAAACAGCCTTAGTAGTCAAATGACCTTCGAAGTGTCTAGTTCAAGACACTTCTTCTTCGTTTGTGGTCTCTTTTTTGTGAAAAATGTGCAGGAGCTCGAAGGACCATGCGGAGACCCACCAAGAAAATCAGGAGCGTATATGTTTACTCTGTCTGGAGAAGAAAAAGCAATTGGTCAAAATTAGCAGTATTTTGCGCACCCACCTCGAGAAATGTGTGAAATATGATGCAGACGATGAACGTTTGCCAAAAATTCTGTGCAGTACCTGTAAAATTCTCGTTTATCGGTCAGTGAAGTCTAAAAATTTCCAGGGAATAACGCTACCGGATTTCACCGGATTCAAGATTCTGCAAAAAATACTCGTGCAAAAAATACTCAGTGGGGAAAAAACATTTCTGCAGTATAAAATTTTGCAGGAACACGTGAGCAAATCACTCCCTAAAAAACAAAAAGAACATTTGGCGAGTTCTTTGGTAAAAGATGTAGTATTTGTAAATAGTGGTCCAAGTGGCACAGTATCAGGAAAGGAAATTGCTCAGTTATCCCAGATACGAGGTGGGCCTCTCCGTATTGAACTCGTCCCAAAACCAGCCAGACTCCCTCCCCACAACAGATTTATGCAGAAGAAGTTTCGAGAATAGGGACAAATTATGGTCTTTCCAGCAACGTAGTCCAAGGAGTGGCACGAGACTTTCGTGTGGCTTCTCGAAAAAGGGATCTGTTCGAACCACATTTAAAAAAAAAGCTATCCAAATACCACGGTATAGACTGGATGAATTTTTCGACTGGATGATTTTTTCAACAATAACATCTAAAGCGGGCGAGAAAACAGGTTCAACAGAAATATTGGTCTAATGCAATGATGTTCTAGGCTTGATAAATCGCGTAAAAGAAGCCCGCAACCTCAACGATCCTCATTTGAAATTCGGTTTCTGAAAGTCTGCCTTTCAGTACAAACACCTGATCCTGTTGTAAAAGATCTCCGCCAAAAATATGTAGAGGGCGTAGCTGCAAAAAAGTTTAAGGATTCCAGCGTGAAGAAGTTATTTATTTTGGCAGTAGTTGCAGGCACACAAGAAAACTACGAGAATGTTCATCACTTATGGTCCCTCTTGCACATAAATCATTTTCCTGGAACGATCGCGACTGACTTGAAACTTGCTAATATATTAGTGGGAATCATATGTCTCATGCAAGCAGCTTCCCATGTAGGTACCTGGTGCTTTGCTGGTAAAGAAAACTTGGATACATGCGGTGAAAAACGAACGATAGACAATTGCCGAAAAAACTATGTGGAGTGGGAGAAAATGAACTTCAAAAGGCCTCTTGCTAAAAAATACAGAAACTGTTCAAATGCGCCCGTTTTCTTAAGAGGCACGGATGACACGAGACAAATCCTTGATATCATTGCACCCCCTGAATTGCATTTAATGCTCGGCATTGTGAATACTCTGTACTGTGCAATGCCACCCAAGACTTTGTGCACGGGGCTCCTGCCTTTGCGGGTAATTCGTGCAAACTGCTGTTGGAGAAACTTGAGATTTTGCGCGAAGTATGTAGACCGGAATGCTTGAATTATGTCAAATGTTTCCAAGATTTTAGAGAAGTCAATCACTTCTTGTTTTTCAAATGATCTCAAATCAAACTACTTAGAAACGATTGAAATGTTCAAAAAAAGCTATCTTGATCTTCGGATTAGTGTAACCCCAAAATGACCTGGGAAAAATATAAAGTTGGGAAAAACTATCCCCATTATGTTAATAAATTACTGACTTCGGTCCAGGAATATAACAGCGTTCATTTGTAACTTGACAGTTATCGGTAGACGAAAAATGAGTAATTTTGATTTCATGTTATTGTTTGTTTTATGTTATTAGTTGTTTTCACATACCTTATTTCAAAGTGTTCAGAAGTGTATTTTGTAGAAAAATTGAACAATAGTTGTCGATAAAATAAAACAATTACAAAGATACCAGTTTTCTAGTAATTTCATTTTTGCCTCACAAATTCAGTTCTCTGGAGTCGAACTACTATTTCGGAGAGTATTCATGGTAAGTTTTGAGCGTTCGACAATGTCGAAACAACTTGGTTTTAATCAAATAACCATCCTTCACCCTGCGAACATGTGCGATAAAAATCCTCAATTTCCCAAATTTAAACGTTTAAAATACATGTATTTTGTCCAGACAAATTATAGTCCAGAAAAATGTGTTTTTCTCAAAATCGGCTCTAAGAATTACGGTGGATTATTTTGTCTGACCTTTTGATGAGTCCAGGAATCGAATGCCGAAAGAAAATTGGAAGTGCTAAACAAATGCATTCACAGCGGGTTCAAGCCCAACGCGCGTAACAGATTTTCGAATTACTACGGCATTGCACAATGCTTAACACTTGTTTATTTGACCCCCCCCCCCCCCCCCCCGTTGCAGCAGATTACTTATCGTTGTTAAAGAGAAAAGTTGAATCATCGATACAGAATGAAACTTGTATTTTATGATGCTTTCACATTGGCAGATTCAGCAACCAAAGTACTATAACGCGGAGCATATTCGTAATCATGGTAAGTATAACATAGAAATCAGCGACGATACCCTTAACGAGAAATTGTCTCAATTTTTCTTAATGATTGATTACTCGAACATGCACTACTGTTCTTGCACAAACGGAGCACGTATGCTAGGTTTGCTGTTCCCAGATACTGACTGTTATTTGGTACCTTTGATTTGGTTATCGACTTGATGATATTTCTCTTCACGGGCACTATTTGTCTGATATTTTTCCTGTAGCTTGAGATTCTAGCAATGGAGAAATTATTAAACAAGATTTTTTCTAATAATACTTCCTTCTACTAAATTGGGTAACAGGACATTTCATCGCGCACATTTTCTCGCACATATTTTCTCGCACACATTTCCTCGCGGGAACATTACCTCCCCAGTTGTAAGGGAGCGTTTCAGTCTCTGTTTTTGTTTATTTTTATTTTAAAATTAAAATTCCAATTTACCCGAATTTATAAAAAACGAGATTTTGTAACCGGCCTTGTGGCAAAGAAATGTGTGCGAGGAAATCACTAGGGGAATCACTAAATTTAATTTAACAGGTGTTTTGCTAGTTATGTTTCTGCGTTTCTTGCTAAGCTGAATGAAACTGTGCGGTCGTCAAATGAGTAGCTTAGCTTGCAAAACTCCTCGAACTCGTTACATACGAACTGTGGTCCATTATCCGATGTACTGGTTTCAGGCAACCCCTCTAGTGAAAATATTTTTTGTAGAGTCAAAATGGTTGTTGTTGATGTGATATTAGACATTTCCACGGGCACTATTTGTCTGATATTTTTCCTGTAGCTTGACATTCTAGCAATGGAGAAATGATTAAACAAGATTGTTTCTAATAATACTTCCTTCTACTAAATTTGGTAACAGGACATTTCCTCGCGCACATTTTCCCGCACATATTTTCTCGCACACATTTCCTCGCGGGAACATTTCCTCCCCAGTTGTAAGGGATCGTTTCAGTCTCTGTTTTTGTTTATTTTTATTTTAAAATTAAAATTCCAATTTACCCGAATTTATAAAAAACGAGATTTTGTAACCGGCCTTGTGGCAAAGAAATGTGTGCGAGGAAATCACTAGGGGAATCACTAAATTTAATTTAACAGGTGTTTTGCTAGTTATGTTCGAGCCACAAATTTTTTTTTTTCATTTTATACTTGAAAGATTCATGGTTCTCACAAGGTTTTTTGAAACCGCTATCTGAGTCATTAATCTTTTGCGGTTGCTTCACACCCTAACTATGATACTGGATTTTAAATCTACAGGAAAATACTACTGCCTACAAAAATCACAATCTAATAATAACACAATTAGCCAGAGCCCACAAAACCATAACTCTTTTGCCGGAACGAAGATTATTTTGAAAATGTTCACAGTTGAAATAGTCAGCGAGACTAATTCAGAGTCATTATTCCCGCCTGAAACACTCAATTCTTAACCAGACTGCTGTTGTTCTTGTCATAACAAAGAAATAAGAGATGGAAAGAGTCGAGAACAATAAAGGGCAACTAATACAAAAATCGTTATAAAGTTATCAGAACTTGCTCGTGTACTTACAACCATACTTTCTTGTAATGTAATATGAGAATTATTTTTATTGATTTCAATTGACAAAAGGTCCTATTTGAAGTATAATTTCATAAATTTCTGGGAAATACATCATTAATTTTTAAAATCTTACGTTTATTTTATTAAAAATGCCTCAAGTGACCACTAGATTCATTTTGACATTACCCATACATAAACTTGGAACAATAAGTTACTCCGTTAAATATATATTAGAACAAAGATATTCTATTCGGTAAACTAAATGCTCCATTAAAAAAAAAATCGGCCTGTCTAGCATTCAGCAATGCTAACGTTCGTACTTTGCAAATTTTTTGTTGTCGTTTCATATATCCAAAAATTAAGGGAACAAAATTTATTTTAATCTCTTAAATGTTTTTCGAAGAGATGTATCTTTTTGAAAAATCATCGTACAGAGAGAGATGGGCAAAAAGTATTTTAAAGCTTCAAGTTTCTAGTTTCGAAATTTTTTGGTTGACAATTTTTGTGTGCTACGTTTAATTTAGCTTCAATTTGTTTTTGAATCCCATCATTACTGTTCTGCTTTTAATTGGATTATATTCTCGGGTCTGGTCACGGGAAAAAGTTCTCATCTCAGTCCATTTTTAATTTTAATTCAACGATATGTCCAAGCGGTTACCTATTTATTACCCTAGAGGTTTAATATTGACATATTGATTTATTTCAGCCGTAAAAGGTACCTCATCACAAGCATGCAGCAAATGTCTATGTTTTCAAAACATTCCAAGATGGTTACTAATTCTACTAGTCATTGCAATTGGATTAGGAATTGCATTGGGAATTTTTTTCGGTTTATACACGAATCAAAATCCACCACATCAACGGAACAAAGAACTTGAAATACAATTCGGTGTAAATTATGAAGAGGATACTAGTAAGTATATCATGGCTCAAACACTATACAATTTTTATTTTTATTAATTTTTGTTTTTTTTTTAGTTCCAAATTTAGGCAATGGTCATTTTGTGATAGACCGAAAAAATTGGGGTTCATCACAATTTTTTTAAAAATGTTAATCGGTACACGAGAAAATTGCAGCACCCCATACCCTATGTCATGGTGACACATAGTCAACGCTTTGATGCCGAAGAATGTTATAGTCTGCACAAATGTTCGACAGAGATGAGAAATTTGCAAGACAGTTCGATAACTGAACAGCATTTAATCGATTTAAAGGCTAATTTTTATGTAATTTAGAACTTAATTTATATATTGTACGCCGATTAATAATATAAATTTGGTCTATTTTATTAGGTTGGTGGAGATGGTTATATTTATGTAGGCCGAAGCTGGGATTATGTTAACTATTACAACGATAAAAGTTTATTGGTACAGTTAATTGGAAATTTCGATGAAAATAAACCAACTAATGAACAACTAGAAGGCATACAATTTTTACTCAATTATGGAATAGCCAATAATCACATTGCTCAAAACTATAAAGTAATTTTACAAAATCAGGTATTAAATCAATTTAAATGATCTAAAGTTTGTCCCCGTTTAATTATGTCTCTTTATATATAGACAATGGAAATGGTCAGCCCAGGCGCAAATATCTATCGTGAAATAAAAAAATGGAAACGTTGGTGGAATTGCGATTTTCATGAAATAACAAAATGTGGAAACGAAATTGGAATTGAAAATGAATGGAATCAAAAAAACTAAATACAGGATTTGTAGATAAAAAATGTACATCAGCATCAGTGTACGTAAAATATATGTATATGCGAACTATTAATGGAAATGTTAATTTAGCTGAAAAATGTATAGATAAAAATGAATTTATTAATTAATTCAATTAAATTTTTATCACGATTTTTATTTTATTTCTGCTACATCGAGTTCGTTATAGATTTCCATATTTTTATGTTTTCGTTTGTGTTCAACATTTACACGTGATTTATATGCATAATTGTTAGGTACCAAAAAAAATGTATTTAGCTACATATATTCGAGCTATCACCGGTTGGATTTATGTACAAAATGTAATAAATTTAATTGACGTATAAAAAATCTATGTAACATGATCTATGAAGTGCCGTTTCACGGCGGTTCAATTATTGTAATCAGGACGAAAATAGGAAAAAGGGGAGCAATTCCAGAACACGATCCAATTAAATATTGATAGTAACTTTCACATTGTTTCTACAAAAAAGGTAACTCAAAATTAAAATACTACAGTAATATAAAAACAAAAATGTTGAGCTTTTGCCAAACTTTTCCTAGAAAATACTACAAGAAAAACAAAACTTTATAATGTTAGTAACTATATTAAATATAAAAAACCCAAGTACAGAAGACTATTATTAGAAAACTATCAGTTTTGTTCATAAATCTATATATACCACTACTGTTGTACTCGTACAAGGTCTCTACACATAACTATATAATTTTTTACTAAATTTTTTTTTTATATATTTATATGCAAATTAGATAAAAAAATAAATTGTATTAAGTTATAACTAGAAAGGATAAAAGGAATAAATTAAATTTTTGTTTTAGGTTTCATACAAAAATTAATAAAACTTTACTATTACAAAACTAATAAAAAAATCTCTTTTTTAATAATGAAATTTTCAAAAGAGGAGTTTTTCACCAATAAAAATTGAAAACACAAAATGCTGACGTCAGATAGATTTTTTACACAAATTATGGTGTTCAAGTGGGCTGGCTGGAGGTTGTGGTTGAATAAGGATGATTCGGAATAATAATATGATTTTTATTTTATGTCCAAAATGTTAATTATTACTACAATTTTAAAATTAGTTTAAAACTAAAGTTATAATTTTGCTTTTTTTTGCTCTTTGAATTGACTTTCTAGTTTAGGTATGAGATATGTTTAAATAAAGGTCATTTGCCCTGGTATCCTTCGTTGGTAAAATCGATTTTCCTTTTAATAATTAGATATGCAGCACAATTTAGAATGAAGCTATTTGGCAATGATGTAAATTAACTATTATTCTCTGGTCGTCAACAGCTGTGCTTTGTTCCAATGCAAGAAATATACAACTCTCAAGTACTTGGGCACAAATACCCATGAAACGCAAATTTTAAAAACATCTGCGTCATCTATTTAAACTGAGTAGTTGCAGAGGCGGCTTGTCCATGAATGCAAAGTTTATTTCCCTATCAAATAATTGTGCTTACCTCTTCTCATCATTGTTTGCATTTTTATTTAATGGAGAGTTCACTCAAAAGGATTGCCCTAAGATTACTTGAAAAATGGTATAAGCAACCTGGACTATTAGTGAAAGAA
>OY744483.1:273313682-273431695 GCA_963556165.1 Tipula helvola
CATATAAAAATCAAAGACTCACAACACAGCGCATTAGTAGATCATTCCCTCCGGTTAAATCACTCCCCCAATTTTACAAATGTAAAAATATTAGACAGAGAAACCAATTTCAAAAAACGGAACATCCTTGAGATGATTCACATAAAATCGTCCAAAAATATTATGAACCGACAAACAGACAGTCTTCTTTTAACCGATCTTTACAATAACATTATTTGACACAATTGTTTTTCGTTTCCCAATTATATTAAATCAGGTTAAATTTCAACCCTCCGATTTGAATAATTGTTTAAGCTTTTAGTAAATATTTTAGTTAACCCTCCCACAATATCAGCAATAATTTTTACTTCTCCCCCAGTGTAGTTTTTGTTTGTCAACATTCTTGTTACAATTGTCGTACTAACTAGTAAGCTTTCAATTTATACGGATAACACATTAGAATACATAGTTTTAAGCCTAGTTTATGTTTAATAATTTTAAAGTTTTTTTTAAATGTGATAAAATATATATTGTTTAAGTTATTATGTAAGTATAATTAAGTACAATAGTTTACCAAATAACCATAAGTTTTTTAAATTTTCAATATATTAATGTTAATGTTTTCTTTTTGTTAATAGTTAACCTTTGATAATGAGTTGGATGTCAGCTCGAAACGTTAGGTGTAATAATTAAACTTAATTAAATTAAAAAAAATTATATTTTGTTAAAAACCAAAGTGTAGTTTAATTGAAACATACCTGGGTTCTTCGCCGTGAAAGTTAATTAAGATCATTCAAAAGTGTAATAAGTTCAACCCAAGAAAAAATTATTATAAAGATAGGTACAGTGTTTTTTTAATATTCTGATTGCATACATACGCTCAGTAAAATTAAGATATCTCAAAAACTAGATTGAATATTTACAATCTGTAAGTTGCGTATGATAGGTTACACTGTTACCTATTATACACAAAATGCAGATTGTCATACATAAAATTAGCTTTTGCAATGAAAACTTTCGTTATTTGGTATAGGTCAGTAGTACGTATTTTGTCAAGTCATCCTGTATGGTTAACATAAACCTATTTCCAAAATTTGATCTTATTAAACAACCGACAGTGTCAAAGTCAATCGTCAATCGTTCCGTTTTAATTTTGGTGTAATGTATTTTTCGGAAAGTTTATGGTACAATCGTGTCACTCCAACGTGATCTCCAATTGTGCTGCAATGGTTATTCCAAATTAATTCGTTAATACTGTTTTCATTATTTATGTACGTGCGTGATAGATGAATAGCAATTTTTAAACATTTTAATACCAAGTGCTCGCTCTGATGCGACGGTCACTTCATCAATTGTATTCACATGAATATTGGGAATTGTTTTATCCTTGAATTGGTATAATTTCATACATTTTTGAATAGCCATCATCCACGTTAATTTCAAGTGTTCGAAAATTGTTGGTTCCCATAATTGACAAAGTAGGGTAAATACACAAATCCTTATGAATCTCCCAAAGTTGATCAGGCTTTTGAAGATTAAACGACTGTGCTTTATTCGACATACTTCTGGTAATCATTGTGTTAATGGAAATTTGTTTTAATTCGTCACTTTCAATGGATATGCGAGATAATGCATCTGCGCATATTTTCTTTTTTCCTTTTATATATTCGATTTCAAAATCAATTTCCTCTAAATCAAGTCTTATTCGGGTTAATTTCGATGATGGGTTTTTTATGCTGTAAAGGTAAATTAAACATCTTTGGTCAGTGAAGATTTTGAATTTGTTTCTCAAAAGATAAGGTTTGTAGTGCATTACCGCCCAGTGCATTGCAATCAATTCTTTATGGTTATGTATGGTTATGCATCAGTTGTCAATCGAAAAGGTACGCTAAAATCAGGATATTGTAGCACTATCACTGGTGGATGTAATAATTTCCTCTTTAACAATTCAAATGACTTTTAACATTCTGCTACCTTTCAAACAAAAGATTCTTTCTTAATAATTTATTTAATGGATGAACAATAGTAGCAACATCTTTTACGAATCTCCTACAATAATTGCAAAAAGCTATAAACCTTCGAACTTCGTCGGCATTTTGTGATGTTGCGTAATTCTGAATGACCGAAAACTTTGTTGGATCTGATAGAATACCTTGGTCTGAAATTTGATATCCTAGATAAGTAATTTTAGTCTATAAAGATGTACATTTCCTTGGATTTAGGTTTAAGTTATATTCGCGTAGCCTTGCAAATACCTTCGTTAAATTTTGGTTATGATGTCTCAGTGAACACCCAAATATTACTAAATCATCCACATAAAGAATTGCGGCTTCAGGTGATAATCTGAACATTGTTATATTCATCATTCGTTGAAAACTGTTTGCTGAAAATTTTAAGCCATGTGGCAATCTTCGAAAATGAGTCCCGAATATGTTGACAATGCTGTAACTTCTAGCTAATAGTAAGTATTCTTCGTGTTGCCAAATATTCTGATCAATAAATGAAACCGATTAAACATTCAATATTCAAGGAGGTTTGATTTAAATGAGATGATATCAGCAAATTAGCTTTGCCTCTAAATGTTTCGGCTTTGCTTTGATCTATACCCGAAATAGTAACACGAGCATTTTTTCTTGGAAGATGCAGTCGTTGAATCAAATTTACGCTAGCCAAGGAAGTTTGGGACCTTGAATCAAGCAAGGCTCTACACACTTGCCATTCACCTGTATTATCTTTAATTTTTATTAGCGCCGTCAGTAATAAGGAACATCATGGCGTGCTAGGGGAACTTGGTAAATACTCACGTTAAGCTGCGTACTTAATTTATCTTCTGTTGAAACCTTGAAACATTGACAAAAAAACATTAATTGTAAGCTACTTAATTTTCATACCTTAAATATCCCACGCGCATCAGGTAGTTGTCCTGTTTGTTTTCTATGCTTTTTTATGCTGCATGCTTTTGATGTAAACAAATTGAAACATTTTTCTTTTTTAAGCATAGAAAATAAACTTGACAATTGAATTGGGGTAAGAAAAACTGTGTATTAACTTGATTGAGTATGCATTTTGTTTGTATGTATAGTACTTGCAACTTGTGTTGGTTACGAGTTTTGTGTGTGTTATTCCTTCTGGAATATTCCATTCTATAGCCAATTTATTGTTTTATTTTTTTTGGTAACTGATTTAATTTGAGATGGTGTGTTGTTTCGAACATCGCACGGAGTCGAAATAACAATGTTCGGGTGGTACGATTTTTTTTTGTTACGTTACATTTTACATATCGATTATCGATGTAAATTTTTATTGATTATGCGTTTTGTATTTTTGGAATTTTTTTTTTTAGACAGTCATGTGGTGGACGTAAGAGAGTCATGTTTTGATTAAAATAAAAAATGAAGTGTGTCGATGTCGAGGAGACTCGATTATGATATAAAAAAAAATTTAATTACTGTTTTTGTTAAGTTTGGTGCCGAGTGGGATATTAAATATTTTGTTTCTCTTTGTTTTTATATAATAATATAGTGCCAAGTGACGTGATATTTTTTTTTTGATAGACAATAAGAATACCTTGTGGTAGGATTATTAATTTGTGTATTGAAGCGTGTACATAATATATGATTTAATAGTAGTGTTAATGCCATATTGGCCGTGTTTTAATTGAAATAAAAAAATTGTTTCTTGCTTCAAATGTAGACTATACAGTATTGTTTATTTGCTGTAATAAGTGAAGTGTGTTTTAAATTTAATTTTCTCGGTTAAGAGGAAATTTTTTTTTTATGTAAACTATTTAATGCAGTTAAGTGAAAGTGGTGTTAAAGTATCGACATACCTTGACCAAAGGATTAAAGTTTCCGTGGCGAATTTTTCATAACGTTTGTAAATTGTCGAACGAATATACATTACTGTTCTGTTTATATATGAACGTTTCATTATTACGTTTTATGGACTAAAAGTAACTTTTCCATTAGTGCAATAGTAGCAACCTTGCCACTTGAGCGGTTGCACGAGTGGGTTTGTGGCAGCAACTCTACCAAACATGGTGGGATTCGAGCGAGGGCGCTGTTTGCTGTTAGGCCGGACGGGTCATAAAAGGTATTTGTTAAGGGAAAAATATAAAAGAACCCTTAAACAACAAGTAAAACATTTTTTTTTATATTCTTTGTTAAGATTGTGAGCCGACCTTGACTGTTGGTTTTGTATTTTATTACTAAATTTTTTCTTCTTAATTATATAAATTTTGTTTTTTCAGGTTCCCTGTGGTGTTCTATGTATGGCATCATTTCAAATTAAATCAGTTTCCCTTAATTTTCATTTCTTTTTACGATTATATTACAGTGCAGTTTTTTTTTCTCTCATTAAATTATGTCAGTTTTGTGGTTTCTTGTTGTAGTTTTCAATAGGTTGGCATAGATAAATTTTCTAATTTTTATATATACAGTTAATAGTGAAATGATCACAGTAATTTCAATCGCGTGCTTTGAGATAACGTTTTATTTTCTATTTTGTGGCGTGGTGGTGTTCCGTTACGACCTTGATACGGTTATTCTTTTGTGTGTAATGTACGGACACCAGCCCGTTTTGAGCTTAACTTCCTGTGGTTTTCTCACCATGTGTGAGTGAATTCATTTTCTTGTGTGATCAGGTGATGGTGAGGTAGATCGCGTGATGATCGGCCTTTCCTAGTATGTCGCGGTGCATGCCGTTCGTGCCCCCAGGGCAGGCTACGCTTAGAGCGGCAAGCTACAGGTATTGTTCGAGCGGAGATGACAGTTTCCGCTGCGGGGGATCATTGTTAGGAACAGTCTGTAGGGCGCCCTTCCATCTCTGTCGGTCACCGCCGCGACTGGGAAACAGCATCCCGGTAGGCGGCCCGACGCTAAGGGGACCCTATAGGCAGTCATGACGGGGATCGCCGGGGGTTGAAACGGTCATTTCTAAACGAACGCCCCCAGCTTATTATTTCTTTAGTCACTAAGGACGTGGTAAAATAATGTTAATTTTGCCTCGTCCTTTTCCCATTTACTCATGTGGTTATACAAGCATGAGAGTAAGTTTGGAAAACTCCACGCCGCACCGTGAGCTCTAGGTAGCTACAGAAACCACACCAAACCTTTGCTCTCTTGATTCTGCTAAAAAAATCCTTTGGATTTTGTTACAACGTCGGTTGATGAAGTTATAATAATAAGCTGTACATGCTTCCTTCCGTATGTTATAAGGTTAATTAATGATGTTACAAAATTATCTATCCGAAGTACACAAATACATGTTCATTATTCAAATTTCTTAGATGAGAAAATTTTTTTTGCGCTTGTTGAACATTTTTATAAAAATAAAGTTCGTTGATACAAAATGTGATGAGTTAACCACTTTCAAAAATCACAAATAAATTTTAATAATAACAATCTGTGATTGAGAAGTTTTTTATTCTTGAAACGAAGGGAAATAGAAATACATAATTAGAAATTAATTTCTAAACTGAGATTTAACTTAGTTTCGTATAAAATACTTCACAACCGCATTAATTTAAGGTATACACGTTTTAATACTCGTTTCGTCACCCAAATATTAGTTTGGTCCATCAACCATTTACCTGCAACTCGAGAAAATGGACTTCTTTGTTTAAAGTTAAATAAAACTAAAAGTAGCCGATACAATTTTTCGTTTTTTTTAGAATAGAGTTATTAGACATTTAGGAGTTTCTATTCAAACTTTTATAAAAATTTGGCCAATATTTTATGAGCAATTAAAGTTTTCCTAAATATAGAAATTTTAAAGTTTGATCCACATCCACCCTTTCAGCACTAATTTTCTTCCTTTGTAGGATATGGACCAAATTGATTTGAATATGGAACAGTCTAGTTCCAAGTTCTGATTAAAAAAATTTAGTGGGCGGAGCATTGCTCAAGGGTTTCCCCGCAATGAATTACACAAGCTGGCCCATGGTGCTTTGAATTGTGATATTTTTACTTGTCACCACCGGAAAACGAGCCGGAGGTCCCACTTAGTGCACCACAGAAAGCGAAAATTTCCATTTTTTTTATAAATAAAACGCGGGAACAAGTTTTGTAATTGATTTCATGAAACGATAGTTTATATTGTACGGTAAAGTCATCGATTTCTGCTTGTTCGTATAAGATTGATTTAATTCTAGAAAATGGAACCCTGGTGAAGTCCAATTTTCCAGCAGGGTTTGAATATGTTTTAAAATCATTTGGCTTCATTTGTAATATAACTAAATTAACATTTTTAGTTTTCACGTTTTGCAGTAATCTCACAAAATGAAGAGGGCTGTGTATTTCCAGATTTTTCAGGTACCGATCTATTGAACAGTGTGCACAGTCAACTTCTTGAATATTTGAGTGCCCCGGTTCTGAAAATTTTTGAATAACCCGCTTTAAGTTCTGATTTGAGTTGACAAATATTTTTATTGCCGTAGTATTAATTTTGTTACGATTCTGTGGTACACAGGATCGCTCCACAAAACTATACATTTTATCAAGGGAAAATCTTTCACTAGTTCGTTTAGAATTCGTATTAACGCACTACAGATGTCATTGCCGGAACGACCACTATGTGCCTCGGTCCATATAGCAAAATAAGTAATATTTTTCTCATGAGGAATTATAGCTGTTCCTGTCAGGTTATACAGGTTTAGTTTGCGTTTGTAATAAAACGACGAAGCATTTCCTTTCGGCAGGCCAATTACTCTCTGCAAGTCATAGCATAAAATACACGTGCTATGATCAATATTGCTTCTGTCGATATCCCGATCAGCTTTGCATGCTGTTTTCTCTTGTTGGTGTGTTTCATATACCAATATTTCTTCATGGGATGGTGCTGTTTTTTGATTGAATAAAAACCATTTATCGCAAAGATCCTTTTTTGGCTTGAAAAATGAAATATTAAATTCATTGTTGAATACGTTTCGGTATACTGCAAGTGTTACTGGTTGATTCGTGTCCTCTAAGTACAATAAGTACATTTTTGTTAAGTGTGCTTCTAGATATTGCTTTTGTGTATTAGCACGGCAATAATGAGAGTCAACAGTTGCAAAACTTTTTATGTGATTTCGCACTTCATTCAGTTTTTCTGAGGTGTTACCCTTTTTACATTCTTCCTCGTTTCATAGCACGCGGACATCCTGTTTCTTTATCGGAAAGATTTTCAAAACAATAATATATCTTCTTTTCGATACATTTAGAGTGTTTAGAAAAAACAATCTATACAGACCCGAACTATATGTTCATTGACTTGGAGAAAATATCTATATGAATACTTTTTTATTTCCGAAGAAACTCGTCGCCGTTTTACAGTCACACGTTTGACAAATTTAAGGAAAAACTTGATTTTATCGTTATCAGTCAGATTCCAAAAGTTATCAAATGTCTTCTGCCGATCATTTTCGGTGAAATTTTTGGTACAGAGGAAAAAGCAAGTTTGTTTGCATCCAGCTTTCATTTGCCTTGCCGCCATCGGTTGATTTTTCCAATTCGTATATTCGTTTCCTGATTGCCTGAGCTTTTTGTTTACGTTGCACTTCCAGAGGCTAACATGTTTCTGTCTCTTTTTTGTTAATTTTGGAGATAAATTATCTGAGCCTGCAATTTTGGAGATAAATTATCTGAGCAGAATGAAGCCGACATATCGCCAGAAAGAACGATTACCAAGGGGCCAAGCGAAAGTGATTAATGACCTTTGCGGCACTACGACTCAAGCTGAATCAACAACTAAGCCCCCAAATATTGATTCTTCAGAGGCATCATCTAGCAAACCAGATAACATTTGCCTTAGTAGCCCCTCGAATAATGGGGTAATATCCAAAGTCGAACAATCAACAAGCAGTTCGAGGTTCTAATATCGTGCCAGATATTATTATCAAGACGGTACCACATAAATTTTGGCTTAACCTATCCAGACTGGATCCTCTAACAACCGAGGATGATGTTTTAGCTATGGCTAATAAGTGTTTGGGAACAAGTTTCTACCATGTTGGTAAATTGATTCCCAAAACGAAAAAAATTCAGGATCTGGAATACTTATGTTTTAAGTTGGGAATAAACGAAGATCTCAAGGACAAGGCTTTAAGTTCGGAAACCTGGCCAACTGGCGTATATATTAGACCATTTAAGAATCAAAATTTTCGGAAAGCAGTTGCCTCAAACGTCAAATTTCGCAACCCAACTGTAGAAGTCGAGACTCCCAGAGTTTAAGGGATATTGTTTTAAATAAGAGGATGATTCGGCCCATATGTTCAAAACTAACTACAGTAACCTCTATTTATTACCATAATGCATCCAGTATTCGAGGGAAATCTAAATTGTTTCTTTTTGGTGTCCTCGACAACGACTATGATGTTATAGTTATTTATGAAACATGGCTTACAAAAAATTTCAATTCAGAAGAATACTTTCCATCAGATTACGTGGTCTATAGAAAAGACAGGCATGATTTTGATACCAGCCTTAAAGGAGGAAGTGTGTTGATCGCTGTGAAAAATTTACTTTCGAGTGAAGTTATAGCGTGTCATCCGGTATACGATATTATGGCTGTACGTATTAAAGCCGATATTTCTTTTATCTTCGTGGTCGCTGTTTATGTGCTCTGTGGATCAACTTTAGAAGTTTATCTGGAATTTATTGATTTTTTCAATTCAGTAATGTCTGCCGTGCATATTGATGAACAACTCATGATCATTGGTGATTTCAATCTTCCAGACATTGTTTGGTTTGACGTTGATGGTGTTCTCACGCCCTCTTCTAACGATCAAAAAGCATTAGTCATCACCGATTATTTTGCGAGTATAGCAACCAAGCAATTGAACCAAATAAGCAACAGTCGAGGAAAACTATTGGATTTAGTATTTTCATCTGATGTTATGTATTCGGATATTTCTTCATGTGAGGATTTTACTGGATGTGGGAGTGTCTACCATACTCCAATAATGATAAATATTTTTCATGAAAAATGCAATACTAATTTTTCCCTTGATAATTCTTTTCATTTTGATTTTAGACATGTTGACTACATTTCTTTAAACGAATTTCTTGTCAACTCTGATTGGGAGTTCCTTAGGCGTGGGAAAAACTTGAACGAAGCTGTTTCTTTGTTCAATGAACTACTCAAGACTGGTGTTGAAAGGTATATGTCCCTTTAATTAAAAATGAACCTCGGTTTCGTGAACCAATGTACAATAGGAAACTATTGCGCCTGGAAAAACGGCGTAACCAATTTTTTTCATTATATAGGCTACATGGGGCTAAGTTTTATTCTAGATTCGATGCAGCTCGAAAAGATTTTAAAATTTTAAATTGGTTCCTATATAATAACTATATTTTGCAGATTGAAGTGGACTTAACGTCCAATCCACGAAAATTCTGGAACTTCCTCAATGGTAAAAGGAAAGCAGTTGGGTTTCCTTCACCGATGATTTATCAGAATTCATTGGCGAGTCAACTCCCTGATATCTGCAATCTATTCGCCAAATATTTTGAGTCCGTGTACGAACCATCCGCGATATCATTTCCATTACATAACACGTCTTCATTAGCTTGTAATCGTACTGATTACAATTTATTAAAATTCACTGAAGCGGAGGTTTATGATGGTCTCTTCTTGATGTAAGTAAGGGGTTGGTCATGATGGCATTCCACCCATCCTCATAAAAAATTGTGCAAAAAGTTTAGCTCTTCCGCTTACCCACATCTTTAATGAAAGCCTTCGGACTGGGATTTTTCTTGATCCCTGGAAAATATCCTCCATCCGTCCGTTTTTTAAATCAGGCAAAAGATGTGAAATTAGCAACTATCGAGGAATTGATATTCTTTCTGCTATTCCCAAACTTTTCGAAGCCATGGTGCAGAAATTTTTGTTTTTTCATGTGAAATCTCTTATTTTGCCTGCACAACATGCGTTTTATCCGGGAAGATCTACAATTACCAGTTTGATTGAAGTCTGTGGACATTTATACAGCAGAATCGAGGGCCGGCAACAAGTAGATGTAGTTTACACTGACTTTTCAAAAGCTTTTGATAAAATTGATCATTCAATTCTTATCTATAAGCTAGAGAAACTAAATTGTGAGTTCATTCCTATCAAATGGTTGGAATCTTATCTGTTTGGCCGGTCACAATACGTTAAGATTAATGATTCTGCTTCTCATTTATTTCGTGTAACTTCTGGAGTACCACAAGGTAGTCACATTGGTCCACTTCTGTTCTCATTATTTATTAATGATGTTGTGGAGTGTTTTGAATTTGCACATTGCCTTCTTTACGCAGATGATATGAAAATATTCGCTTCGATTTCTTCAATTTCTGATTGTTTAAAGTTACAGAGTGATTTGAACACATTTTGCAGTTGGTCGTTTAACAACAAATTGTTGTTGAATGTGGCCAAATGTAAGGTTATCTCTTTTTTTAGAAAGCGATCACCTATTCTTCAGCAGTATTTTCTTTATAATATGGTGGTTGACAGAGTTGAGTTCATGTCTGACTTGGGTATAATTTTCTCTTCTGATCTTTCCTTTACAAAACATATTGATTCTATTATTGCTAAGGCTTACATTATGTTAGGCTTCATTAAGCGTAATTGTAAAGACTTTTGTGACCCGCTTACACTAAAATCTTTATATGTGTCCTTTGTTCGGTCTATTCTTGAGTTCGCTTCTCAGATCTGGTCACCATTTTATAAGTGTCATTCAGATAGAATTGAAAGTGTTCAAAAGCAATTTGTACTGTATGCTCTTCGTGGTCTACCTTCTGATAGAGTGAATAACTATGTTCTTCTGCCTTATAAAGATCGCTGTAATTTATTAAAATTACAACGATTAAATCACCAAAGAGACATAGCATCAGCTATCTTTGTGCGCGATGTTTTGACCTCACGAATTGATTGTGATGAAATACTCACGCGTTTCAATTTTTACGCTCCTACGCGTTGTTTCGACGACGAGACGGTTTCTTACACATTGATTCTGTTACGACAAACTACGCACTTTCTGAACCAGTCTTGAGAATGTCGCAAATTTTTAACTATGTTTTTGAAATTTTTGATTTTAATATGTCAAGAAATTCGTTTAGAAATGAGTTATTTAAATTTTTTGCTATTGATAATTAATATTTTTTGTACCATTAACGTATTATTAATATTTTTGTATTGCATTATAATTTCTTATTACCGATTGTACTTTACTGTAGGTTTAAATAAATAAATAAATAAATAATGTTATATTTTAGTAAAACTATAGTCGATAATGTACATAGTAGATAGATTCGCACTTACCATAAAAACTAGAATTAGATGGTAAATCTTTCCAATTTTCATCCACTCCAAAATTGTTTGGGGACAAAGCATCTTTATCATCATTGGAATCTTTTAAATTTCAACAAATTAACGAAGTAAAATTGATTTAAATAAATATCAAGAAACTTACCATAACATAAATTGTGTCCAATATTTTCCTCTGGCACATAGGTTGGGTCTTCATCGGAATCATCACCTATTAGAATTTTAATTTAGTTTGATATAATTAATAAATAAAAGCTATTGTGCATGTACCTAAAAAGTCTAATTTCGAGGAAGATTCGCTCAGTAAATCAGCATTCTTTAGTTGTTCTTCACCGTCACATTCTTCCATAATTGTGTTCATAATTCTATTTAAAAAATAATTTAATAGATAAACGCGCAACACGTCAAGTCATAAATTTCACTTACGCTAATGATCTTGGAGAAATAGGAGGACTCGGCGATTCCATCCTGCATAGGTTTTATCACGTTAACACAAGTAAAAAATTAAGTATTACTTTTACGAACTTAAACTAAATACGATTATATGGATACGGATCGCTTACAAAATATTAGCAAATAAAGCATGGTTTCCACGATGGCGAGGCGAAAAAATTAGTCAAACTAAAAAGAGGAAGGAATAAAAAAAATAACATGAGAGTGAGTGAAACAGCAACAAGTCGTTACACCGAATTTTTATTCATTTATTTTTGACGTTTTGCGATTTCATCACCTATAACTTTGTTTGTGTTTGGATTGATATACATTTGGAGACATTTCATAATTTAATTTACATTTTTTAACTTTATTAACATCCATTACTGGATTAATGCTTTCCAAATTAACGGTTCTATTTTGAAATTTATTTTATTCCGAAAATTTTCTTCAAGTTGACATATGAATTCCGAAAATCAGTGGCTAATCCGAAAAAAGATGATCCATTTCATCTTTTTTTCGGATTAGACGTCCAATTTCGGAGTGCTGAATTAAAATATTAAAAACTGGACGTCCCAATTTTTCTGTAAAAATGGTATTTTGTCTCTATCGTATTATTGGTGAATTTTTACTTTCTCTTTTTAGTTTGACTAATTTTTTCGCCTCGCCATCGTGGAAACCATGCTTAAAATAATTTTTTTTTTTCATAGATCCTATCACCTTGACTTCCTTAGCACAACTGAAAAAAATACATTTTACTCGGTCTCTTATATACTTTTCCGATCTTTAATGTTAACGAGCTATG
This sequence comes from Tipula helvola, assembly GCA_963556165.1. Classification (NCBI taxonomy): domain Eukaryota; kingdom Metazoa; phylum Arthropoda; class Insecta; order Diptera; family Tipulidae; genus Tipula; species Tipula helvola. Next base: position 273,326,185 of record OY744483.1, read on the forward strand.
GATATGGAATAATGTTTTATATATTTTTTTTATTATTTTTGTTCCATATCCATAATATATATTTTATTAAAAATCATGGAACAAACTAGATTTGAAAAAAATTAAATAAATAATTGTTCCAGGTATAATTATATTTAATGTGCTTTTGTACCAAACTAATCGTAACAATTTTTATTTTGCAAAATACATTAGATTTTTGTTCCATGCGCCAAAAATCTGGAGATGGCCCAAACTGAAATTATTAATTATTAAAAAAGAGGACATGGAACAAACAGAATACGAAATATCTCAGCAACTATTATGATTTAACAATAAACTGACAGTTGATTCTAAAAGAGCGGGTTTTATAACCATATTCTACATTTTCAGGTCAAAAAACACAAAAATGGCGTATGGACCAAACTAATATTCGGCTGACGGTTTGTAGTAATTAATTAATTTAGAGCTCCAATGAAAAATGTATTTTGGATATCTGATAATAGTTTGAGTTTTTTAAGTTATTCCTTTTTTATTGAATGCAGTTATTACAATTATACGTCGGACAGAATAAAATTCAAACACTACTGCGACTTCAGCTATCAATTCCAACATCGAAATTTTAAATGACTTTTTGAGACATATTTCTCAAGTTATTTCGTGAGTTGCTTGATGAGCTTCATCAGCAAAGAAAATTTTGTGATTAATATTTTGCAAAGAACGTGAACTTCTTTTATTTAGTTTTAATAACGTAAATGCGTATCTGAACCTGTAACCTGCCCATCTTTAAAATTGTACCACTTTCTATTAAAACAATATTACAAAAATGCTATTTGAAAAGATATTACGTGTAAACATTTTACAGTATTAACATCTAGGCGTAACGTTTGAATGAGCCTTTTTTATATTTACCAGGCAAACATTTTTAAACCCAACAAACTTTGTCCGCTATATATATCCAGTTAAGCTTCATGAAAGTGATGTGAGAAGTCTAAAACAAAAAAAAAGATTAAATAAAAATTAATACTTAGTAACAAATTACTGCATGTAGTATTTTTGTCATATTGTATACAAATTTTCGTCGTTGTCCTATTTTCCGTATAAATTTCCAGCTAAACGACAAATAAAAATAAGCGAATAAAAAAAAAAAAATTTGTACATTTCTGTCGGAAGAAGTGGAGGGTTTCCAAAACAAAAATATACTGCAATCAAAATTGTTTATAACATTTTATGTTTATTATTTTAGTTATACGAGTTTATATGTATATTGTTTGCTAGCGGAAGCGATTCCATGACATGAATTATACCATGATTTTCTCACGTATGCTTGTTTCCTGTGTACATACGTACATGCATTTATATAACTACATATTAAGAGAAAGTGTTTGAAAGTCATAAAAATTTTGTAAACACAATGTAAAATGTAATTTTTCCCATTTATATGGTAATGTATGTATTACCTGCAGCTTAAAAGTGTTTTTCTCATCAATGAATGCATTTAGAAAATTTATTATCGGTATTACACTCTTGCAGCAATGGTAATAAACATTGGATAATTTTTCTTAATTACACCTGTAAAGTGCCACTACCATTTATAACAAAACATGTATATAGAATTATATCCTCGAATTTATTATATTTATGGTTTTGGCTATAAATTTGACTATAATAATGGGCATAAATATAGCGTTTCTGCAAATTTTAATAACTGTATGACTATGGAAAATAAATACATACGAGGTTTGATCAAAAATTCCCAGGAAAAATAAACTAAACCTAGGGTTGCAGCTAAAAGTAAGTTTCAGAAATATTTAAGAATGACAAAAAAGCATGGGCATTAGTGTTTTATGTGCGATATGGGGTATTTCCAATCAAACCATTTCATATGGCCGTTGGTATGACAAATCCAGGTTTCAATACCTATTGATAGAGGTATCAATCATCGAAATCGGAGCACATTTGCAGATTTTCGAATTTTTTGGCTCTGAATTTGTGGGCTATAGTTCAGTTGATTTTCAAAAAAATTGAATTTTTCACGAAACGTGTAACATTTTTCGATCGATCCAAATGGCCGTTGGTATGACAAATCCAGGTTTCAATACCTATTGATAGAGGTATCAATCATCGAAATCGGAGCACATTTACAGATTTTCGAATTTTTTTGTCTCTGAATGTGGGCTATAGTTCAGTTAATTTTCTAAAAAATTGAATTTTCCACGGAACGTGTAGAAATATTCGATTGATCCAAATGGCCATTTGTATGATAATTACAGGTCTCAACGCCTATTGATAGAGGCATCAATCATCGAAATCGGAGCACATTTGCAGATTTTCGAATTCTTTGGCTCTGAATTTGTGGGCTAAAGTTCAGTTGATTTTGAAGTGATGTTAAATGATTTTCTTTTTTTAAATAAATAAAAATTTCAGAAACCTTTTGATCAAACCTCGTACAGATAATTTTTTTTTTTCTGTTTAATGTTTCACCTCTTGAAATTAGTTCTTCCAAAATTTACAGAACTGGTACGGTGGAGGAGTAACCTTAAAAAATAGAGAACAATGGTACTGTATCTCATGCTAAGCAAGCATAATCGAATGCCGCAAAAACCGACTATTGGGGATAATAGTTCGGTAACTGAGAGGAGAGAACCGGTTACTCTTGGTGGAGAGCAACGTAACATTTCAAAAGACGAACAAACTCGAATCCACCGATTAATGCTACCAACCGCAAATTGAGTGAGAAGCTATGAATAAAAAAACAATGCTTATGCAACTCATCTAGATACTTGTATTCCGATCGCACGAAGAAACCAATAATTTCGTGCTTACCAACAAAAAATTTAGAACATAATTTTCGAATTCGTATATTAAGTCATAATTGTATGCACAATTTTATTATATATGCAAAGTTAGCCCAATTTTCAGCCCCGAAAATTGCGATGGTAACACTAAATCCTATCTAGTACTATCGTGACATATTTTGCTCTCATTCCCGAAAATTCTGCTGTTACGAAAGTTTTTAATAAATATTTGTTTGTGAAGTTAGCCGAAAAATGTATCACCATAAAATGTCATGATACTATATTTATATCAGTTAAAAATAAATTTATAAAGCTTATACACTTTTGCTCTCAGCCCCGAAAAATATTGCTATCGTGACATATTTGGAAAATCAAACAGAAATTTCAAAAATCTTTCTGGGAAACTCTACAGATTATGCTGTTTAGCCATAAGCCAAATACATTTTTGCTACCCTATTCTGTAACATGCAATATAAACGGTGTAACATTAGTTGTAAATTTTTCGAAATTTTATGTGTCGGTGGGGTCTGGTGTAGTCTCTTGAAGTCAGAAAATATTTGTTGGCCGGCTCATATGATTATGGAATTAGATAGACGACGGTTTAATGCATTTGTTGTAAACTTTTTAGAATTTTTGTATACCGGAGAGCTGTGATATGGTCCGTTGCTCACCGACAAACAAAAATTCTAAAAAGTTTACAATAAATGCATTGATTCATCCTCTATCTCATGCTGTATTCATCTGAGCCAGCCAACAAATATTTGAAGCGTGTTCATATTCTGCATCATCAGATCCATGGTTCTCTCCATCATTGCCATGAAGCTTTGCATCATATCAGTCAATTTGTTTAAAGCTGTTGAGATGTTTGCCTCTTCACTTGCTTGCAGTTTAGGAGTGGTACCTATAAGAACACTTGTGTATGAAACACCTTGATGCACGCTACTGTTGACAGTCGTGTTTATAATTTCTGGTCGTGCTTTTCTACCTGAAGAATAAAGATTAAACTTTCGTTGCTCTGCTCGCTGCTTTGGATTGATTCTCCTTTTCAATTCAATATAAATTGGGCACCCAACATAATTAGCTGTGTGATTTTCATCGCAGTTGCTGCATTTTCTCACTGATGCTTCTTATTTTGTTTTATTACAACAAATATAACCACATATAACACAAATATCGTTCAAAGTGTAATATGCTCTAGTGTGTCCATATTCTTGACACTTAACACAATCTACTGGCCCATTTTTTCCTGGGCTCCTCGATAGTAACCCTTCTATGCAGAGGATATTTTAGGTCAAATATTGCATGCTCGCCTTTGACTTTTTTATTGTCTAGTTCCAATTCCAGACAGAAAAGTTTGCATGCATGCAAAGATTTGCATTAGAAGCCTTTCTCAGCGAGAGTAGCTTTTGTTTCGTTTGCTTCCACGTAACTCTCTATTCCTTTCATCATAACAACCAATACTTTTTGGCTCGTTAGTTGGTACGTGAAGTAATGTTTACCAACTTGATCAAAATGTTTAATTAACGAAATTTTGTTTCTTTTATATCTCCTCTTTTGACACCGGAAATATAAAATGCACCTTCCGTAATAAACTTGATTGTTTTTGCAAGTTCTCTATTTGATTCTTCCCACAAATAGATTAGTGGCGGATTCTCAGTTTTTGGAGTTTTTGCGGGTGGCAGGTTTGCAATAACCAAGCAATAATATATCTATTACCATGCGTTAATTCAATGCTAGCCAGCTGGGTGAAATTATTCGCGCTTGTACTGGCGCTGATCTAGGGCTTCTCTTTCGTTTTGATCGGACAGTACTATACCGGTCTATTTCCGTTTTCACGACACTGTTTTTATTATTGTCATCTGTTGTCGATGCATTTTCATTGTTTTTATTATCGTCAATATTTTGCGATGCACTTTTATTTTCTTTAGTGTTCAACACAACAAACTTATTTAAATTAATTTCAAGTTCACTTTAATTTAAATTGCCTGGTAAAGCAATTTTTTTAGCATTTAAAATTTGTTGTCGATTTGGATTATGTTGCACATTTTTACTTTTATTAATAATAATTGAGGTCGTGCCGTTCGGTGGCAAACCGCTTGCGGATATCACTATTTGCTGATTTAGGCGGAGATAAGAACATCACGGTTTCTCTTATTTTTCGCATCACACTATTTTTTTAGAAAAAAACTTAAAACTGCTGATTCAACTTTTCACACAAGTAATAAGTAAATTATTTTAAATGTTTACTCGGTGGTAGTAAAATTGCAACTGTAAAGGACACTGACGTCGTTTAAGTGTAAAGGACCAGTTCATATCAGAATGGGCTCATTCAATCCTTGGAATAGCAAAAAACTGTCCTGCTAATCTTCGGGTCAGAACTTTGGCGAAAACATAATTCGCATCAAGTTTGTGATTATCACCCTTGTGCCATTACATAAAGCTCTTTTTTTGCAAAGATTTTGAAGCAACATAGTAATTGCATTGACTATAAGTTTTAAAGCATGGTATCAAGAATTCTGTTGCAAAGTTCAACCTCCCGTGTACCACAATAGAATCAACACTGTGATAAACTTTTTCTTCTCCTTCTAGGCGATTTAAAATTTCATCGTTCATTTTTATTGTATCCATATTAACAGGACACCATATGGCTCTATTAACCAATTGCTCTGCTTCAGAAGGAGTAAAATGTTCGGCAAACATCTCATCGAATAGTGAGAAATTCCTTCAAAATTGCTGGGGAACTTCAATCATGTATTCTCCAGTATTAACTGAATAAGCCAATTATTAGCAAATTCTTTGTCTTCTCTCCTTGTTAGATGGACTTGCTTTATATGTTGGATGAATATTTTGATAGATGTGTGTGTGTATAAATATTTACTATTCTATTGATGAAAAATCTTGATAGTATTTTGGATATATTGCTCGTTCTTCATAGGAATAATTTTCGTTGGTTTAACATTTTGATGAAATTCGTTGACATAATATCAAATTTGACGTTGGGATTTGAAATTTGAAATTTGGAATTGAAAATTTGGAGTTTAAAGTTTGAAGTTTGAAATTTGAAACTTAAAATTTACAATTTGAAATTTAAAATTTGGAATTTGGAATATGACATTTTAGATTTTGGAATTTGGGATTGGAATTTTAAAATGGAAACTTAAAATTTAAAATTTGGAATTTGAAATGTGGAATTGGAAATTTGGAATTTGGGATTTAGAGTTTGAATTTTGAAATTTGGAATTTAAGATTTAAAAATTATTTTGTTATTCGTCCAAGTTGAAGAGTTTTTGGATTCAAATAGTTTGTTCATAACCTTGTTGGCTTGGAAAAGATTAATAAAATTTCAGATTTCTAAAGCAAAATGATTCTGAATTTAAATTTATATATCTTCTTCTGGCGGGAATTTTGTTTAGCAGATTGTGCATTTAAAATTAAAATAAAGTTTATATATCTTCGTGTATATTCGTACTTTCCTTACGATCATTATACAGAAACAGTAGATCGTTCGCAAAAGCTATCAACTTTGCAGAAAGCTTTAAAAAACAAATTGAGTTTAAGTAGATCAAAAATAGCATGGGACCTAAAAACAGAACTTTGTGGAACACCATCATTGACAATTTTACATTCACTCAAAGCATAACCATTCTTAACCACTTGAGTTCTATTACATAAATATGAGCTAATCAGTTTTTGTAATAATACCTTGTGGTTAACCATATCAAAGGCTTTAGTTAAATTAAATCCACAAAAATTGATGCAACCGATCTATTTTTATCAAGACCTTCATACAGGAAATTAGTGAATTCCAATAAGGCTCCCTCAGTACTTTTAGATCTCCTAAACCCGGACTTATGGTATGCAAAAAATGTGTTTTATTCAAAAAACTACACTGAGAAAATTATGGTACTTCAAAGTTAAAGATTGGGTACTTTTAAAATAAAGAACTGTGTTTTTCTTAAAAATGAATGTAAAATCCATTAAATTCATTGATTTATTCTTAAATTTAAAGTACAATGAAACTTTAAAATAAAGGTTTAAAAATCTTTATTTTTAATGACTTAATAACAGTATACAAACTAAAATTGTCCATTTCTCTTTATTTGATATTTTTTTGTATTTCATGGGGAGCTAGTAGACAAGAGAAAAGAGACGCAACAACTTCAACAACGATGTCAAGCAACATTTGCTACGGTTAGTACAAATTTAGGTGACCGCTTGGGAACATGTGATATTGATGATGGAACGAAATCTCGCCCCTTCCCCCCGGTATTGGAAAAATAGTGGCAACAGAAATAATTAATTAATTTAAAGCTTTTCAGATCTTGTAGTTACAACTGGAGAGGGAGGGGTGGTAGTAAAGAGGAAAACTAATGTGAATATTTGTTTACTTTAAATTTAAAGGTTTAGTTTCTTAAGTTTAAATTTATTTTCTTGGAAATTGAATAATTTTCAAAACTTAAAACCAAAGATTTTAAATCCTTAAAAATAAAACCTAAATTCCTTTGCGCAAAAAATATAGGGAAAATATCTTAGTTTTAATTGGTAAATTCTTAAATTTAAAGGATTATTTTTCTGGGTGTAGTTATTCTTTGGTGAGCTGAGCTACCAAAGAAGGAAGACGATCGGCCTGTAATTTACAATATTATTTTTATTTCCTTTTTTAAAAATGAGAATAACCTGACTCTGTTTCAGTTTAGCTGGAAGAATACCCGAATAAAAACTAAAATTTAAAATATATGAAAACACATTAGCAATACAATGAGAAATTTGTTTGACAAGAATATTGCTGCAGTTATCAATGCCAGTAGAATAATTAGGTTTCAGATTCGATATGACATTTAGCAGTTCATCTGGACAAGTTTCAAAGAAAACATAATTATGACTGTACAGTGGAATTGCTATAAATTAGGTCAGAAAAATCATCTTCATTGTTACTTACAGTCAGTTCACGTAAACTAGTTTCTAGCATTCTGAAATATTACCATTCGCAGATTCAAACTTATTTTTGTAAAAGATGACCTTAGCAAGAGTCACGTCGTGCTTAACAACTCTATTTATCACCCCAAAGTGCTGTTTAAACTCTAAATCATTCACCCTTCGAATTAACTTTATGGTTATTTTATTATTCAGCCTAATTTTAATATTTAAGTAGTGAAGGTGTAATCCAAAGCTTAATAATTCTATCATTTGATTTAATTTTAATAATCGAGGTATTTTTATTTATATAAAATTTAACCTGGACATAAAATTGTCAAATGCTAGAGTCACATTTCCTTGCAATTAGATGACCGATCAATTTTCATTAGACAGATCATCTGTTAAATTTAAATAATTAATAATAGATTTGGTTCAATACTTATTTGGTAATGGTTTAGTAGAAGCACAACTTGGCAAAAATCATAAATACAGAACATTGTAATAATGCTTGTGTTGTTATGAAAATTATAAAAAAAATTAAATTTTACAATGAAGAATTAATTTTTTTAATTTTTTTTAATTTGCATAGCAAATTATTATTACTTCAGGTGACCTTGGGAGGTAATGGAAATACATATTTGGACGTACAATTGTTTGCTCTTCCCTTTAAAAAATTACCTTGACCTCAAAATGACCTTGAAGTTGACGGCCAAGGTTGCAACCAAGCTCACCGTTGAATTCCTTGTTGAAAATTACCTAAGAATAAACCTTGCTCATATTTTTCTTTTATATACTCCGCGAGATTTGATTTTTTGGAGTTTCCATACTTTCTCACGTGACCGTGGGAGGTCATGCAAAATACATATTCGGATGTACAATTGATCGCTCTTTTCGATTTTGTCATCAAAAAGAGCGGTTCTAATTTAAAAAAATGGCCTTGACATACAAATGACCTTGAAGGTGAAAGTCAAGGTCACAATAAATTCCTTGTTGGAAATTATCTTAAAATAACCCTTGCTCATTTTTTTTTTATCGAAATCTGCGAGATTTTTACGTGTTTCCATACTTTTTCCTCACCCTTATAAAGGATTACAAATTTTAAATTTAGTAAATTTTTGAGGAACCTGAAACAGCTTTCCAGGGACTTAATCAGTAAATAAAGTGTAGTGTTGCAGTAAAACGTTTTAAATTGAAACCAAAAAACATTAAACTAATTAATGTACTTAACGAAATAAGCTAAATCTAATTCAGTATGTCAACCATAGCATTATAAAAAACAGTTTTTGAGGTCACTTATAATAATTTTGTGCCCCTTTAAACAAAAGAAAAAACAGTCTTATTGTTGTTAAGTGTTACTTAGTGCCCCATATTATCTATTGTATTTGATGGTGTGACAATTTTCATTATACTAATACAACAAAGCCATTTCCAAAATAAAAGAGACAATAAATAACTCTTATGTTGGGCATTGCTAAACTAATAGAATTAAACAACATAAAACATGACGAGCTTAAAAAATTGTCAGATGATATCAAAATAAAGCCAGAATCAGATCTTGTAGCTGTAAAAGAAGATGTTGTAATTACCAAAACAGGAGAAGATTTATGGGTGGAAACTCTCGCTGGTGAAATAAACTACAAGAAGCAGAAACATTTTGAGAGAGACATCTTAATTTCTGAGATTCCAAGTATTATCAGCGATCAGGCAGAAATATTACAAAAAATAATTGATACTTTCAAATTTGATATGGCCGATGTGGACTCACATTTTTTGAAGACAATTACTTTTAAAAGGAGTGGCCAGAGTAATAGAAATGGTGCTATGCAACAAATTACTGTGCGATTTAAAGAGACATCATTCAAAGATAAATTGATGTCCAAAATAAGAATGAACGAACCGCTGTATACCAACTGTATACCAACCTCGTAATACCAACAACTTTGCAATCATTATCCTATACAAATGAAGAAGAAATTGGAAGTATAATTAGTGAATTAAATACATTGTCTGGGTAGGATCAAATCAGTGCTACACACGTAAAAAAATTAATCAATATAATTGCACCGTTGTTAACTAAAATTATTAACAAATGGATTGACAAAAAACATTTTCCACCCTCAATGAAAATTGCTAGAGTAACACCAATATTCAAAGGAGGTGGTAAGTGCTTGCTAGGAAATTACCGACCAATCTCTGTTCTTCCAATATTTAGCAAAATATATGAACGTGTCACCGATTGCTTTCTGATACTTATGGTAATCTAGCTTCATCGAGAGCAAGCTGTTTCAATTGGTTTCATCGATTCCAAAGTGGTGATTTTGACTTGACAGACAAAGAACGTCCAGGTCAGTCAAAAAAGTTTGAAGATGCCGAATTACAAACATTATTGACTGGCGATGCAATCTGGGTCTATTACGACAACCCCAAACGTAAAGCAGCTTACGTCGATTCAGGTCAAGCAGGACCATCGTTATGCTGAGTATTTGGTGGGACCAGAAAGGTGTGGTGTATTATGAGCTGTTAAATCCAAATGAAACGGTTACAGGTGATCGCTACCGACGCCAACTGGACCATTTGGCACGTGCATTAGACGAAAAACGGCCAGCAATAGCGAACAAAAGCTATACAATTTTGTTTCATGATGACAATGCCAGACCACATTGTGCAAAAACCGCTCAAAACAAGGTAGAGCAACTAGGTTGGGATCGGCTTGAACAACCTGCGTATTCTCCAGACCTTGCACTTTCCGACTACCATTTGTTTCGATCAATGCAAATATGCCTGGCTGACGTACACTTCCGAAACGCCGGAGAAGTGCAAAATTGGATCGATGGCTGGATAGCTGGGAAAGTTGAAGGCTTCTTCAAACGAGGAATCCACAAACTTCCCAGGAGATGGCAGGAAGTCATATAGCTAACGATGGCGAATATATTGGATAAAATATACTGTATCGTTATCTTTTAATAAACATTTCTTTTTCGGCCCAATCCCCAGTTGGAAGTCTAATCGGTTGATTCGAGTTTGTTGGCCTTGTTAAATTTTTTGTTGCCTTCCACAACGGACGCTCTAGTTTTCTTCTTCCTGCAAAGCAAATCTAAGAGTCGTAATATATCGATTTAGTTCCCTTTTTAATGGCGGTGATTTTGTTTGTTGCCATTTACGGCGAATTTTTCGCTTTTCCTGGATAAGTTCCTGAATATTATGTGGCAGTTTATTAACTTTTTCAAAACTACTTATGACGCGTGTAGACTTTTCAGCTGACAACGTCTGCGTATATTTTAAATTTTCCGCTGCCATATTAATATATGCTGGTGTGATAAGTGGAATATTCAGTAAACAATTTTTTCCGACTAGACTCCTGTATTGATCCCAATTAGTTCGCTTGTTTGTAAGACGATTCGGAATTTCTGTCCTTAGGACGTCGGTTCTCACTGTTACTATTACCGGCGAGTGATCGGAGGACAGATCATAGCAATTGGTTGCCTTCATATATGTACGTGGAATGCCTGTAGTTACACAGAAGTCAATTAAATCAGGAACTTTCTTTTGATCGCGTCGGCCAGTAAGTTGGGTGATCAGCAGATAAATAATCCAGAGACTGCTCCTCTACAGCTTCGTAAAGTTGTTTGCCTTTTGGTGTAGACAATCTTGATCCCCATTGCATATGTTTAGCGTTGTAATCACAACCCGCAAGGAATTTATTGCCCAGCTGGTTAAAATAATCGATAAATTGCTGCTTTTTAATTGCATGTTTTGGAGGGCAGTAAACGACCGATACTACACATTTTTCAGACCATTCTTCTAGGCAAATATTAGTAGTGCTCTTTCTCATACTTGCTGTGTACATAATGCTTTATTCTTTTTTTTATCAAAACGGCAGTGCCACCGTGTGCTTTTCCGTCCGGGTGTTGGGTGTCGTATACTGAATATCCGTTAATTTAAAAAAAAGTTTTATTCGTGAAGCGTGTTTCTGATATTAGCATGATATCTATACTGTACTCGATGAGAAAGGCTTGTAAGTTTATGCTGTGAAAAACCATTCGCATTCCAAACAGCTATTTTTAGGACAGTCATTTCTGGTTTTTGACGATAATTTGCAATAGAATGTTCATATTTTGCATCATCATGCTTATTTGTTGCTCCATCATCATCATGAAACTTTGGATCGTTTCGTTTAGTTTGTTTACGGTTGCGCAAAACTGTTGACATTTGTCCCCAAATTCCCGGTTTGTTGAACAACTGAAGTTCTTGGCGTCAAAGTTCTTTGGTTGTATTAGCTTGAGCACTTTTTGCTCATATCGCAATTTTGGATTGATTTTGCGCTTTAAATTCAAGTACACTGGGTACCCTCTATAGTTTGCGGTGTGATTTTTGCCACAGTTACTGAGGAGTTTTACTGTAGGATCGTTTTTCACCTTGTTGCACTGTTTTGAATCGTGAAGTTCACCACATATAACACAAACATCGTGTCAGGTACAGTAAGCTTTGGTGTGGCCATATTCTAGGCACTTGATCTACTGAACTGGTCCGGTCCTCTTCTTGGGTTCGTCAACCATGATTTTACGATATAGTAAATATCTTAGGTTATATATATCGCGCCCTTTCTCTTTTCCCGCATCTGGCTCTAGTTCTATAGGCGAAACATAGGTTGAGATGTGTTTTCGCGGTTTAGGAAAATCTTTTTCCCTTAGAGGAAGAGCAGAGTGTATTTCGCTTACATCTACGGAGCTCTCAATTTCTTCTAAGATAACAGTTAGCCCGTTTTGACTTTTTAGCTGGTGTGTGTAATACTGTTTATGGGCTTGGTCGAAATAATTTACTAAGGCTCTGAACCCGTTAGCGTTTAAAATTAAAATCAAGTTTATTAGCCAAATCATTTTGGAATGGATTTGGAAGTGAAATTCTATGGAGTTTCAGATTTTTAATTACTGATTTTAGAATTTTAATATTCGTAATTTAAAATTAAAATTGTTTATGAATCTCGATTAGTTAGAGATTAATTTGCTGTCTGATTAATTTAGATGTTGAATTGAATTTAATTTATTTAACGGTATTGAGGGCTGATTTTGAATAAAGAATTAATTGTAAAGTAAATTGGGTTTTCGGTTTCACTGAATTTAATTAAATTAAATTAATTTTTGTTACAATTAAGTTGAATTAAATTTAGTGAAATGAATCTTTCGATGTAATTGAAGCATTAATGTCATAATGTTGGTATTGGTATCAATGTGGATATTGGTACTGGCGTTAATGTTAATATTGGAATTAAAGTTAATGTTAGTTTTAGTGTTATTATAGGTATTGGTATTTATGTTGATATTGGTATTTATATTAAGATTATTTAATTAATAAATAATCGGTTAAATGATTTTAGTTTAGAATGACGGGCGGGGTGGTAGTTGGCTTAATTATTATTATACAAACTATTTATGTTAATTTATTTGTAAATACAAAATTAATAATTCATAACATATTTCAGAGAATTTAATTTATGCTTAATTAATTTTGTAAAAGTTATTATAAAGGATTAATATGATTTTAAATTTAATTAACATACCTTTTCTTCCCTTCGGCTTTAATATATGTCAACAGTGTACGGAGGGTCCAGTGTCATCCGGGAGTCTTATTGCTTAGGCTTGGTCGTACATTCTTATCAATCAAGCAATCTATAATTTTTAATTTTAAATAAAATTAATTTTATCAAAATATTTCAGTCGAACCTACACCATATTATTCCTTTATGTTCAACAAATACAACGCAACTAACAAATTTTTTCCTTTTTTTTAAATATTCTTCTCTTTAAGCTGGTTGAAAGGACTCTTAATCCCCTTGTGGCATATGTAATGTGAACCTGAACATAAATCTAAACCATCAAATAGACAACAAATTTGATAAATAAATGTTTCATGAAAGGTTCTTATTTTCGAATACTAAATTGGGTGATCCACGAGTTAATACGTACATTTGGCGATATATGTGAAAGCAGAACGAATAAGTAGCCACATAAGTCGATTTGCTTGGTTAGCAGATTACTTTTTGCCCCAATAGCGTTTTGATAAATTATCCTCCGTATCAAGCTTCTAATAATCTCCATAGTTTCGTAGCAGTTTTCACCGCTTCAGCGGAGGAGAACTTTAATTTAAAGCTTAATCACCCTTCTAGTAAGTTTTGTGCAAATTTTCCACCACAATTCAATTAATATCGCTTGAATGAAAATATATAACCACAATTTTGTATTAACTTTTCGTGCACAAAAAACAAACAATCTCCTATACAATCTAAATACATACTAGAAAATAATTTTCCATTTTCAAATAAATTTTATTTGATTTAAAAAGCTTTTTTATTGTTTTTTAACAAAACTGTATTTAAATTATTCAAACACATAAAAATTAATTGTTCTTTTGAAAATATGTTAAGTATTTTTCATTTAGAATATTTAGAACAGCAGTAAAGATAGCAAAGAATTTGAAATAAATACGGACATTTTATATAGCTATAAAAAAAACTTTTGATATTTATTATAGTTTTAGTTTTCAAACAATTAAATAAGAGACTTAAATTATAGTAAACAAAAAAAAAAAAAAAATTTGCAATAATCATGATTTTTGAAAATTTGTACGGATTATAATCGAATCGAATTCTCTAATATTGAGAGTTTTTATGAATATATTTAGTTGTTTGATAATCAAATTAATTCGATGAATAATTAAATGTTAAATCTGTGCACTTAAGATAAAATGATAGCAATATACACATACTTCCATTTTGGTATGTACATATTATATAAGTACTCGTTTGTGTACAAAGCTGTAAATATTTAACCAAACTGTTGTTCGGAGATTTGGATCTCGATTAATAAATAGTTTTTGTCGTAAAGATATTATTATTACTACATATAATATAAATTTCTTATTAGGAAATGATAAGAATTTTATGCTGCATGTATAGTACTATCGTCATCACACATACAAAAGGAAATTTGAATAGAAAATTTCCCATTATTTTTGAATCTTTATTTTATTGGATTTTTCGTCTTGCCATAACCGATTATTTTTTTTTTTTTGTCTCTACTTAGTATATAAATATTTTTTGTATGTGTATATAAACGAGTACAACTATGTTTGCCAGTATATATAAAAGACTATCATTTTCCAATAGGGAAGAATAGAAAAAATAAATTTTCATTCTTATCATTTATAATCTACTAGAAAAATATTTGATTTTTGGTTTTAGTTTTTTTTTAATTTTCTTCTGGCAGTGTACTATACTACATATTTTCAAAAAGCAAATGTTCTTATTGTTAAACAGGAATAATAGTCTATTAGTATCTCTATATATATTTCAATATGTGTGCTATAAATATATTTGTTTGTTGTTTTTTTTAATTTTATGCAAAAAAATGTTTAGAAAAGAAAAAAATTTATTTTGTCATCTTATGTAGACTAAATTGAATGGTATTATTTCCATTACGAAATTGGTACAATGTAGACCACATGATAACAAATCACTTATAATGAAACTTGCATCAAAGAATGGAAGTTGTATTGACAGATTTACTATAAATAATAGTATTGCGCAAATATGTTTACCGCACCACCAGATCCGTTGTGAAAGTGCAAGTATTTCTCATTATATAAAATTTTATTCAAAACATAATTTCGTAATGATTTTTGGAAAATCGAATTTTCCGAGATTTCCCACGGGAAACTTGAACTGAATGTGATTAATTTTTAATTTTTACCAAGGGTGGTAGGGGCGTTGTAAATATATATGTTTTTATTACCAAGGGGGAGTCTTGTGAGTTAATATTTTTTTATTACCAAGTGGGGCTTCGTGGTAAATAATTTTTTATTTTATAAGGCCTTGTGAATAAATATTTTTTTCTGTTACCAAACGGGGGTCTTGTGAATAATTTTTTTATTACCAAGGATGGGGCCTTGATAGGGCGAGTAGTAGGGTCAGCAGAGTCCCAACAACTTCAACAACCACGTCAAACAACACTTGCTACAGTTAGTACAAATTCGGCTAACCGCATGGGAACATGATGGTGGAACGAAATCTCGACCCCCCCCCCCCCCCCCCCCCCACAACCGACGATGGAAACAAATAAAGACAAAAACAAAAACAAATTCCTTATAACTTCTAAAAAAACCTGGGCACTAATGGGGAACGCTGATTAGGAGATTGTGTTGTCTTGTGATTAGCAACTTATCAAAAAAAAAAAAAAAACAGGCGAGGGAGGGGCCTTGTGAATAAATATTTTTTTTATTACCAAGGCGGTGGCCTTATGACTAAATAATTTTTTATTACCAAGGCAGAGGATTTGTAAATAAATAATTTGTTATTACCAAAGCTGTGGCCTTTTCCTTTTGCATTTTATTCTTGGCCAGATAATTTTCCAACATACATATGTTTTTTTGCGTAAAAACTTTGTATGTTTATCTGACCAACAATAATTCTTTCACTCATCATTTACATTCACACAAATAACGATTTATACAAACCAATTAAAATATGTGCCGGGAATATCCTCCTCCAAAATTTAACAAAACTAGGTTTGAATAACAGGAACAATAAAATTTTGTTGAATAACAATGATGATGTTGCATCATTCATACTGATGTTGATGTTGCGTCTTGTTGTTGCATATTTTGAATTGTCCAATTTTGTGTACGTCGATTTTTATTATTTATTAATGATTTATTTATCTGGTTTTATCGGTGGTGTTGGTGTAATAAATGTATCATTGTTAACGTTCGTGCTCATCGTTGTACTGTTGTATTGATTTTCGAATGCTATTCGGTCTTTCGTACTTATGATTCGAGTTGCGCCTATTTGTATTTACATTTACTGACCCATCCTCATTTTCCGTGTCCATACACGAATCGGTATCTGGTTTTCTTTCTTTGTGGTTGTACTGTTTTAAATTAATCATTTGTTTTAAATTTTCAATTTTATTTTGTGCCTCTGCTTGTAGCGTACTAATTTTAGCTACATCACTGTATGTAACGCGTTTTTCCTGCGTGGTAGTTGATTGTACCGTAACTTTATCGATTGTACCTGTTTGTTGTTTGTTTGCTGAATGTATTTATGTTTGTACATGTTGTGTATCTGGTTCTCGTGAATGTAGTACTTGTTGTTGTAGCTGTTGTTCTGTTGTATTGCTACTGCACAAAAGTGGACATTCTTGTTTTTTGTGTGTATCATCTCCGCATTTGTAACATTTTTCTTTCATCCCATCGTAAAATATTCTTGCCTTGATATTTTGAATATATGTATATAAATTGCGATATTTCTTTTTCAATTTCTATATATATCCCTCTTACTCCCGAAGAAACTGGTAGTAGTGAGTTAATACCAAACTTTTCACGCTTTGTTGATAATATATTACCGAAACGGTGTAATGTATCACTCAGTGTTTGATCGGTAATTTCCGGTGGCAAGTTGAACACCCTCACGTACCGCATTATCCCACTTGCTCCTTTCACTGTTACCTCCGTGGTTGTGCCATTTGTATACTTGAATGGT
This sequence comes from Tipula helvola, assembly GCA_963556165.1. Classification (NCBI taxonomy): domain Eukaryota; kingdom Metazoa; phylum Arthropoda; class Insecta; order Diptera; family Tipulidae; genus Tipula; species Tipula helvola. The sequence goes on from OY744483.1 coordinate 273,343,408, forward strand.
AAAAGATTTGCCTCACGTAGGAACTCAAGGTATCTTTGTTCCGTATTAAACTTAATATATAGATACCGCTCGTACAAATCCTGGTACAGGATTATCTCACAATCTCTTTTTATTATAATTCTCACAAATTTTTATTTTTATTTTCTTAATTTGTTCTGCACACTACAAAAGTTTAATCGAATGCAATATTGCAAATGATAAGGAAATTATATAATTATTGTTCAATCTATCAAAATTTGAACCCTCCAAACTCACACATAAAACTGTACCTCCCTTTGAAGATATCTTCTTCTGAAATATTAAAAAAAAAATCATATGACAATCTCAGGGTGCAGTCAACATTCCAATTACACAGATTATATTGAGTAAATCTTACATATTTGTGTATTATTAAAACATACACATAAACAAGATAGTTGTTTTTTTAGATAAAGAAAAGAAAAGGGAAAACCTAAGATGAATATAAAAACAAACCATGACTAACTAAACGAAAACCGGTCGTTGAGGGTCTGTCCCTAGCGGGACGGGAGGACACAAGTGTTTTGCACTGTCCTTCCTGTTGTTCACAACGCTGAACGACCATTTACTAATAATTTGTTAGGGGCCAATGACTAATTTATTATTAAAGTTTTTTTGTTGCGCTCGTTTGACGTGATAAATCCGTAGTTCACCGAATTTTGTATTCTTTCCGAATAAAATCCAAACAGCGGGCCACATTCGAACCATGTGGCTGATAGTGATGTCGTTTTCCCTCTCTCTTTTTTTTTTCTTCTTTGGTTGTTACCAGTCACCCCCCCCCCCCCCCCCGCCTTTCTTTGCCACACTATGACTACACTAATTCCTAAGGGGGTGCTACACCAAAACCCATGGCCGAATTCCTATATTTGTCTTGAGTACCAGGTCAAGTTAGCATTTCACCTCCCTCTTAGGAAAATTTTGTAATGGCTTGGTTTAAACGAAATACACGAAGAAATAAAACTATTGAAATTCCTTTTAAATAATTCACTAATATTTATTAATAAAAAAAGCATAACACCGCCGATCTTACACCGCCATTGTCGGCCATTTGAGTTACGTGAAGTTAGCTGTACTAAAATCAATCTGAGAAATCGGAATATTTTTGCAAATCGAAAAAATCGATCTAACTAATCTGAAAAAAATAAGAAACAGCAACAAAAATGATCAGATCGATCTGAGCGAAAATAAGAAACACAGCATAAGATTTCAAATTTTGTAACGAAACTGCGAAGTTTCGTTAACAGAAACATAGAATTAGAGGCCTGGTGCGGTCTATTAGCTGGTTAGAGCTCAAGGTTTGTCATAGACTTTCCAAAATTGATCCCATGATCTAATAACCGCATGAAAAAAGAATTAATCAAAAAAAAAAAAAAACAAAAGAAAGTAAAAGCGAAACAACATCTGCCACTTCTCTGGAAACTAAAGCAAATAATAAATTGGGCGTATTCGTTGGGGACAACTTCACTCCGCTCAATCTCAGCACAGTCTGCTGAGAAGATCCCCTTATCATCGGTCAGTCCACCGGAATTGCCTTTCCGACCGCGACTGTCACCGATGCCAAATAGAAGAAGTAAGGGCGCCTTCACAACAGACCACGCGACGAGGCCACATGGTGGAAGCCGTCATCCCTAAGAAACGTCTAACACATATGTCGTGTCGTTTTCTCCGACAGCCTGTCATAAGAGAATGGCACGACCTGAAGAATATGGAAGAACCGACCCTCAGCTAACCCTACCTCAACAATGATCCGATTGCACCATCGAGGAGCATTTCCTAATGGTAACCCATAACAATAAAAAACAAACAGAACCATAAACGTGGTATAAAAATTATTATTCAAGAATAACGGTGAAATTGATATGGAAAAATGTGATTAATGACTTCTAGAAACGAAAGTAGATGAAAAGAGAATGGTAGCTATTGAATCAAATCAGTTGAAATAATACACATATCGCATTTATCTTACAAGTCTTCTGAGAAAATTACTGAGTATATAAATAATTGTTACCCCCCAGACAGTCTCAACACCGTAGCTTATTGTTAGTCAAGCAATAGCATAAAAGTTAAATTACAAAAAATATATGCCAGTTGACAAAGTCAACGAATGGGCATTAGACCAAGTACTAAAATTAAATTATTTCCAATATTGCAAGCAAGAACGGATTGAGGTGTCATTTTGTGATGAGAAAGAAATACGCTAATCACATTAAACGACATCTTAGCTAAATTACTAGTTGTTAACTGGGTTAATAGATTTAATACTCTACGACAGAAAATTCAAATTGGTTAAAAACGGCGGTTTACAAAATAGGATTTAGAGCCATCTAAATGTTTTAGTTTATGTTAGATAGTTTAAGATTATTTTAATGTCAGAAAGGTGCGTCGTCAGCAAAATATTTATTTTTACAGTACTAAATTAATTTTTGGTTTTTGTCGAGATTATTTCTACCTTTAATAAGCACAAATGGAAAACTGAATTATAAAAGTTTTTAATAAAACAATAATTAGAATTAGTAATAATTAAATGATTGTTTTATTTCTATTGTGGCAGTGGCAAACATTATTATTGGTGCTTTTACTGCAAAAATTAAAAGTATTGATCCTATTACTATAAATATAATGAGAAAGATACTTAACCAACCTGCTTAAACTTTCAAAAACTTAATTGTATTTTACGAAGAGGTACAAAAGCCGACTGTATGTATGCATTAAATACACTAAAAATTGAAATTGGTAAAAGTTTTTAAGGGGAAATGTAAAATTCGCTAATACTACAAGTACATGGTTGATTCTATATATAGGAATAAATCGGAGTAATAAGGTTAGTATAGTTCAGTCGCTGTAGCCTGATGAGACGACCGAAAGATGATTTATTTTTCACAATGCTCGCAGATCGAAACTGAATTGCAAAACTCTTAACAAAATATTTATCCTTCTGTAATATACCAGAATAATTTAATGTTTGAATAAATTGTATTTATTTACTACTGTTGTTTGCACATATTTTTTATTGCTACACCTGATATTAATCGATTTAATTTCTGCACACTTTAAATATAATAAAATTTATCTAAGATAATTGGAATTGTGGTTGAAATAAAATAATACCAAACAAACAATTTATTAGTTTTTACAAATTGAAATTAATTAAAAGTTATTTATAAAACGAATATTTGAAATACAATTTTCTTAATATTGATAACCAACAATTTATTAACAAATATAATTTGTAGCAACAAATTGAATTGCGGGCATACTAATATTTCTATAAACACATAAATCATGGTATACGAGAGTGGCAAGAATAATTTTCCAAATTTAATACGTTCTTCCACATCACATCCCAATAATTATAGACAATAGTCATTTATCAGCTTTGTTTATCTTTTTTAAATAAATAGTCGAATGTTGATGTAGCCATGTATAGATTTTCAATTTTTCGAAATTACAAACATTTTAGGGATGAGCTTTTTACAAAATACGAGTATGTTTGAGGAAGTGTAAAATAATCATGTTAATTGTTTATCGAAATAGAATTTGTTATCGTCTCTAATATTTTTATTTAGTTTATACGTTATACAGAATTGTAAAGCAATTGTTTAGTGAGTACACTGATAATATAACCATTTGAATAAACTGATAGAAGTGTTAAAAACTTTATTAAAGTTTTTATGTAATGTGTGTTAAGTGAAATATTTTGATGGATACGTAGGTACTTGTGCGACTAAATTTACAACAAAAGCGAGTATTTTTGCCAAAACAAACGCGATTAATTCATAAAAGAAGTTAATTTACTTCGCTAGAAAACCAGTAAAAAACACCAACAACCAAACACAAAACGAAGTAATAAACATTAAAAATAATTCTATCAATTCTACAATAATTGCATTCCCATAAATTGGAACAATAATAAAATTTTAAATAAACATTTTGAAGAAGGCAAATAATAAAAACAGAAACTTATTTAACTTTACTTAAATTCTATATAAAGAAATTCACAAGGCGAAAGCGAATACAAAATTCAATTCGCGAACTTTTCTGCGAAAACTTTTGCAATTGTTCATTTGAATGTGAAATAAATTATTTTTCAAAAATTATTTATTTAGATTTAATTTTTTTTCTTGTAAATTATAAACATTTATAAATTTTTTTTAAACTTAATTGGTGGAAAACTTCCTTAATATACATAACTTTTGACTGTATAGCAAATTAGTAGTGACACAAACAAATTGAAATATGACAACGTTTCTTCATCAAATTACAATATCGATTCTGTGAATCAAATACGGAAAACCAGTTTACGTTTCTCATTCTAGGCATATAGTATGTACGTTTCTTACAGATTTAGCTATACAAGACATGTATTGTTTCTCGTTAACAAATCATTATCAGCTGATTACCTAATTTCTATATGAGTATACCTCACATAACAAGGATATGAGATACCTTAATCATTTTACTATGTTATATTTATCTAAATATATGAGTGTATGTGTGTGTGTTGGGAAATTGATTTTGGCAATTTTTTATACACCAAACGTCATGAATTTTGTATGAATCGGAAATTGAATTTTAATTAGTTTTAATATTGGTTGTACGAATAAGCGCACACTCTTGAAAATGTTAAATTTATCGAAATTATTCTACATTAAGAATTTGGTACGTGATCTCAAGAGATTATATTTGTATATTATATACATTCTCGTATAAGAATATTTCTATGATCATAGAAATAAGATGTCATATGCATTTTGACACCCTATAATACATTATTTTGAATTAAGCAAACAATTAACAATATTCATTAGTTAACGTAATCGTTAACTTCTGTTACAAATTTTATTTTCAAATAAGAAATCAAATATTTGAGTTTACCAATGACAAGGAAGATCGAAAATTATATTTTAAATGAATTAAGAAAGTGTTAAACCTAACATTATTATGTTTAGGGCATTCAAAATCAATTATCGAGTACTCGATTACTCGATTATTTTGGTTATATTACAAATGCGCGACTACCCGGGTAATTTGATCGATTAGCAGGATGATTGATTCCAGCGAAGTAGCGGAAAAACTAAGAAAAGTAATTATTTATGAATAGAATTTAATAACGTTTGCTTCTGACGGTTATGCTGCATCTAGAGTACTCGCGACAAGCGATGTGAGGCGAGAAGCGATTTTTTAAAGTATTGAAAAAATTGCTTAGGTTTTCGCACGCATTATGGTGGCTCCATACAGAATGTCGAATTTAGCATTTTTTCGTATAGGCCAACTGAAAATTTGCTGCCTTTCCTCTATTAAGTTGTTATTACAAATATGCACAAATCTTCTTTCATTGTATGCTAACAAAACTTAATGTTAGCTACTTTTTGCCTCCCATTGGCGCCGACCCAACGATATTCCATTTAAGCCATCTAGAAAATTCGGTTTGTCGAATTCTGCAAAATAGGCCTCGTTCAGTGTTAAAATATGAACAAATCACAAGGATACAAATCTAATCATCACGCATTGTCGTTTTGAAAGATCACTTTCAAACGTTCAAATGGAATGTTTCGTACGCTTGTAGATTGTTTACCATTTTAACAATATTTCTGTAATCTTCGCCCGGCGATCGGCCAACAAGATATCTTGGAGTTTGTTTAGCATTTCCTCAGTAGTGACCTCAACGGGGTATCCTGAGCGTGGAACGTCACTTATACTACCCCATCGAAATTCAAAGGTAAAATATAAAGGAGCGAAGTAGTCATAAACTTAACTTTTTTACTTTGTTTGCGGGAATAATTAACGAAATTCGGTATCTTTCGATAGCTTCCGAAGCAAAATTAAATATTCAGCAGTTTCAGACCGAAACTGAAAACTTGTAAAATTCTTAATAATTTTCTCCCTCCGCACTTCATTTATCTTATTTTTTTTTTTAATTATGTTTGTTATGATTGTTCAATCACAGTCTGATTTGATTAATGAATTTGAGAAAGCCGTCGAATAAAATCTTCGAACTTTTAAAATTTCCAATGAAAAGCGATACACAAAATTAATTTTACTGTAGAAAAATTATGCTTCAGAAATATTATTCCCGAGGAACTATCATTGGGCGCATCTAGCACACGTAGAGTCTATCGAAAATACGTAGACTCTACAAGTCTACATGTGCTGGATGCAAAAAATCTCAGTAAAAATATGTAGACTCTGCGTGTTTTAGTGAGACTAAAAATGTTTGTCTACATTTTTATGTAGATTATTTTGGTTCGAAACTTGGATTTTTTTTGACATTTGTATTACTATTTCATATTTTCGGTAGATTTTACGTGTAATATAGATGCACCCAGTTCATTTATAAGCCAAAACTAAACATGGAGGCTGATCAACAATATTCAACGCATTCTGAAGATTATTATATTTATGATAGTATGTTTTACATAATTTCAACAAGTTATCTAAGACAAAAACCAAACTAGACACCTAGATATTTACATCCAGCAAACGTAGAGTCTACAAATGAGATTAGTCTACATTTTAGACTATCTCAAATGTAGACTCTACGTGTGCTAGATGCGCCCATTGTATGCACGAATTAAATTAAAATTAAAAACTTTAAGAACACAATTTTAAACTAAATAACAAATTAGGCGCTTTCATTGCTGTGACTCGAATAGTGTTAAGGAAACAGAATAATTGGCGTCCGCTCTTTATCAATTCAAAAGATTTAACTATTAACTTGATTTTGGAAGTTATTTAGAAAAGAACTGCATAAAAAACGGTAATTTAGACTGAATAAATTTCTGAGCGAGTCACAATTTGGCTTTAGAAGTAAAATAAGTACCGATGATCTTCGTTGTGCTTCATTTAAAGGACCGCATTAGTACACCATCTGGCAAAACGATATAGATGGGTTTGTGAAAATCTAGTTTAGTTAGCAGACGACAGTCAGAAGGCATTTCTATGGTATAGTCTGTTTGAAACTCTTTATTGATTCTTAGATCCCCTATTATATTGTCTCGCCTAATATATATATTAGCAGGTGCGTCAGAGTTAGTCCTAGAAATGCTTCCATTCCATGATTAGGACATATTTTTAATGAACATGTAAGTAATATAATAAGGCAGGCTAAATGCTGAGCCTTATGCAATAAAGTTTGCGCTCTCTTCTCCTCAGTTTTAAACAACTATACTACCGATGCGTAAAACACCATGGGTCTAATGATTGTTTGGAATTACCAGTAGATCATTTGTGGTTGTAAACCCGAAGTTCACCATAGAGACTCTGGTAGGCTAAGAATTTTAACTAAATGCTTTTTCCAATCCAGTTTTGGATCCAGGTGACTGCCAGGTATTTTCGAAAACTGAATCGTAGTACCGTTTAACGATGGAGCTCCGCGTAGCCCTGGACATCTTACTACCAGTAACTCAGAAGTCCACTAATAACCTATAACTATAATAAAGAAGACAATAAGCCTCCTTGTGGTAATTGCTCCTCTAATGGTAATTGTTTTCCTAATTTAAGTGTAGTGCTTCGATTCTTGCATTTCGAAACGGATCTATATTTGATTGTGGGAAGCGAATTCCCTTTTCCTTTCCTGCCTTCTCTATCAATTCGTAGAAGACACATATTTCTTTTCACCCTTTAAGCCTTTAAAGAACCATGACTATATATTTATTAGCCTGGTTAGCTCCGGAAACTAATTCCGTTGAAGCAAATTTCCTATTAGGGCATTACTTCTTACTTGTTGACCCAAAACTTTTTACAATTTCAGCAGGATTGATGCGGAGATAATTGGGTGATATGCATTGGGCTGGGTATCTGAACGGCCTCCCCCTTCTTATATAAAGCCCACATTTACAACCTCCAAAGTTTTACGTTATAAGTATCAATTTATTTACATACATTTTACCTTTACAGGAATTAATCCCTTACATAATCTATTTTGAACAGGAGCTCATTCATAACAAATTATTGAACAAGGGTGAAGTGGCTTAACAAATTATTAAATTAAAAAAAAATAAGATAACTACAGATCCGTAGTTCAGGGTCACCTACCAGTCGTTCACACTCATCCGGTAAACTTGAATGCTTTTCTGGTGTAATTTTGTTTCCGTGTAAGTCATCACTTGCAGGACTCATACTTTGTATTTTCAAAATCACGTGACTTGCTCCCGCGGTTGAATCATTTTTGGATCTTATTTTTCTTAAATTCCTTTTTGCAGTAAAACTGGAAAAATGCCATCTCCCCAGTTGGTTTGAATAGTTTAAAAGAGCCAATCGCGAATTCTACTTTACTGGGAGTGAAAATTCTATAGAGAGACTCTATTCTCTTCTAAAATTCTATAGAGAGACTCTGGTACTCTCTCTATTTTATTATGTAGTATGTAAGTTATTCATGTGAATCATCGTAAGAGTCTACCTGAGATACTGTCACTATTAAATGCGGTTATCATTGAAACTTCCATCTACTCGCTGGATCAGTCTAATGGCGTTGGAATAATGCACGTAGATGACTTTCTGGAGACGCGATGTGGAAAACAATTCTTTAATTCTTTCATAAAACTTTCTCCAGGTTGCCCACTTGGAGCTCCTCGAGGTTATGTTCTGTAAATACCAACATGTAATCGCCCAATTCATTGGTGTGTATTGCCTTGTTGTCGAGGGTGTTTCTGATCTGAGAAGTGATTTGTATAAGTTGCAGTCGGTCAGTTTCGAAACTCTTATTTCCTCTCTCTGCATGGTTTCGGCCGCCGATTGGATAAAGTGTTCTCTCGAGATACATAGCAGTTAATTACTAAAGGACTAAATTGTGGGCTAGCTAGTGTCAAATCTAGGACCTCTTGCCTAGGAGTTCTTTTATCACCCCTGTCGTTAATATCACTTCCACCTAATGGGTCCTGTTCCCGGATGTTTTTCAAATCCCGGGAGTCGGCATTAAGTTTTAGGCAATCCCGGGATTGCCCGGGAGTTCCCGTGATTCATAGTAAAAATATATAAACTTTTCACAAACAATTTTTATTTCAATAAATTATTATAAATAATCACCAATATAAATTTCGAAAGAATTAACAAAAAACTTCAAAAAACAAAACGAAATTAAAGATTTTGATTTTTAAAATATGTTTTTAAAACATATAAAATGTAAATAGGCGAGTAGATAGGCCAACACGTTTTTTCGTGACGAATGCGCTCGATATAGAGAACACATACGCTCAAATTCAGTTGAAGTCGGCTGTATGGTCATCAACGAATTGTAAATACGTTTTAGTGTATTTGATATTGTTCCGGTAGCTTCATAAAGTTTCATCTCCTTTATTATAGTTGATTTTGATTGAACAGATTTTAAATTCCATGTGTTTTGGGAAGCTGTGATTTCCTTTACCAGAGACAACTTAAGAGGAAATAAAAGTTGCGCTTTCGAACGGAATAATAACAGCATCATTCTCAATATCACAGTCCGCTTCTTTGATTGAATCTGACGATTGATTCTGGTGACTCTGTTCTTCATGATCATTAAAATATTTTTTAATTACTCCATTTGCAAATTTATCGATGCAAGATATCGATGATATCTCAGCTGGTGGTTTTAAATTTTCCGGGTTCTGTAGAAACATCACGAGCGTAATGAGGCACTTGCAGCGTCTCTCCAAAATCCTGATTTTCAGAGCTTCCAAAAAATTATTCGACAAAAATGACCAGGTATTTCACAGAGAGAATTTGACAAAAATTTAATAATTCCCTCAGAAGTAACTAGATTGCAATTTCTTTTGCTCAATGACGTGAAGCAATTTTTGTATTTTGGGAAGTTCCTTCTTTTCCAGCTTTAACGGTGCACTTAGATCCTTTAAGGCCGTTTTGATACTGTTTTTCATCAATAAAAATCGTTGGGCATCGCAACAATACTATTCGATCTTTGCAATTTTTCAATAGTTTGTCTAACATTGTTCAAAATTGTTTTAAAATCTTAACGCATTTCAATGACAGTATTTGTTTTGATAGCAATTTCACCTAGCTCATCGTTTTGGTTATATTCATCTTCGTAGTTGTCTCCAGTATTTTCATCTTGTTCCCCTGAAGGGGATATATCGAGTATATCGTCATCAATGTTAATGTTGGGTTTTGATACATTCTTTTAAAGAATATCACTAATTGCGAGTTGAATTCTATGATTTAAGCATGTTGTAAGATAAACTCACCTTCATCTGCAGCATATGAAGTACAACACAAATACCATTGTATAAAATAACCGGTCATTCTTATTTTGTTATATATTGTTACTGTATTAAATGAATGTTCCACTTCTTGCTATTTTTTTAAATCAGTTTAATTTGGACCAGCATAATTAAAACATTAAATAAAATCTATAAAGCCCAATTGTCATTCACTAATTAATATTTGTTTTGATTTAAACAAACTTTACACTTTATTGTTCACATTACATATAGCATTCAGCTTAGTGAAGTGATTGACTGTCAGTTAAGTCATATACTATCATACAAATTGTATTCTTTCATCATTTCACTTAAAACCTTTAAAAATCCGAATAACTTTACCCACTGGAAAATACACTTGTTTGAAATATTCAAAAACTTTTTTTGTTGTTGTTATGTAAACAGTGGTTAGAATAATGCTCAATTATACACAAATTTTCATATAATAATACATATAGAGTCTAACCTTGCGATTAAAACATGTACGTATGTACATACTATAATACACATAAATTGTATAAATAAAACATAAAATCAAATCCCATTCATAAATTTTACAGCAATTTACTGCTACTAAACAAGAATATTTTTACTACCCTCTCGTTCTGTCTCTGTGCATGTCGACAGAAAGCTCGTCATATTACGTTTTGTTTGGTTGTTCTTGTTATTGTTGTTGGGTTTTCCATTTTTTTTTTTTTTTGGTTTTTTGTTGGTGTAATGATGTTTCTATGAATTTCTATTATGCTTTTTGGCTGTGTTTATGTGTGTTACAAGTATGTTAAATATTAATGCTTTTCAGTTTTATTTATATTCAAATCAAGGAAAAGCAAATTTTTTTATTCAAATGTAAATTATTGAGAATGAAATGCAAATAAAGTTATACATACTATACGATTAAGTATGTTATGTAGATGTATTGTAAATTTAGCGTGAATATTGAAAATTTACAGTGTGGACTATAAATGATGTGTCAATTTTAACGATGAATTATTTATGGTAATGTATAATACAAACATGCAGATCTTTAATTCAATTCATCGTCTGTGTTTATAAACTTTTATGGCTTTCACTTAATATTAATAAAATATAATTTTATCGTTCAATGTTTTTTTTTTTACGGGAGGATAGAAAAAAAAAAGAAAACTGTCACAATAAATTAAAAAAGGAAACGTAATATAACGAAGAAAAAACACTTTAATTTATCTTCACAAATTCAATAAAAATAAAAATAAAAATTCAATATCAATTTTTCACTTTTCAAAATTCAATCGCACCTTTTTTAGCTTGTTTTGTGTCGGCCTTATGTAAAAAAATAGGGTAGCCCATTAATTAATCTCAATACGAACGAACATTTATTTATATACACGTAACGTACCTAGTTTGATGATACATGACACTTTGGCTATATATATATATAGAGATCCCGAAGAGGACATAACACAAAAGGTAAAATTCCATAAATTTTGTTACATTATTATAGATAATTTTAGATTGTCCATCCTTTTATATATTTAGAAGTTACTAGTAGGTTACATTGTGAATGTAAACACTAGATTGTCTATAAAGATATATTTATAGAAAAAGCTTTATCCATCAAAGCTTCGTACAATACAAAGAAAACAATTTCCGTAAAAATTGTTAGTTTCCCCTAATAAATTTTTATGTTACTATTATCACATGTTTTAGAATTTTTGATACTTTTTGAATCATAATTTATGAAATACCTAAAACATGTCGTGAAATGAAACCAGCCAGATTAGTATATACGAAGAAGGTGAGACTATTTTTACGTATCCATAATAATAGTCATTGTGAGATATGTGAAAAGGTGAGTAATTAAAATGCACGTGATGTTTCCATTTAATCGATCCTTAACCTAAATTTCCAATTCATAATGGCTTTCAATATGCCATAAAATAAATTGTGTGAACTTTAATAAAAGATATCAAACTATGATTCAATTTATTGGTGAATTAGTTTGGATAATAAGAGAGTAATAAACATAAATTTATACGTAAGTTTTTGTTCAAACATGTTGCTTAATTGCCCCTAATATATTTTATGCATTTTTAATCGAACATTGTGCTATACCATTCCACAAATCAACAGTGTCTACCTATTACATTAAGTGGCATGTGTTCCCACGGTTGCGTGAACATACTGATTCGGTTTTTTTGATATTTGTAACAGTCAGGTTAGAAGAAACTCACCTCATCCCTCACAGGATCCTGAGCTGCACATGAACAACCCATTAATGATGATCCAATTTTGAGTGGATCAATAGAGAACGGGTGAAAAAAAAATATTGAAATTCATTAACACTGTATCTCAAAATGCAATTAGACTAACTCATTATCAGCCAATGTGTGATTTAAGGTCTCGCGACACGCTAGCATTAAAAATGTATGGATGGAAAAAATGGTATAAAATACCATGAAAACTCAATACGCCTCTTAAACAAAGATAAATCAAGCGCTATCGGCGGATAAGTTTGTTCCGCAATCCCAAAAAACATGTTACCGTTTTTTCGAGATAAGAGCAAAACACCAAGATCCGAAACTAAAATCAGAGCATTTACTGTTACTACTAAAACCGACCGTCATCGTTTTGCGTTCATTTTGATACAATCGCATTATTAGCTTATTGTAGGACTAAGCGCTCCACAAACGATATCACTAATATCTCAATGTGATCATTTCGTTAGAACGAAACTAATGCAAACAGATACAATACCATGAAAATTGCCGTTAGAAATATCGTAAAACTCGATTTTCCAAAAGTCATTAGCTGTGATATCTATTAACAAGTCAAATTAATGCAATCCATCAACCCAGCCATAACATTCTAGAGGCCGATTTTATAAAAATTTTCTAATGATTTTTGGAAAAACGAATTTTCCGAGATTTCCCACTGGAAACTTGAACTGAATTGTTTCCTTAGATAGCTCACACAAGTCTCATCCATAAAATACATTTCCAGACAGAACACTCTAGAGGCTGATTTTATATAAATTTTCAAATGATTGTTAGAAAATTGAATTTTCCCAGATTTCACACGGGAAACTTGAACTGAATTGTTTCTTGCAATCTCCAGGCATAACTCTCTAGAGGCTGATTGTATATACATTTTCTAAACGGTTTTGGAAAATCGTATTTTCCGAGATTTCCCACGGAAAACTTGAACTGAATTTTTTCCCTGCGATAGCTATTGAAAAGTCTCATTAATGCTATCTATCTACAGTTATAACATTCTAGTGGCTGATTTTATACAAATTTTCTAATAGTTTTATGAATATTTTCCACGGGAAACTTGAACTGTATTTTTTCCTCCTTAAATAGCTCAAGTCACATCCATAAAATAGGTCTCTAATGAGTTTTGGAAAATCGAATTTTCCAAGATTTCCCACGGTAAACTTCAACTGAATTGTTTTTGTGCAATACCTATTGACATATCGCATCAATAAATACAACTCCAGACATAACGCTCTAGAGGTTGATTTTAGACAAATTTTCTAATGATTTTTGGAAAATCGAATTTTCCGAGATTTTTTTTTTTTATTATTTTCCAAAACAAAAAAGTCACACGGAAAATACAATTTACACATAATTCAATAAAAATAAAGCAATAAAATAGCAAAAAAAAACAAAAAAAATATTACGTTAAAAATGAAAATAATCATAATTGATATTCCTAACTAAATTAAACTTAATTACAAATATGACAATAACACAACACAACGCAGCAACAATGCAATAAATTTTTTTTATTAAAATACATAAATTCCGATTAAATTCTGATTAAATTCCTTAAGGATTAGCAACAACAAGTTAATATAAATAATGAAAAAAACAATTTCTTTTTTTTTTGCCGCACGACCCGCTACGATTAGACAGCAGCTTAGTGTGTTCAGTCATATTCTATAGAAAGTTCATTATATAACAGTTGCTTTAGTGATTTCTTGAAGGAGCCAATATTACTATTTTTGATGTTACTTGGTAATTTATTAGACAGCATGATTCCGTTATAAAATGCACTATTCATTGCAGTCCCAAATTTAAACTTAGGCAGACGATAGTGTTCAGAGGATCTGGTTATGCGACTAGAGATGGAATGATTAGTAGTTAGAAAATTAGCTGCTTTAATAAGAGATTTCTCCACTTAGTAAATTAACAGAATTTATTCATAGCTAATTAATTTAGGGAAGGGCAATATAGATGAATTATACAATAACTTGGTTGAGGTTAAAGTTGGTAAGTTATAAACAGCTTTTAGTGCTTTATTCTGCAGCGTTAGAATTTCCCTCATTTTGATGGGTAATAGATAAAGTATGTGGGATAAAACATGTGCGTGGTAAATATTAATTTTAGTTTGCTGGTTAACTAAGCAAGAAATGCGCTTTAAAACACCTATTATCGGTGCAATTTTTTTCTTAGTCATATCCGCATGTAAAGCCCAATCAAACTTAGAATGCACATGCATGAAGACCCAGGTAGACAGATCCTATCAAAATTTTGTTGTATACTTGGATGTTTAATATAAAATATAAGAAATGTTGATTTTTTTTCATTTAGGCTCAAAAAATTTAATTCCAGCCAATTATCAATTAACGTTAGATCATGTTGCATTTGAGATTGTATATTGGCCAATGATCCAGATTTGTACAAAATAAGAGTATCATCTGCAAATAGCTGGATCATACCCTTTAATTTTAATGAAAAAATGTCATTGACATAAAGCAAGAACATCATCGGTCCGATAATTGAGCCCTGAGGCACACCACATTTCATAGTTAGTTGATCTGACGCAGTATCACCCAAAAATACGAAATGTTTGCGATTTCTCAAGTAGTCTTCCAACAGTTTTAGAGCATTCCGTCTAATGCCAGACTTCTCCCGTTTGTTCAGCAAAACCTTATGACTGACGCAGTCAAACGCCTTGTAGCGGTTCACCCAATTCACCCTACAATATATTCAACCACAATATGTCTCACGGCTTTCGAACATAAATGCGCATTGGGTGTCTCACGTTTTCTTTGTCTCTGAACAATCCGCACGAAAAACAAAATTCACGACGTGATGACGACAGAGACGAATACAAAACAAAACAAAATTAATTCTTTATCTCATCCAGGGTTGCCACTTTTACTTAAAAAATACGGAGCAGATGCGGCTTAAAAGTCGAGTAAATTAACTTTTTTTGGAGTAAATCCTGCCTGAGTAAAATATAGTGCTCTTTTTCAGAATAATTATTATATTGTAAATAAATCATAGATTTTAATATAAATAATTCAATTTATTTTAATTAAAAAGTGTAAGTGTAACATATTTTGATATTCATCATAAAATCACATAAAAAATTTGAGAGTATACATTGCGTTGCAGTCTTATTTCAGTTGATATTTTCCATCGATATACTTGAATTTGTCTGAAAATTTTAGAAGTTCTGGTGTATCACCTGTTCCCAACAAGCTTTGAATGGTTTCAAAAGTTCTTTAGTAAACATAAAATTTTCGACAGTTGTAGTATTTAGGTAGGTTCTTAAGTTGGTTTTAATTAAATTTAAATTTTGAAAATTCCGTTCTGCTGATGCAGTACTATGAGGTAGGGAACATAGATTGGCATGTATTTTGAAATGTCTTTAAAAATAGGCTCTTCCAAGACATCCTTGTAAAGTTTCAAATCAATCTAGAATTTGGTAAAATCCCCCGAAAATTTTGCAGCACTCAAAATTGCCAATCAATCTGCGAAATTGATTATTTAAAGTTTCTAAGCCAAAGTCGTGAAATGGAAAATTGATTATTATAGGCATGATGAACGGAAGGCTTCCTGATACAATCTCATTAATATTTAAATACATATGTATTTCAATAATTTCAATTTTTCGTCATTAAAATCAAACCTCTGTTTGATTAGGGCCGCAATTTAAATATAAAACGATATTAATGTTAATTTTAGCGCTTTGACTTTTTGTTCTTCCAATCCTTCTGAAATTAGGAAATTTTGAAACCTAATCCCAAAATGCATTGCCGTTGGTGTAAAATAAAATTCTGAATCTTTAGTATTTGTATCAATTAGTTCGCCCACATTTTAAATCTTTAGCCAATTGCAAATCATGGCAAGTTGTTTGAAGTAGTAAAGAGTCCATTTGTAAAAATGGTAAGTCGTACTGCACGCAGTACATTACGCAACCAAATTCAGTTGCCTTTTTCCGGTGACTGGTTGAATTAACAACAGATTGAAAGCTCTGTTCAGTGGTTGTTGTTACATTTTGAATTTACAGATTTGTTGTGTTAAATTTGCTACTTGTTTGATGTCATCTTAGATGTGTTTATTGTTCACTAAAAGGAGTAAATTTATAACTTATGAAGTTAGCCATGAATACGAAACGTAAATATTTCCTTAAAAAGAGGCACGGTCAGTCAACGCATGTATTTTTATTATGTTATATTCGTTATGTTATTTACATGTTACTATGTCATATAATTAAATTTAGGGTTAAAATGTTAGGTGTTTCTAATAATTTGATCATTATCGAGTCAAAATTAATAATTTATACTTCGGCATTAAAAATGTAGCAGATTTACATAAGTGGCCACTTAATTTTGAAATTTTGAAAATTGTAGCAGATCTGCTCCATTTGTAGTAAAGTGGCAACCCTGATCTCATCACCATCAGTCTCGTCTCGGATTTGGTGGCAGCTGCACGTGCGCTCTTTGCAGCGCTTAATTAATTTTGCTTAAATGGTGGTGACAAATATTAAAATAACTTGTCATGAAATTATTAAATTAAAATACAATTTATTAATCAAATAAATTTATAATTTACAAAAATAAATTGAAGTGTTTATTTGTGCATGCTAAAGCCTTACTAATATCTAAAAACAACGCAGCAGTTCTTTGATGAGCATTCAGAATGGTATATACTTGCTCGGTAAAATTTATGAGAGCTGACAATGTACCGCAACGTTTTTGGAACCCATATTGGTTAACGTTAATGATACTATTCTTAGTCAAATACTCAGTTAATTGGTTGTAAATGGTGCGTTCAAAGATTTTAGAGAAAATTGGTAAAATTGAAATAGGTCTTGTATTTGACTTATCATAAGGGCATCCAGCTTTAGGCAGAGGAATAATTTTAGCAATTTTTAAATAATCTGGAAACACACCATTTTTAAAACAATGATTAATTTCTTTAGTTAAAGATGCCGTAACCGCTGGACCCAACCTTTTAACTAAATCAACAGATATTTTATCATACCCCATCGACACATTATCACTCAAGTCATTAATTAGTTGATCGGTTATGCCATCAGAAATAGGCAAAAATTCGTCTAGAGTATAGATGGCTGATCATCTTGAATATGACATAAATTATCTTGAGTATCATTGCGCTTGATGCTCTTATTCGTATTTACTCCCACATTATTGTAATACTCATTTAGAGTATTAGCAACGTCAGTTAGATTATCTATAATAACACCGTTTTCCATTAAGTGCATGTTTTTGTAATTTGAAATAGGTTGCCTATTATAAATAATTTCATTAATCACTGCCCAGGTCTGCTTACTATTACCATTGCACTTATTAAATTTTGTTGAATAGAATTCCATTTTCTGTTAACGAAGCATCCTTCGAAACTGGGATCTATATATTTTATATTTGTCAAAGTAAAAATTATTATTAGGAAATTTTTTATGCAATTTATAAAAATAATTTTTCAACCAAAAAAGCTCTTTAACCTTCTTATTAAACCATGGTTTATTAGCAGAATTCATTATTTTAGATGAGGAGCTCTTTGTAGTTGAGTTACACACTATGCTTTGACAAAGAATTTGATAAAATTCCGTGAACCCCGTATTTAAAGAATTAATGCCAGTCAATTGATGTTTTGACATTAGTATAATTGATGTATTTGAATTGTAGCGGTGGTGGCTTAGGTGTACCCAGAGAAACATTTAATATCATAAATTTGTGGTCACTAAATGACACACTAGGAAGTTATACAGTGGTCAATTAAAGTATTAGTAGTGCGGGAAGTCCTTGTAAAGAAATCCGGGTCTATTAAATTTAACAATTGGTAACCCTTTGAAAGATCGTACACTCATAATTAATAACATCCCTATTCAAACTATCGTACATATTCAAGTTCGTATCACCAATTATTATCATATCTTTGACTGTCTGCATTTTAGAGTTTAGTATATTAAAGAAGGAACTAATGTTACTATACACAGAAGGACGATAGATTCCCATAATAGTGCAATTTATAATCCTAGAGTGAATTAACAGTACATCTATTTCATCGACTGATTCACTTACTACATGTCTGAACTGCAAGGATGCCTTTGCAAAAATTGTTATTCCACCACCCATGCGCTCACGTGTATGATGAAATGCTGTATAATTTGATATATTAAAAAATTGTTGGTCACCATCCTTAAGAAATGTTTGAACTAATACTATAACATCAATTTGTAGCAGTCTTGTCTGCTGCTTTGGAAAACTTATGCAATTGTAGAAAATACGTGCTTTCATGGCTGTTCTGAACGTTGCTATTGTTGCTGCTGTTATTGTTGTGAACAAGGTTAATCATTATATAAAAAAAAGAGAAAATAATAAAATATTAATATAAAAATAACAAAAAATAATATAACTAATAAAATGTTAAAACTAAATTTAAGAAGAAAAAAAAATAACTATTCTCAATCAGAATTTCCACTTCTTGTTCCCACTATGGTATTTTGATCGAGTTTGGCATGTTCATTATTATTTATTACATGATTCAATTTATTGAGGCTATCCACTCTTACTGGTAACCCATCATCTCGAAGCTTTATAAATATGTGTCGATTGAACCATATTTTAACAATTTGTTTTGACTTCATGTAAACCCGACCTTGTTTCATAATTTCTAAGTAGCATGGTGTTAATCGATGAGATACAAAAAATTTTTGGTTGAGTCTTGACATCCATCTTCAACTTGTTGAAGCAATATTGGTCCATTCTTTTTCAGGTAGTTCATCAATACTTGTTTATAATGGCTAGTTTTGAATTCGATAATTAATTGAATATATTTTTTATTCCTGTTAACATTAATGAACCTCTTATATGACTTCTCGATAAAGTCAAAATCGAAATGACAAATAGTTCGAAGCTAGCTGGAAATCCAGTAATGACGACTTGATTTGACAACAGAGATTGCTTTAGGAATTCATTTTCATCTTCGATTTTAGATAACCGGCTAATAATATTCAGTTGACCAGTTTCCAGATTCTTAATATCATTAGAATGAGCTTCAGTTTGCAAAGACAAGCGCGAGACTGAATGCTCAATTTTCGCCTCGAGCTCACTACGTTGGATTTTTAATATTTTTTTTATTATCCAGCACTGGACCAGCTTCAATAGAACCCAAATCCTCTTGATCATTTCCCATTTGTTTGGCGTGCTTCCTTGTTAGTGCCCGTTCAGCAGACATGAAATTTGTGTTGTTATGTATAAAAAGTATACAGTTACACTTGTTTGAATTATTATGACAAGTAACGTGAGGAATTACCGGTTGGAAGATAACATACAGCGCTATATTCATAAAACACGTAAAATTTGTAGAAAGCCGTTTGGAGTACAGTATATGTATACTTTATGAATAAATGTTAAATAATAAATGAGCAACAGCTGATTTATTCAGTTAAAAACACAATGATTAAAATCCAGTTGCAAGTGCAAATGAATTAGGAACAACTAACTATACCAAATATAATCACATTGAGTAACTTCGTAGTTTTAAAAATAAAAAATTACACTTAAATAATTATCACTTAGTCTTTAGGTTACAAACTCCAGCAAGACAAAAAACAACAAAAAATAATAATAAAAAAAATAATGTTCAATATAACGTAGCTGTGGTAATACTCATTGAGAATTAGTAATAATACCCGTTATAAATCAATAAACCTGTACAGCGATTTTGGTCGCAAAATGAGGATTCATTTGAGGATTACCGGAAGGCAATAGTATTGGTAAATTGTATTGGTGTTGAATGTGCATTTTTTCTTTCAATTTTTCGTTTAATATGATTCAAATAAAAGAGATAAAATGACTCGAGTAATAGGGATAACATGATACAAATAAGAGGAATAAGCTCAGAAGAGAACGATTGATGTATTAAATACTGAGGAGACTGAGATAGAACAACAAATTTCGAAATAAAATAAAAATTAAAAATATTACGAAGCGAGAGACTCAAAATAAAAAATATTAACCAAAAAAAACAAAAAAATTAGAAAACAAAATGATTTTGCTTATTTGGTTTAGTATTGTGTTGCAACTCATGATGGTCGGTTGCTCCTATACGATGTTATGTCCGAGGATGGAGAAATTTTATTCTAGCATATACACAGCAAATAAAAAAGCGAGATGTAATGTAAATTCAATAAGAAGAATGAATAAATTAATAATCATTTATTAATATTGTTTTTTGTTTTTGCTTTTCACGGTAAAAATTTCGCGAAATTAATTAATTTTTGTCGTTAGAATTAATTGCTGGTAACTTAATTTAAGGAGCCAATTTAATTAAATTATACCTAAATTGTTATTAGTTATAATTTTTTTTTATGAAAATCAATAAATAATTAATTAAAACAAAAATTATAAATTATATTATATCACAATTAAATAAAAATCAAAAATACGATAATTTACGTTTAACTATAAAACTTACCATTCTGCTTGAACAAAACAACAATAGACACAAAAATATTTATGAATTCCCCATGTCAGAAGAAAGGGAAAAATAACTCAAGGCGAGCGTAAGCACCAAAAATTTGAACCGATTCACCCGATTCGTTTATTTTTGATACTTACCACGAGGAAACGCATGAGAAAATACACTAATACAATAAAAAATATTTTACAGCACACAATAGCAAAATGTATATTATACGTTGTGTACATATACAAAATTCTCAATCCTCAATCCTCATTTTGCGACCAAAATCGCTGCACTGGAGTTTGCATTTGATTAGAACACTATATGCTTGTGAAATAACTGAGATTACAGATTATTAGTCATAGTTTTAATAATTATTATAGTTATAAATTCAATAAACACAACTTAAATTTATTACACGAAGAAGTATTAGCCGGAATTGTTCAATACAATGTTCTGTATAATTTTCACTTTACAGTTAAGATTTAAACGAGAGTACACATTAATATTTTGTTATTAATCATTTTAATTATAATTTAATAGGACACTATTTTTTACTATTTATATAAAATGCCTTAGGCAGAATTGTTCAATGTAATGTATAGTATAATGTAACTGAACCGTTACGTATTAACAACAATTTATTAAACAGTTAACTATGATTTTTCACTTAATTATAAAATAGGGTTTTAAGTTATATCACTTTATAAATAAAATTTAATACACATTATTATAAGAACAGCTTTTATAATTAATTTTTAGTTATAATTTTAATAAACCACAATAATATTAATTTATTTCAAATAAGTAACACGACCAGACCATCATACCACAGCACGACTTATTCTTTCGCCAATGCCCACGGGGAGCTTGAACTGAATTTTTTCCCTGCGATATCTATTGACAAGTCACATCAATGCAATCCATTTCCAGACATAACGCTCTAGAGGCTGATTTTATACAAATTTTCTAGATTTAAAAATTTCCCACGGGAAACTTTTTTCCTGTAATAGCTATTGACAAGTCACATTCAAAAAATACATCTTGAGACATAACACACTTTATCTAATATTAATTTCCTAATGGGTTTTGGAAAACCGAATTTTCCAAGATTTTCCACGGGAAACTTTAACTGAATATTGTTCCTGTAACAACTATTAACAAATCACATCAATGCAAGTCATCTCCAGACATAACACTATAGAACAGTGTTCGCAAATACTTGGTTATTGTCAATAAAATTATTTCTTTAAACAATTGATTTTTGCGTGCCAAGCTAATTCCGTAAAAAAAATTTGTAAGATAAGTCAGAATCGGGCCACAATAATTCGCCAGATTTTTATTGTAAATGTCTTAAGATAAATGTTATTTTCTCGGAGTCGGATCCAATATCTTAACCCCAGATAATTGTCTTTAGCCATTCGGATCCTAATTAGTTTTATAATATTCTTCTGTAAAAATAGAAACTCAAAACGATCTGTTATACGATAATTGGCATCATCAAATATATGACTCAAGTAGGTTACAATATAGATGAAGTATTACGATTCTAAATTTTACGTCTTCATTCAAACTTCCAGTTCCAAATCTCTTCGCGTGAATAACTCTTTCTGCGAATTGCATTTTTCTTCTATTTTGATTAAATATTTAAAAACTCCACAGTCTTACAAACAAAAAATATATCTACAAATGTGTGTGGTCCATTTGGTGCTGGAGGAGGAAAAAATGGTTGGTGATGATGATTGGATTAGTGTATGGAAAACCAAAATTGGCAAATCTAGTATTTGGTTTATGATATCGACCATAATAACATTAGTATGAGTAGTGGTCCAAAATACAATCATACCATTAGTTCATGTTTTAATATATACAATCTGATCCCACCTCAACCTTAAAGCCGAACAAATTCTTCAGGCCATGAAATAATATGTTTTATATTATAAACTATTTATAAACATATTTCAGATATAAAATTTCAATTAAATCCGTCAACAAATATGATTGTTACATTTGGTGCTGGAGACTGAGAAGAAAGTTTGAATTGGCCAGTATGTAAAAATAAATTTGACGAATTTAATTTTTCATTTAACGTCATTAGAGTGTTCTTTCTGCTTAGTGTTCTGCAATATTTCTTAAATTTCAGCCATGGTTTAAAAAGAAATCTAACCCCAGATGATATAGCCGGAGGAATTCTTCAGAGCCGGAATTTATAATTTTTCTATTTGGAACTACTTAAAGGACTGATTACATTTCAAATCTCAGAAGTAAATTTTTAAAATCCATCCACGAAGGTGCTATCTAGTTTCATTTTGAGCTAGAAACAAATAAACTACTTGGATTGTGCCTGTAAATAAAAAAATTTGGTGAACCAATTTTTCGATTAATCGTACCAACCATAATATCATCAGTGTTTCGCAATATTTCTTGAATTTGGCTCTTATTTTATCTAAAAAAATCCGACCCCAATTGATATGACTTAAGGAACTCTTCAATGCGTGAATAATTCAATTTTACATTAGGAACTACCAACTGAATCGACTTTATAACTTAGATATGAAATTTCACTAAACTCTATTAACAAACGTGCGTATTCCATTTGGTGCTGGACCTGTAGAAAAGGCCTGTGAAATAAAATATATTTGATTTTTACTTTTACAAAATATTTGTACTAAATAGAATGGAGGATTTTTAATGGATCAAGGCAGAAGAGTGACCTATGCTTCATAAAGCAAATTAATGCGTCGTGCAAAGCACTTCGTTGGCCCTCGCCATTCACCCACCTTATATTGCAAAGTCAATTGCAACTTGTGTTCAGCAGGGATGACTCCTTACCTAAGTTAAATAAGACTTAGTTGTTACACTAACAACTATACGTGCACGCGCTTACCTGTATACCATTATTACAACATAATTGTGCACGCGCTTATTGCAATTAAAATATATTACAACAACAACTACCTATATTTATATTTATTCTATAATGTTGATGATTCAGAGTTTTCATATAGTATTTTAACATAACAAAAATTCTTATACTACAAGCTTTGAGGAGTGTGTAACAGATCCGGTAGCGGACTATCGGCTGTTATCAGAAAAATATTCACGCAGAGGCTCTGGAGCGGTCATCTATGGCCGGCTAAAGCTCAGGGTATCGGGGTGGGGTTTTCCAGAGCATGCGTGAACCTTGTTAGACCGCAAGGAACGAAAAAAAAGGATTAAAAGGGAAGGAATGGGATTCAAAGCGAGGACCAACTCACCATTTTGTCACATATTCGCTTCCATTGGCACGAACTGTTTTATTTGATTCTTATTATTATTTATTATATTAATGACTATTAATATATTATGAATATAATTCTGTATTAACTATTTATTATTTTGGTATTATTAATTTTAATATTTATAGCACTATGGAAACCCGTGCAGTGACGCTGAACATATGGTCGTAACTTATGCTTCTTTCCCGTTTAAGCGACCAGATACACTTTTTATTTCACTATCAATCCGTTATAGTAATATGCCTATAGTATGACTTGTATTCATATATGTGTAGACATATGGAAATTCGTGCACTTACACCGAACACCTGGTTTTTGGCCTTACAATTAAATTTTGTGGCATATAATTTGGCACATTTTACATTCTTATAATGTTTTTTCACTTAAGTTTAAGTTTTTTTTCATACTTAATGTTTTACACAAAATTTACATATGTAGTTATTATTATTATTTAAAACTAATCTGATTTTACAAATATATTATTACAAATATAATATTATTTGTATTTAAAATTTTCACATAAGCTGTAACCGCTTATCGGTAACACATTATTTTTTCTTTTCACAAAAAAAAATCCCGTAAAATCACTCCACTTTACTCAACATTCGAATCGTAATTCCGCAAAACTTTAACGGCAATCTAAGAGCTATTTAATATAGGGAGTTTATTTTTCTTGTGATTCCATATAATGGTACAACACCAATGGATCTTCATAACTTAATAATCAAAAACCAACTAACTCAAAAATTTTTGTGCATCCAAAAATATTTGCTTAGCATCGACCCGTATGATTTCCCCTATCATTATCTTTCCCCCGTGCTTTTGAATAATAATTTTTTTCTTGTTTTTGTTCGTTTTGTGTGTGTGCTTTACCACTAGGTCAGGGGTGCAAAACCATTAATTAATTATGGGTGCATGGAACGACTACGCGCGTGATGTCAGTCGTTACAAGTGTCTGATCAAAAGTGGCTATTTACGTTATAAACTATTTTTCAGAAATGGCTAAAAACTTATAAGTCGGGAAGCAATTTTTTTTATTGAAATTACGCTTGCTGGTTTTATAGCCACTAACAAGTATAGGCAATATTAGCAAGTTCCTTTTTTTAGTATGCTTATGTAAGTAGTTTTTGGCAATCGAAAATTGTAAATAGATAGTTTTGATTCATACTGTTGTAATTATATATTTGTAAATAGCCAGTTTTGATTTGGAACTCTAGTAAATATCCACCTTCGGTTTGAACTGACTGTGAATAGCTAGGTTACAGTATAATTAAACATAATAAGTATTCATTCTTATTTATGTCTTTTATTAATCTTACATTATTATTGTTCTTACAATATAACAAGTTAAACAAAACAGCTAAACCCTGATATCACCAATGTCAGGTTCCAAACAAATACAACAATCTTCTTCCTGATATTCTTCATCCTCAATAGCAGTTTCTGTATAATTATAAGAGATAATATTTTTGTACCATGCTAATTCTGGTAATTCATGCCATCCCTCACCAAACTGTTTAATTAAAAGATTCTCCACATCCTTTTTTTTGGCAGTTTTAATGACAATGTGACGTTGCTCTATTGCAGGCATGGTCAATGGGAAACGTTTTCCTCTTTTCAGTAAAGATTCAAACCTCTCATTTGATTCAAATCTGTAATTTTGTAGTGCCTTTACTTCTACATCAATGCGTTTTCTAGCTTTTTTTCTCAGTAATATTTTTTTCATATACTGAATATTGTTAAGTTTTTTTAACGATTGATCTAAAGTCTTAAGATCGTAAAGCTGCCAATCTTGTCCAAGATATTTGACATGACCATGAATTGAAAAAATTTCGACATATTCCTCTTTTGTAGTTATATTCCTCTTTTGTCTGTTTGATTTCTTTCGCAAATCCTTTTCAATATGGCCAAGTATTCTATCAGCCGAGAGGAAACTATGGCCACTGACGGGAAAAATTAGATGTATTTCCTTTATATTTTTTGGTGCCTTTCTATAGAGCCAAAACATTAAAAGATGTATGATGTGGCTGTTTTTATTCTGACCTCCACAACCATCACAGAAAAACCGTATTAAATCATAGGTACTATTAGAATCTTCTGGAAATTCATTGCACAAAAAATTATATATTGCAGAACCAATTTCAGTGGCTCCCCGGCCAGCAACATCTTCTGTCCATACATACAGGAAAGGTTTACATTTTTCTTGAGTTGGTGCTATACAGAAATTATACAAATAAATTTGTCTGCTATAAAATGCTTCCTGTATAGGAGTTTTTGCTAGTGGTTGTTGTTGCTGAAGGTCGAAGCAATATGTAACTGAATTTGGAGGACAATTCTTCAAGCTATTATAAAAGCAATTTGCTCGCATTTTATGTACTCGTTTCTCGGTAATTGCCAATTGTTTCTTCCAAGGATCTTGCTCAAATTTTATTTTGTTACTCCATAAAGTGCAAGCAGTACATGCATCTGATGCTGGCGAGCTAAATCCAATATTAAATTCATAGAATATTTCATAAAACATGGAACGTTTTACTTTGAACTCTGTTGGTACAGATGCATTATATAAATGAATTAATTTTTTTACGTTTAATTCAGCAGCAAGATAAATACGTTTGCTTTTGTTCCTATTATAATCGGATTCCTTCGCCTGAAGTTTTTTGATAAACTCTCTCACCTTGTTCTTTTTATCTGTACTATTTTTTGATTTGCGATCACCACCTCTACCCTCTTTTGGTATTTTTCCTTCTTGAGCTCTTTTAGCAATACGATTGATTCGAGCTTTACTTATTGAAAACGTTGCCATAAAAAAGCTTCGACAAATAAGAACATTCTTTTTCTTTACAAATGAATAAAGATAATACGCAACACTGACAGTACGTTTCTTGGTTTTACTGTTTCGTTTTGGCACATAGTTGCCTCTTCTTTGTGGCTCATATGGGCATAGAAATCGTGTTAGATAAATATCTTGCTCGATTTTATTGCTTTTATCGAAAAACCGTTTTCTATTTTTAATAACCTGCTCAATGTTTATCGATGAACAGTGAAATTTACTTGCTGCTTTGTGATTGCACGATTTCTTGAAATTTACACAAAGTGGGTCTTGGTCTTTATAACTGTAACAATAAATACAAACTTAATAAGCATTTATTTGACACTATATTTCAAATATCCACAAAAAGTGAATTGCAATAATATTGCATTGTTGGGTGATGAAAGAATCTACTTACGATTTTCGCTTTAATTCCTTGTTCTGACGTTTCTTTTTTCTCGCTCCCAAATTAATTATTTCAACAGTTTGTTTTTCCATCATTTACTTAACCGAATTGATTTAATTTTAGTTCAAAATATTGCCTTTACTGTTACGATTGTTTTAAAGAAATGGTTTTTATAGGTAATGTAAATGACGCAAATGGATTTTTTTTTTCGTAGTATATGTATCATTTTTTCGTTCCCTTCTTTTATCTTTTTTTTCTCTCTTTGTGAAAGAATGAGAATAAAATACGAAATTTGAATTTAAACACTGATAGTTTTATGTATTTTTTTGAGTAGCACAAATATAATATGATGTATATAGCACAGTTTTGAAGCGGGGCAAAATGCCGTATTCAAATTTGTTCGAGAAATGTCTTGTTTTGATCTGGATGTTTTAAACGAACATTTAAAAATTACTTCTTTGTAGTAAATAGCTTGTTTTGACCCAAATCAAGAATTTTAGGGGCATTTTTTGCAGAGAAACAGCCACTTTTAATAAATTCTGATAACGAAAATGGATTCGATTTAAAAAATTCTACCCCGATAGAAAAAAAAATAAAAAATTTTGAAAAATGTAAATAGCTACTTTTGATCAGACACTCCTCATTTCATAATTTACAAACGATTGGAATGCGTTTGTTTACATTCTTATTCATAAGAAAAGTAATGCAATATGTCATTACACCTGGATTAGTTAAGTACTTAAAAAACAAATTTCTTTTTGGCAAATCTATTTTTTTCTATTTAAATTTAAATAGGTTTAAATTTATGTACCAAAATATAATTAGCAGTGTTCTGGAATATTTGATGAATTCTGGCAATGTTTAATTAAGAACTTTAATCCCTGCTCCAAACGGAACTTCTGCGATTGTGCACCAATTCCATTGCAATTTGATTTCTAACTTAACCAACATATTTGATGATAAATGAATTATTAGTTGCGGCATACTCAAGTGATGAATCGAGGTGGTGGGTTTTAAGACTTTCCTATAAGAATTGTCACTACAAATATGTTTTCTAACCAATGGCCGTCAACACCAAACCAATTTTATAAAGAATTTTTTACAAATTTCGACAAATGAATCAACACAACAACTGGACCGCTCACAAATTTCAAAAATCTGTCGATTTTTTGATCAAACCATATATTTTCTCACCTAGCAGTTTTCTTTCAAGCTTTCCGTATTTCTCCAAAATTGGTATTCGTAAAGGTTATATTATGTCCAAATTGAATTCATGCTTTCCTATTTCCTAGCATTTCGGTATTTGGACTTTATCAAAACTTTAAAAACGTCTTTTTCATTTTTGCTGTAAGAATAACAGCAAAAAAGTTCAATTTTTGAAAACTCAATTTATTTTGGCGTACAAAGATTGGCACGCGCGCCATGTATTTGCGATCACTGCTCTAGAGGCTATTTTATTTCAATTTTGTGGATTCTTCTGATTTTTCGATATTTCCCACGATACGGTTAAACAAAGTTTTCTACGTAAACTGCCACAATTTTTTACAAACGTTTTTATTGCAATTAATGTATCCTATTTACTTTCGGCTGATAATCAGTAAATTTCTTATTTTTGGCTGGAATGTTAATAACGTAATCTTTATTATCGACTTTTTACTTCCGACTGGAAACTATCAGCTAACTTTAACAGAGTGTAAATTATATTATTCGCGTTACTTTCGTTCTTTTTTTACGAAATAAGGTATAAAGTAATGATCACGGTAAGCTATAAAGAGCGATACCCGTGATTGATCAATTAACAAAAATGTTCAACAGTGAAATATTTTTTGGTTGTTGAAATTCGACTGCCAACGTTCATATTAAAAAAAAACAACGGGCGAGTTCACGCTCAACTCGCAAAAGAATTATGTGAAAACCTGCAACTACTGAATCATTTCAAGTCTCTTCGATGGGCCTGAGAACTGTTCGCTCAGTATTTAAATTACGATACAATTTTGGGTTAAAAAGTCAATAAGTTATTCTATTTTGGATTTGGAGGACGAACCTTACCGATACTAATTGTTTAATTGAAAATTGAAATTTATAACCGACTATATTTCAGTATGGCCATGTCTTGGTGAGCTTAAGCAAAGTACAGTTCTGTTAAGTTGATCATCTAAACCTGCCCTGAACGCTTTAAAATTCCCCATTACTCATACACGGCAATTGTTGAAGATTCCATATTTATAATTTTGTGAATGGTCACGGCAAATCAGGGGCCCCGTCATGATTTCCGCCGCGAAATTTTTTTTTTACGATATCGTGAATTTGGGATCACAAAACACGATAATTTTTGGTCATCTATTCAATAGCGAGAAAAATTCCGCCAACAAAAATAAGGCGGACCATTTTCCGATTGATTTATTGTTGAGGATTGTGACAAGTGTTTGCATCTAATCTAAACTAAAATCCAAACTAGTCTCAAAATAGTGCCGCGTACACTGACAAACGTCATTAATGAATGGGTTTGCAGCCTTTTCGATAGCGGAATTCATAATAAGAAAGTTGAAGCGGGTCGGATAGAACATGATAGAGGCGCTGGTGAACAAAGCAAAGTATCATCGCTTGAATCATCATTTGAACTAAATGAAATATGGCGGATTGCGCTACAAAGCACTATTTTGAATAAAAGCGCAATTTTGACTGTAAAATCATAGCAGCTGGAAAGACGGTAGCATGTCTCCCTGCACATTCTTTCTTGCGCGTATCGTTGGAAAATGGCGTTCGAATCTGTTTACCACTCTTATATTTTTGGTTTCCTATACGCCCCGCATAACCAAACTCAGCAACAGCATGAGCAATACTAAACATAGTATACCGATTAAACAATTTCAAAATTATTAATTTATTATGTATCAACGTATGTATAAGTGTCATTTTTACAGCTCGCTAAGATGTATGATATTTAATATTTAAAGTATGTGTGCATTTGTCTTTGTTTAACGTACTTCCATTTCAGTTTTTTTGAATCACTTGCACTACACATGCATACTTTTTGTGCCTTTTTATTTTAATCTGACGGAAATTGTAATTCGAATTATATCGTATGCAAGTTCGGTGCATTTTATGTTCGTTTTTCTCGTATTTAATTTGCAATTTCAGTCGTACCGGATTTTCCGTTCCTTTTTTTACATGAAATTATTGACTTACCCCCGCTAAAGATGTTTTCACATCAAAAAAATTATTGGTGACAAGTAATAGTATCAAATGTTTACATTAATGAATAGATAATGAAACTAGCGGCGGAAATGAAGAAACAATCGATTTAAATAGAAAGGAGACTTCCAATATAGGAATTTTGTTTTCTTGAAAACCAACTGAAACAAAATACATTTTAATACACACGATATTAAACCTGTTAATATACTAAAATGGGGGAAATTAATTTATTTTCAATATGAATTAAATCCACGACACTATTTTTTTCTATAGTTTTAAAAATTTGGTTTTTCGAGTTTAATTTACTTAAATTGGAAATGAGTTAAATCGCGTTTAATAAGTTCTTAAACCATCGTTCATCGGTATTTTTTCACGATGGTTTTAAGAACTTATTACACGCGATTTAACTCATTTTCAATTAGTATACATAAAGTTATTGTGAAAGTAGGTTTAGGTGGCGGTCCACTAGGACCAGGCAAAGACACAAAAAGGTTCACAGTCGTGAAAGTAAATTCATTTTGTTCTCTGGCAAAATTAGAGCCGCTAAAAATTCTTAAATCTTATCTTTTTCTTTCAACCATCATCGTCTAGAAAGAATAAAAGTGAGACCATTTAGAACTCTCAAGTTGATGTGTTAATATGTTGCGTGTTAGAATGATATTTAAAAAATTCATAATTTATTCTCATGATTGACGGGTTGGGGAATAATTTGAGAGTATAGTTGAAAGTTACCTCGAGTTGAGTTCATATACGCATGTACTTTTTCGAATCAAGTTGATTTCGGGATTGAGTTTGGCCATTAAGTTTGGTTTTGAGTGTTTATTTGAGGAATGACTTAGACGTTTAATTCAGGTTTGAGTTAAGGTTTTAGATTTGGATCAAGTTAAGGTTGAGTTTGTGGTTGTAGAGGGTGGTAATTCCCGACAAATGCTGAATACTGGGAGTCGAGATTGAGAATTCGTCAATCCCGGGAATTCCCGGGATCCCGCGAATTAAAAAATAATAATTTCCTGGTCAATTCAAAAAAATTTAAAAAAACTGCAGTTTCATTTTAAATATTATCTTTTATTGTTAACTATTACAAGGCCAGACTGTTTCTTACTATAGAAAAGTTTGATGAATTCGAAAAAAAACATGTCGTTTATTACTAAAGTAGGTTGATTCGTTTTCAACGTCTCAAAAAAATTGCCACTGTCATGTTAAAGATGAGTTTCCGGCTGATGCCAAATCATCAGTCAAATTTTCAGATTCGAAATCATTTCAATCGGGTTTTAGTTTCTTCGCTCACCAATTCTTTGTTATAAGCTATAGGTTACGTGACATTTTGACAAAAAATTGTTTTGCCTGTCTTCATTCGTTAGACGAATGAATAATTTGGCTACACTCGAGTTAGCACAATTAAATTTAATTTTGTTGGTCAAGTGTTCAACATTAAATTTTATAGGATGCAAAACGCTTGGTAACATTTGTAACCTCTCCGAGTTCTTCTTTGAATAGAAATTAATTGAAAATTCCGGGAATCGGGATATGTAAAATTCTCGGGAAATTTTTCCCGGGAAATTCCGGAAACCGCCCTCTAAGTGGTTGGTTCAGTTAATATTTTATTTGGGGTTTAAAATGGAGGTTAGATTGAGTTGACGTTCCTTGAGTTCATGTATTCTTTTTATTTGTCTAACAGTGTTAATTAGGAGATTAAGCTGGGGTTTGGATTGAACTAGGGATTTATTTGTGAGTCAAGTTAAAGGTTAGATTGCGTTGACTTAAGATAATTTCACGTAAGTACGTAATTTTTTGGACCGTAATTCTGATTAGTTCGTTAGGTTTCACTTCTGTTATTTTTTGTAGCCGAAAAACAAGCAAATATTATTTAGCCGAGTCTTTCAGGTATTATTAAGTCGCAATGAATAACCATGCTTACGATTCTAAAAATGAAAAAAAACATTTTTGTTCCTCCCCCTTCTAAGATCAATTTAAGATCTCGTCGAGCCGCGTGTGACGCGGTTTGTTCTTGTTTGTGAATGTATTTCTGTGTGTTACGAGTTTTCATTCCGTTAAAATTCATCAATTTGTTGCAGGGATATACAACATATAAAACAAGAAGACGAATAGAAATCGGCCAAGACCTCACTAATTTTTTAGACGGTAGCTTACGTACGCACAATACATTACAATTTATAAGAAACTTTCATATATACAGTGAGTCAAATTCAAACTCAAACACTTGTTTATTTTTACAGAATGGCTATTTTTCCGGACTTTTTCGGCAAATTCATTTAGGAAATTGTATCCCTTACGTCTTCGACTATTCAAAGCCAAATTAACAAATAAAAATCTCTAAATTTTATTGTTTACCGTTTGCATTATTGCCGTATCTTTAAATTTCGATGGAAATTCTGTTGCCGTTTTGTTTCGCCCTTATCCCAATTTCCACGGCTGAGCGGCTTTTATTGATTGGTTTATTGTTGAAAGCCCTTTTATCCCGTTTATATAAGTCCCAGACATCCTTTGGAAATTCCGACGCTCTTAGCTAAAGTCTGTAGCCATACCACATAAAGTTTTTCTCGTCTCTCCTCACTGAACCATCCAGAGCTTACAACGAAGCATTGAATACATCTGACGTCCAACACATTGAGATCCGCCAGGCCACTGAGGATAGGAGCTCCCAAAAATTTCCATCTGCTTAACGCTAGACGGGGACAAGTGCAGAGAAGATGGAGTACTGTGTCAACCTCCTCTACATCTTCGCAGCTTCTAAAGTAATCATTCGAGGAGACTCCTAGTCTCCACGCTTGCTCACCTAGGAGGCAGTGTCCTGTAATAATCCCCACGACCATACATTACTAATATGGCGACGCTGAAGTGTTAACAGCTGCCCAGTTCTAGTTTTGGCCAAATCTGCCTAGTTTGACGCACGCGGTACCATTGAACCATTTATAGTTCGCTGGTCGCCTAGCTTCTTCCTGAAGCAAAATGCATTTAGCGAGCTAAATTTCAACATTTACCATACTTTATCTTACAGCTCTGGACCACCTTCGACGTAAGGAAATAAGCTCGTAGCGTTTTAATAGCGGCCTGACTGTACGTAAAAATGCATTATCAATTACAGATACTACATTATACATCAACCCATCCACAGCCTCCATTATCGCAATTACATAATTCAGCCTGAAAAACACTGCAATAGTCGGGGAGATGAAAAGAGAGGGGTTCACATTTAGTTTCTCACAGAACCTTTTAGAACCATTTAGTTTCTCACAGAAAACATCACAACCAAGCCTACCATCTATTTTTGAACCATCCGTGCAGAAGTTTAAAATTTCAGGGTTCAACATCTTTTCACCCAGCCAGTCCTCTCTGAAGGGTATGACACCTGTCCTCAAAAGATGGTAATGGAATTATGTAATCGGTGGCACCATAGGGATGTCTCTGTTAAACAAAATAGATCCGTGTACCACACGGTCCACATAGAAATGGATTTGAGCCTAATGGTTGTGTTCGCTGCAATTTGAGTGCTCAGAATGTTTAGGGACATAAGATGAAAAAGAACCTCAACGCAAAAGTGGATGTATTCCTAAGTGCACCACTAATACACAAGGTTGAAGTTCTCTTAATTTTCATTAGCAACTTTTCGTTAGTCATCCTATTTAAAGTATCCCATATAAAAGTATAGGCCTTATCACTAGGGCATAGAGCCATTATACGATGTGGCACTATTCTGGTTTTCCCGGGGAATTGCTAATTGGGAATTGATTTATTGTCAGTTTTTAGTGTATTTTGGTTATCTTTTTTCCAAAGCATACTAAGCGATTGGTATTTTGTTCATGTTTTGGGAAAAAGTAATTCCCAGTCAAATTTTTAGGGAAAAATAAACAACAAAATTGCTATGAAATAGAACTATTTCTTCCCAAAATTTAGTATGCTTTGGAAAAAAGAAAACCAAAATGCATTAAAAACTGACAATAAATCAATTCCCAATTCGCAATTCCCCGGCAAAACCAGAATAGTGCGAATGGTGTTCAAAACCCCATCGTTTTCAATAGCGTTTTTACAGTAGTATAGCGCTGTAGTAGCTTTCTTTACAATTTCAGGGTATCAGTAAAGGTCAAGCCTATTTAAAGTAAGAGAATCAATCTGAGAAAGTTTATATTTACTAGAGAAGAGGACCACCTCAGTTTTACGTGGATTAGCATTTAGTCCACAACTGTTGTCTCATTTAAAAAGACACTAATGGCAACCACATCCGCATAAGAAACCACCCTAAAACCTTGCTCCTCCAGTGTCAGTAACAGGTCATTTATTACCAAGTTCCAAAGAAGGAGGGGGCAAGACTCACCTTGCGATGCACTTAGCCTACACGATTCTGCATCTCTACATCTGATCTATCCAGCTAAATATTCAGCCAACTATCGATTCATCCATACCCAGGCTCAACAAAGCCTGAGTTATTGCCACCGGTTTAACGTTCCAAAA
Organism: Tipula helvola; assembly: GCA_963556165.1. Taxonomy (NCBI): domain Eukaryota; kingdom Metazoa; phylum Arthropoda; class Insecta; order Diptera; family Tipulidae; genus Tipula; species Tipula helvola. Next base: position 273,378,480 of record OY744483.1, read on the forward strand.
AGCATCTTTTATATCCAGAAAGGTTACCAAGGACCAAGGAGTACTCCTTAAATTCTAGTTATTTCTCAATAGGACAAATCAGGGATTGTAGAGCCTCTAATGTAAACTTATATTTGTCTTTCTAGTATTTTTAATAGAAATGATTATAAGCTTATATCCTTAAAGTGTTTGGGATAGCAATGAGAATACCTCAGTCCATTTCCTACCGCAGCAGGTATTTTACCACAGTAGAGCCTCCAGATACCTATTTTGTCACTTCCTATTTCATTTTTGTACGTTCTAAGGACTTCTTTATAGCAGTCCCAATCCGCAGCAATTCTTGTTTTTTTGGCTTTTCAAAAAAGCCTTTTGATTTTTTGACGGGAGCTCTTTAGCTGTTTCGACCACCAAGGTGGCCATTCTTTATCCAAATCTCTACTTAAACGACAAGCTACCAAAATAGCTACACGAAAAGCATCTGCTAGCTTATCTAATAAGTCATCAGGCTCCTGAGTAGATGCATGGGGTTTTGGAACCGGTATACTGGCAATGAATTATCTAGAATAGTTCTGAAGGTATTCCGCCGGTTTTCCTCCTGTTTCTAAACATATCCCTATTTTTTTGATAAATGTATCCAATGTAAAAGTTGGTGATAAATAAATAAATTTGTGGCTTCCGTAATCAGTTCATACTGAAGATAGCAGTGATCAGAAAAGGAATGGTCATGAGCCATTTTCCAATTCACCAAACTATCCTTAATAAAACCTGAGACAAGCGTGATATCTAGCACCTCTTGCCAGTTTCTAGTTATAAAAGTGGGTTTACACTCTCAGTAGATTTTAAGACCATAATGATTTGGGAGTTGAGTTGGGCGTTACTTTGGGGTTTATTAAAGGGCTGAGTTGCAGGTTGAATTAAAATTGTGTTGGAGTTAAACTAGATCTGAGTTGGGGTTGAGTTGAATTTGACTGGGGATTGACTTGAGTTGATGTCAGTGGTTAACTTGGGTATTTATTTTGGGTTGTGTTTACTGTTCAGTTGAAAGTTAGCTTGCATTGTTTTGAGTTGAGTTTATGTAATGTAATTTTCGAGTCGCATTAAGTTGAGTTTTGCGTTAAATTGAGGATTGAGTTGGGGGTCGAATTAGGGGTTAACTTAGGATTGCTTTGAGCTCATGGACAAATGACCTTTTGGCCCCGTTTTGATTTAGGGATTGAGTTTGTGGTTGAGTTGAGTACTGTTGAGTTGGGCTTGAGTTGAGGTTTGATGAGGGGATCAGTTGCTGATTTATTTGGGTATCACATTGATTTGGGGATTGAGTGATGCACTGAGTTTGGGATTGAGCTTAGGGTTCAGTTAGGTTTCAATGAGTCGATCAGTTGAGGACTGAAATGGAGATTAGATTAGTGAGTTCAGTTAGGAGTTGATTGTGGCGTTGAGTAGAAGGTGGAGTTTTAGTTTGAACTAAGTTAAGCTGAATTTGTGTTGAGATTGAGTTAGCCTTCATTGGGTAATTATTTAGGGGTTGTTTTGGGAAAATATTAAGGGTTGATTTGAAAGTTGATGGTTCGAATACCGTTTGATTTGGGGAATGCGTTTAGGATTGCTTTGCGATTGAACTTGATGTTGAGGCTAATGGACAGTTAGAGATTGATTTGCGAGGTGAGATGATTTTTGGGACCATAGTACCTCACCTCGTGAGGTTTCAGCCCTTTATAAAATTTACTAATTTCCAATACTTAAACAACAGAACAAAAAGAACAAATGAAAACCTAAAACTCAATTTGCTTATCTGTAAAAAAGAATATCTGCCACTTAATAATCATCTGCTAATATTTCTGTCTGAACCTCACAACAAAATTTATAGTCACACGGTCACACTGCACTCGATTTAAAAAATGTGTAAACATTTTCATTATACTCCTAAATGAAGCCATTTATCTCTTGAAATGCCAAAATAACATGAAAACCACACGGTAATTGGTTTATTGTACATGAATATACAAGAAATAAAAAAAAAGATTATCTGCTTTAATTACCACACTATTTAGCTGTACAATGAACGAACAACAAAAATTAAATAAACAATTCCGGAAGCAAACATTATTCTCTATAGTCAAATCCATTCGTTAAAATTCCAATAAAAGCTTATTTTGTTGTTGACGTGTAAATATTTTCTCTGTTATTTGTAAATATACCTACAGGAAACTTTTGTGTGTTATTTAGTATACGTTTATCGGAGAAAAAGCACACACAACAACAAAATTTTCACAAAAACAATACAAATATCAGAAAAATACCACAGGGAATTGAGTAATCGAATAATTTCCGTTCTCGCCCCATACCGGCTTGAAACAAAATGAAGAAAATTTTACCTTTTATTTTAATTTTTACAACAGTACCTACAGTATTTATGTGAACACAAAATGAAAATATTTTTGGTTTTTACAAAAATTAGTTATCTTTACCATTTTTTTTTTTTTTGTTAATACCACATTAAAATTTTAGTTTTGTGATACGGACACAAATATTTGAAAATATTCAACAAGTTAAATATTTTTTTATATAGTACATAATAGAAGAGATATGAGGTGGTTGTGTATGAATTTGAATACCTCTAAACAGTAACCATGACAGACATAATATAGAGATTAATTTCTTGTTTTCATCTATAAACTTCAAATCTGTTTCAAGACAAACATTCCGATAGAAGCATTTACAAAAAACATGTTCGGTTATGTCACACATTTTCAAACGGAAAATCTATACTAAAACCTTAATACCAGTAATCAAATAAAATCTGTCTCTGCGAACAATGAAGAAAATATACGATAAGAGATGAACATTATATGGTATCACTTTCTTAAAATCAAATAAAAATCAAAGTATAAAAGTGAGTTTATCGTTTTTCTTTAAGTTCGTTGGGTAAATCCACTGTGAGATAAATAATAAAAAAAAAAAAAGATTAAATGGAAGATAACAGAATATTTTTAAAAAGAAAAATATTTTTGATTTTGTTGCAGAATAATAAATATCGTTACGAGAAATCTATTAAGTTTAATTTGAATCAAGCTTCGAATTCACTGTCACTGAAGCTGAAAATTGATACGGGAAGGAAATTAAAATAAATTTAACCAAAACACACTAGAAACAATATTCAGTTGGATGTATATAAAGGTGGTATGGTTTGGAGGGGGAAGGAGGAGAGTATTATTTATTTTATATGTTGGGGTCATCTTAAAGGTAATTTGAAGGTGAAACTAGTTTTCTGAGCATATTGAACCTATATTTGTTCCCAATTTTTTTATCATTATGTACTCCGTGATAACTTATAGCCCGTTAAACTCTCAATTAAAGATTTTACCAATATTCGAAAAAAATGAAAACTGGATTGAATCATTGTTAGCATCATTCAATTAGAGTGATAACTTTTTTCTTTTAAGCCTATAAATTTTAGGAATGTGCCTACAAATAGTATGTAGAGTTAGTATGTTAGGGTTTTTTGATATATATGTACGTAACTATTTTGCATACAAATTACATGTACATATTTTAACTTTCAGTGTCGGTTTCTATTCTACTACATATAATGCAAAGGTACCGTATATAAAGAAATGGGGGACGGGGTGAGGCTTCCTAGTCTTTGTTATTTGTTGTACCGAATGATTCATCTCTAATATGCTTTGATCTTTTCTAATACTTATCGATATCGATAACTTTTTTTATATTCTTGGATACTGTATGTTTTGGATCCCTTTTTTATCAGTAAAAAAATTTACAAATGATAATTCATCTGATAATTTAAAATTTGTTTCAGCTAATAAAAATAACAAAGCCATGAATCAGAATTAAGGTACGGAGACCATGCTGTTTTTTGATATCAATCAATGGTTAAAATTCCATCCTCACTGCGTATAACCATCAAACGCTGAGGGGGTAAACTAATGTTTTTGATATTAACCTTGAAATATTAGTCCAGGGAAATTAGGAAATAAATCGGAAATTTTTAAGGCCAGCAGATATCGAGATGCGGTTTTCTGCATTGTGTTCAGAAAGCTCCCAGGAAAAAAGTCTATATCGTGTGGTTAAGCCATTTTTCGAAAAATGCATTCTGGTGCAATAAATTCATCTCGGAAAAATCGCTCGAAAATCGTTACTCGGGGGTTTCCGGGGATACCGAATTCAATTCTGGCATTAGAATTACCCGGGGGTGGCTCTGTGGGGGTGCCCGGGGGTGATTGGGGGGAGGGGTAAATTGCAGAGTCCATGGAAATCGCTCGAAAATCGTTACTCGGGGGTTTTCGGGGATGCCGAATTCAATTCTGGCATAAGAATTACTCGGGGGCGCTCGGGGTGGCTCTGCGGGGAAAGGTAATGAAGAAAGTGAAAAATCACAAATTATGAAAATAATACTTTATTCAAATAGTAAATAGTACTTTTTATTAATATCGAATTATTCATCATAAAGTTCAATTTTTAACTTAAATACTAAACATCTTGTTCAAACTTTTCTTCTTCTTCCCCTTCTTCATCTTCTTCCTCGTCACTGTCCTCGGCCTGGTTGGAAGTACCTTTTTGATTTGAGCAATTGCCATCACAATGCTCGCATGCGAGTAAGCACTCCAACCCACTTCGTCGGCATCCGCACCTTGTGCCACAGTCGGTTTCACAGAAACAAGAGATGCTGCTGAAAATTTCCTCGGAACCGGCTTCCTGGGTCATGCTGACAGAACTGAGCTCTCCATCCTCAAATTCCCACTCCAATTCCATCGGAATTAAAGTCTCGTCTTGACCTTGTGAACTATAACCAAGCCTGTAATTGAAAATAGACACGCTTGATATGCTCGGTCAACGCATTGGCAGTCGGGATTATGCGTGCAAGATTGACTTGTTGGAATTGCTGGCTTCAGCATACATTTTTGTTTGATAGCTTTGGACGAGCTCAATCGCAGGTTTATCGCTCGTGCGGAACTCTTTGGGTGCCCCGTAAAGAGCCAAAGCTAACCATGTAAATCATCGGATTTCTCAAAAATATCGCAGAATTTTACTTTCCCCCGACAGAAAAATGCTGAGGTTGTGTCGCTTCCCGTGAAAGCATGTAGAAGTAATATATGAAACCTGATGCATGCACTTCTGGATGCTAAGCTTTCGGAAGAATCCACAACATCAGGTACTCTGGCGGGAAGGGGGCTTCAACAAGAACACTTCCAGATTCGTTTGATTGCGAGCAGCAAGGATTGTTAGAACGTCAGTGTCTTCCGAAACAATGACCACTTTATTGTTGGGGCTTCCAGAAGCAGTCTCAATGGCCTTGAGCACAATATGAACATCCACATCAGCTACACTCTGCTGAGACTTATATTAGCCCCTTTCAATTCCTCCTGGAGAAATTGAATGAGCTGGAACTTATTTTTGTTGTTCCCTAAAAACTTCTCCTTAGTTATACTTGCGCTCAACGTCATAACCCTTCAGGAATCTGGAGCCCTGCGTACGGTGGCGGAATTTTTATGCATTCTTCCCGTCGATTTAGTGGTCATTTGGTCGTATCCATCGAAAACAAAAAAAACTCTGTTCCCAAATGCTCTCTTTATGTATCTAACATACCCGTTGCATATTTCTAACATGTTCTGGCCCTTTTCCCATCTAACTTTATGTAGAAGCATGCACCCATCAATAATTTATTGTGTGTCGTCACTTCTGACACTTACAGATTTTTCTTTAAAAAGTTGATACAATTTTGATTTTTCATTTTTCCTCATTCCTTTCTTGTCAAACATAGCCGAGGGGTAAGCTGCCAATTCGAATGTTAAATAAAATTCCATACGTTCCGGCTTATTGGATGCGAGAATTCTGTGAAATAATATAAAAGGATCTACGTTAGAAAACTTGTGTTGACCAACTTTAATGGTACACTTCTCAGCCCCGATGCAATTAATTTTTTTGGCCAAAGAGAGTTTCAATTCCTTGAGGTTGCTTTTTACAATTTCCCGCATAGTTTCAAGTCCTTTTTCAAAAGCTCTATAACAGGTTACTTTGGCATTATCCCCACTTATTCCATTGGCAATATTAGTTACATTGTCCACATCTGGAAAAGGGCAGAACTGTGTAAACAATTCCTTCAGTTTCTGTAAATTTTTCTTGTCTCGGTTGAGCATAGAATCGCGGGAGTCTTTATGTTGATAGTTCTTATCCATCGTGATTTTCGTAAATTTTTCTAAGGCCATCAAGCAGTCACTTGTGGCGGCACTGCCCATGAGTCACTGATAAGCGACACTGGGCGTCACTCCTCTCTCGAACAACCCTCCCTTCAATTCACTTCTTTTCATTAGTGTCTGTTCGATGGTCTGGTCTGTAAATATTCCGGAAACGAATTTTTTGACTCGTCGGCATGTCCTGTACTCCTGTTTGGTAAATAATTTATACTCATCCGGAGCCATGTATTTTGGAAAATCCTTACAATCTTGGATATAAATTTGGGTTGAGTGAAAAAAGGGAATCATTTTTTATAAGGTACTGACATGCAAATCCCAATTTCCACTTTTTCCGGCGAATATAAAATCTTTAACAAGAAATACCATCCGACAATAGGTTAATTATTTTCAATTTTTTCAAAAAAAATTTCAATTGCGTTTACTAAGTTTTCAAATTCGTCAGATTTCACTAAATCGTCGATGCTTCCTGGCATTTCATGAAATTCACTTCTCAGGTCTTCAAGTGCTGATTTGAAATCGTCATTTACCTTGGCAACATCAAATATTTTTTTAACAATTGCAGCTAACGTTAGAATATGACACCGTATTGCCCGAGAGTATTGCTTACCAACTAATATTTTCTTGACAATAGTATCTCCATAGATTGAACAGAGAGCTTCATGGAGTCTGATATTTCTCATAACTACACCTATGCAACCCAAGAACGATAAAAGAGTATGAAACCCGCCAAGTCTGATAAAGATGTGAATATCATTTGAAACAAGCTTTGCCGCCACAATATCACTGGCTCTCCAGTATAACTGTTGATCGAAGGTTATAATACACGTTTTCATTTCATGTTGACCAGCTTGAGCAACACTTTCCATAACTGTCGTAAATAAGGTGTCCTAATCATTAGGATTGGCATTGATAAAAGGCAAAAATTGGATTAATGAAACTTCATAATATTCTTCGGCAGTTAACTCTTCTATAAAACCGTTCCACCCTAGGGGCATATCTGGGCCCAAATATTTTTGTAAAATCCAAAATGCTGTGATTTTTGTGGCCTCTGTAAATTTTGAATTTATGTCAAGATTTTGAGGTTGTATCTTAATGTTCGCCAATCCATCAGTTGGTTTTAATGTATAAGGAAGTATTTTTATATTATCAAGCATTTCCATTTCTTTGGCGGAAATACTTTGAGCTCTTGGTATCGGATTTTGAGGTAGTGGTGTAATTGTAGCAATTTCATCTGCAACATGAAAATCGCCTCCAAGTATAGTTTTGATGTTGCTGTCACAATTATCCCACACGAATTGGATGAACGTCCTTGGATTTAAAGAAATTTCCATATGCTTGGCCGCTGACATCTCATACTTTTTAGTTTCCTTATATGATGCAGTCAAACCACACGAATGGAGTATCTCGATGATGTTTTTAGTCCCGAATTCTCGGTGAAGGGCTACGGCTAGAGATAGCATAAGTGGAGACAAATAATATCTCGGGCATATTGCAGGCATTAAAACTTGAGCCGTGGATGCAATAATTTGCTCATAATTATCGCTTTTTTCTTTCTTTCCGCGTGTATTTAAAATTAGAGACTCCAAAAAAAATTTGAGTTTTGGTGACACTTTTTCATATAAATTGTCTAGCATTGTGTCGCTTTGTGGATACTGTGTAAAATCACAATCTTGTTGACGAATTTCCTTGACAATAGCTTCAGCAGCTTTTTTTAAATGCTCTTTATCGGGATCTTCATGCGGCTTTTTTCTCTGCCAGCTTTCATTTAGCGCATCATATAGTCCTTTAGAGGAAACACAAATAAGAGTGGAATATCTTTGCTTCCCTATTATGACGAGGTTCTGATCCCCGTAATAGGTTTTCAACCGACCCAAAATGGTGCGTTCTGAAGGCTTATGAACATCATCTGGTAACTGTTGGACTAATTCTCTCAAAGTAAATTGAGTGTGTTCATGGTCCTCAATATACTCTACAGTTAAATCAAATGCCCGGTCTATGTTGGCAGTGAGGTCAGCAGAATGATTAGGACTTTTAAGAGGGTTACAAATTTCTGATACACAGCACCTATGCTATCGAAATTAGATATATTTTCTATTCGCTCTAGAGTCGCTTGTTTTCTAAGCTCATCATATTGACAATCAGGGTGTAATGAAGCTTCAAAAATCGATTCCTTGACATCACGATTTTTGACTTCTCTCCATGTGGGCCTAAGGCTTTTTTTCTTAGAAGTTGAATTGGTACAAATGAAACATTTGTTTGCCCACTGGAATTCACCATTATTGCTTTCTTCCTCTACTGTTATATTTTTAGAAGACCCCTCTCCTGCACCTTTTTCAGAGATTTTTTTTTTTTGCAGCATTTTTATAAATCGGATGAGTATACTTTCTGTAACATTATCTGGATGTGTTAATTAACGTCTGGATTCTAGCCTCTTTTAGTTCTATGAGGGTGCTACCAATGCTGAAGGAGACAGACCAACTCTTTACATAGCGGCAGATGTAGCAAAATCTTTCTTCTCCCAAGTTTTTCATCTAAAAAACACAAATCCATCAATATTCCAGGGAATCAAGAGTTGTCATAAATAATAAATATTTAAGGATCCTTTTTGGCTCTGGTCTACATCAAATTTTTTTTGCATGAATTTTTATCGAGAATACAGGTCTTGGAAAAAGTAACGACCAAATTTTTCAAAAAAAATTACTTTCGATAACTTTGAATCTTTTAATAAATTTCGTTCCGGGAAATCCTTTAATACAGACAATAATATTCCCCCGTCTATATGGCCATGCACCAATCATCTGTTGAAAGTAATTCGCATAAAATATTCCATAAAAGATATATACCTCTTCACTATCGCGGCTTCTTCTATCTCCAGAAACATCCATTGTAAGGTCAAGCCAATATTCGATTCCATTGAAAAACGAATCCTCGAACATCTGATCTATCTACGATTAAATTAAGTGAGTGACAAAAATATTATCGAGACTCTGAACTATCACTAAACGATGACTTACAAGAGTGCGGGACACAACTCAAACACCAAAAAAAAGGTCCAAAACCCAAAAAACTTGATTACTTGAACATTGTTTTGAACGTAATCATTGATCTTATCTAGATTAATATGTGCCATATACGGCTAATATAAAAAAAAATGAATCAAATAGAATAAAACAATTTTATAGATTATTTCATCCAGCCAAACACTATCTCTATTCACTGAGAAACCTCAATAAATTTTAAGCAAAACATAAAGAAACATCCTTAGAGTCGGGTTTGTATAAATTTATCAATTTTTCGAGAAATTAGTCCCGGGAATTCCCGGGAACAACCCTCTTAAGCTAAACTAACAAAGCTAATAATTGGCCTCAAAGGATTGACTTCTCTGCGATTTTTAGGAAGACCTTCATCCATGGAGTTGTACCATTAAGTTGTTAGCAACAGGTTTGTTTATTTTGCTTAATCGTCCTCATCATAAAATAATTCGATTTATATTTGTTTGTACTGACGAAATTTAAACTTTTCTTATCTCCGTACGAATTGTATATTCTGATCAGAGCAAGATCATTTTCCAATATATTCGGATTTTTCATGAGTAACATTACCTTTACAAAGAATTTGTAAATTTTGCCTTTTATTTTAGTATTTACAGATAATTTTGGAGCAATTATCTGTATGCTATCAGAAGTAGGATTCAACGCTATTCCTAATGTTTTTTATTGTTTTATTATCTGACTATTCGAGGTTCGAAATTGGAAGTGTTTCTAAAAATGTGTTTGAATTGGCAGACCATTTACGAAGATGCATTCCAGCTTCTCTTAATAAGCTGATTAAATTATTTTGAAAATAAATCAATTTGTACAAATTGTCACCATCAGTTAAGCAATCATCGAAATAAAAATCTTCTTTCAGATTTTGGAACCTAAGGGATATTTATTTAAATTGGCATTAAATAGCAATTTCTTTGAGAACTCTAGTAGCTAATAAAGGTGCAGAAGAGGTGCCGTAAATTACCGTCTGCAGTTCAAAAGTTTGGAGAACTTGGCGATACATTTTTTTAATGAACGCAGTAAAAACATATTTTAGATTGTACATTTAGCCCGGTCGATAAAATATCATTTAGAGACATATTGTTGTCCGTTTTGAAAGCATAGAATACAACTCTTAATTTAGTTGTGGTATTACAATTGGATGTTGCCTTTTCTCTAAATATATAAATTACTTTTTTGCCATAAACAAGAAATCACCAAGACAATTTGGATCGATCTTTAAAGGCAAACTTACAACATATCGTCCTTTAGTATTTCTATACTAAAAGAGTTTTTGTTCTGCGGTCTGAACAAAGGAAGTTTGACATACTTCGCTTTAGAACAATATTGTTCTAATTGTTTATTTAATTTTATGTCGGAATACTCGTTGTGTAAATATAAGTTTAAAGGTTCTACTTTGAATTTTCCCCTTAGTATCCAATTTAGTTTTAAATTTACGAGAACAGGAACGAATGAATTAATTTGGATTTTGTCTTTCAAAAATATGTCGAAAAAGATTTCGGCACCTAGTAACTCACCGATTTTATTTGGAACATTAAAATGAGCATCAGCTAAAATTACATTTTTTGGTAAATTCCATCTAGAGATATCTAACTGGAATTGAGGCAATAAATTTGTTATATTTGGATTGAAAACACTTTCTGGAAATGTTAGTTTGTTGGCTGTTTAGACCAGAAGTTACTAGATTACTGGTTTCAGCGAGATCTGAAGTTACACAAATTGATGATGAAGCGGAATCTAGGAGTGAACGACATTAAACAAAGTTACAATTTGAATTTTGAATTAGAATTGTTGTTGTTGTTGATAACAACACTTTGACTCGTGATGCGGTAAAATATTTTCCGTTCTATTTTGGAGAAGTTGAGTTTTCGATTGTTCAATTATTAATGGTTCTTTAATGGGTTCTATTTGTTTTCTATGTAAAAGTGTGTGAAGCTATTGAAAACATCACCTCATAAGCGTAATTCCTTTACCTTTTGGAACCGATCTATTGGTGAAAGTTTAATAAAATCCTGGCAGAAAAATAAAATATGATTAATCTTACAATTAGGACAAAGAACTGATGGATATTTTTCAGCATTCGCTTTGCGACTAGAATCGGGAATTACTAATTTTTATGAGGTCCTATTAATTCTAATACTCGTATCTTTTTTTGTAAGAAGGCCTGAAGTTTGGCCCGTGTGGGAAAATAATCTACTCCTAGTTCATTTTCAAATTCCTTCCTGGAATTTAATTCTAAACGCGCTAAGATAATTTTTACTGTCATAACTTTGGATAACCTGTCTAACTTTAATTCCCAGCTCTGTAACGAGTCTATATTGGCAGTCAAAATATCTAAAATATGTTTGATTTTTGTAAAATTGTTATTTGTGACTTTCGGGACATTTAAAATGGCATCTAGGTGAGACTCCACTATCGTCCTTTCATTGTTGTGTCTATTAAGAAGAATTCGCTATGCCCGAGAATTCATACCCGTTAGCCGAAATAGATATTTGAGCCACGAACGATTTTGCTTCAACCTTCAATTATCCCAATAAATATAAAAATTTAGCGATATCACTCACCTGTTTATTGTCACAAACCGCTGCTTGTGTCTCGATAACTGCGCCATTTATTAAATTCACCATCGAACTCAGGTTATTGCAACTCGGGTAGTTTGATCTGACCGGTGTTTTCTTGTTTGATGGAACAATTGTCCAACTCAACTTTCAATAATTGTTTTTCATTTTGCACCAACACTTCAAATTTAGCACTTTCATTATCACACTTGTCCAATACAGTATCGCTAGAAAGTCACTGGAATAATGATTTTTGTGTTATAACTTTTTTGAATCAATACATTTTTCACAGATTTTTCAGATATTTCACATCATTTGTTTTGTTGACTGAGCGACGACCATACTGATTTCTATCAGAAGAGAACATATTCACTTAATTCCGGTCGCTCCATAAGATTTTCGACCAGTGTTCGGATATCCAATTTAAATGCTCTTTCGCAAACTTCACACGGACTGCGCGATTATTTTTGGAGATTAGCGGTTTTTTGCTTGGACGCCTTTCATGAAGTCCAGCGTTAGTCAGATGTTTTTTTATGGTACAAACGGAAAGATTTCTACTATAACTGACGTTGAAATCATTCATTATTGCTGGAGCGAAGAGTCTCGGATTTGCTAGTGACTTTCTTACAATGACCGAATCTTCTCTTTTTGTGGTCTTGCGAGGCTGTCCAGTCCGAAGCTTGCGCTCTAAGGTCCTACGTACGCGTTGATTTTTAAACCACTCGTTTACAGAAGAGTTTGGTATATCAAACTGATGACTAACTGCCGATTGACTGCTCCCATCGGCAACACATTGCATAACTGCCGATTTTATCTCTAGGGAATACCCTTTTCTATTTGCCATATTTTTTTTGCTAGTAAATGAATTATTATATAATTACAATTTTTTCTATTCGATTATTTACCAGCTCAAATTTGTAGTTCAAAAAACGCTATCGAAATCTATTGCATCGCTCCGAATTACAAAATTTGTCTAAAAATTTTTAGGATTGCATAGATTTTTAATATGTTTGAACCAAAGTATTCGCGTTCAAATATTGTAACATTATTTACAAAAAATTGTTAACAAAATTTTAAAGGTAGGTAAATTTTTAGAAAAATTGCATTTTTCAGTGACTTTTTAGCGTATTATCAGTACACTTGTCACTCCTCTCACTAATTTCATTTCTAAATTGTTTATATTCTAATTAATATTCCTTTATATAATTTAACCGGTCATTTTCAGCAATTTTATCACTTTCTTGATTTTTAATCGATTCATGTAAACGTTCAAACTTTCTAGACACAGAATTTTTTCTTCTTAATAATCGATTCATTTTTAAAAGTTGAAAGCGCTACTATGTTTTAATTTATAGACTGTATGTATAGAAAATGAGTTTTCACGATTTCAAAACAAGCACTTTTGATATATTAATGTATACGAAAACGATATTGAATTATGTTGAACTAACCATCCTGCTCGAAGGACCAAAAATATTGTATGGTTATGAATTTTGCGAAAACGAAATAAAAGAATTAAAATACGATGATAAAGTTTTGAATTTTTATTGAAATGAACTGTTTCTACGAAATACAAAATTATAATGCTTTTTAACAAGATATGACTGACTATATAAATCTCCTAGATACCAAAATTTCAAACCTAACTCTAATTCTACGATGGTTCTACAATTAACTTTACCACACAATCCAAAAAAATTTAGATTTTCTAATTTGGATGTAAGTCTAATTAAAATGGAAAACCTAGATTCAAATTCTCTTTACTATCCTGATTCTAAACGCACATTAAAAGGAATTTCGAATGAAACATTTGAGTCTATGGACAAGATTAGCATACATTTATATAATTGCAAATTGGATTTTAAATTAAACACTATTCAGTTATGTATTAACAATTCGTTGGTCACTTACAAATCTTCCAATATTATTTCAAAAATAACCATTCCAGCTCATACAGAGTCTTATGTCAAAATTAAATTTTCATTGCCTAGTAATTCAGAAATTATTTGTATTTCACAAGAAAATATTCCTGGAGTATTTATTGCTAATTTAATTATGTACTAAACGTTGAATATGGTTGTAATTGTGTTACTTTAATAAATTCGAATGAATATAACATTGAGTGGGAATTTAAATATTGAAACATACTCCTTAGATGAATTTCATGTTTTTTCTTTAAATTCTAATAACCCTATTATATAGAATCGCTTAGCATTGTTGAAATCCAAAATTAATCTCAATCATTTAAGTAATTAAGAATATGAATCCATTTTATCAATTTGACGAACATTTAATGATGTATTTTTCTTGATGGTGACAAATTGTCTGTCACTGATGCAACCACTCATCAAATAAATACATTCCCAAATTCTATCCCAATTTTTCGTAAACCCTATCGATTACCAGAAGCTGTACAAAATGTGGTTAACAAACAGATATCTGACATAAAACCAGATGGTATTATTGAATATTCTAAATCTCCATGGAATTTTCCATTACTCTGCGTACCGAAAAAATCAACAAATAACGAAAAAAGTGACGCATTGTAACTATTCCTGAAATATTTCCTTTACCGAGTGTAACGGACATTTTGGATAGACTTGGTCGGTCAAATTATTTTTCTACTATCGATCTTGCACATGGCTATCACAAGGTTCCCATTGCTCCAGAGATCATGAAAAGACTGAATTTAGTACTGACACCGGACATTACCAGTTTGAGTATGGGGCTTCGTAATGCGCCGAGTACGTTTCAGAGGCTGATGAATAATGAATGTCTTATGTAGCCTTAATGGGTTGAAATGTTTGGTATATCTCAACTAAAAGTTCTCGCTGCAGCGAAATTTTATCCAACGCCGAAAACAGCTCGTGAAGTAAAATTACTAAACCATTAACTGATCTTCTTAGAAAAGATTTTGATTTGGTATGGATGCCTTCTGTGATGAACCATTTACAAAATTAAAGGATTTTCTCGTCAACCCCCCAGTATTACAATTTCACGACTTCATAAATGAATTTATTCTAACATGCGATGCAAGCGACATAGCAATAGCTGCAGTTTGCCAGCCGTATTTTAAATCGTGCAGAGAATAATGATTCAACTATAGAAAAAGAGCTTCTTGCGATAGTCTGGGCCACATATCATTTTCGTCCTTATATCTACGGTAGAACATTCAAAATAATTAACGAGCATCAACCTCTTGCATGACTGTGCAATAAACAAAATCCTTCTTCACGACTTACCAGATTTAAGAAAGAAGGTTATTAGTAAGTTAACAACAATCATGATAGCTGATATTTAGTAGTATTGTTCAACTGGACGTCGACGTGGAAACACGATTGTTAGGTCCTAAATTTTGTTTATATAATTTCCTAATTAAGATAAAAATAATATACTTTTCCTAAACCCATGTATTTTCTATTTCTTTAAATTAAATAAAAAAAACTAAATTGTAAACAAAAAATAATAAACAATTTTATTATCATAAAATAATTAAATAATTAATTTCGAATGTGTGTTATTTTTTTTAATGAAATCCATCGTTTTCGCAACATCTATGAGTATAAAAATCGAAACTTAACATATCATATTAGGAGCTTATATCAATTTAACAAAATTTACGAATTGTTTAATTTTCCGAAGTTCCAGCTGTTTATTAATTAATATTGTTTCCATTAAAAATTTTCACGCTGAACACATTAACGTATTGATTTCGATTTAACGCGAATCCATTACAAATAGCACACATTTAAAATGTATTTTGATACTAAAATCAACTAGACAAGCAAAAAATGAGAAGAAATCATTTATTCATATCAGGCGTCCTTTCTTAATACACTACATAAAGATATCTGCTCTGTATTATAATTTACTTTTGACTTTAGTATCCTTTTCATTTTATATTTATTTATTTAACTTTTAGTAATTTAATCTATTTTTTTTTTCTTTTTTGCAATAATAGAACACAAAACAAGGAAAGCAAAAAAAAAAAAAAAATAAGTTTTTATGTTGATCCAAATTTTCCGACTTTATTTTTGGTTCTTTGATTTTTTTTTACGTTCGTTTTGAAAACAAAAATAAATAATTCGTTAAACACCCAGCAGCAATAGACTGACAGACAAATAATAGAATTAAATTTCATCTACAATATTGAAATCTATTCAAGAGATAATAATTTTTCCTTGTTGTACGTTATTTTAGCTTTTCAGGTTTTTCTCTGAAATTTTCCAACTTTTTTGTTAGTTATTTTATGTTTGTAACGTGCCGCAAGGTGAAATATTAAATATATCGTAGGTGTACGTTCGGGTATGGCGAAGAAATGAAAAAAATCAATTGATAGTTCGTTTTTTCTTCTCTAGTGTTGTGTGTTGTCTATAAAACGTTTTTGTTTTCCAATAACATCATATTACAAAGAAGAGATTGTTTGGCATGAATTTTCAGATTGTTATGATTTTTGATAGATTTATTCGAGTGTATGGTTGGTATGTGGGTTAACTTAAAGGAAATGAGAATTCGAAAAGGTTTAGAGATTTTTGGTTTATTATACAATTTTATTATTTCAATAAATAATTGTAAAGAAAATTTGGGAAACATATGTGGATGTTGTTGGCTGATCATTATTTTTACTGGTTTTGTTAATTTGAAGTTAAATTTACATAAAAAAGGTTGACTTCAGTTTTGCTACAATTATTCCCAATAATCAATACGGAGCGATAGATAATACCAGTGGCCCAAAATGATTTACGATATTTCGATTCATTCGTAGAGTGGGAATTGAAATCCAGTTTCGCATAAATAATGAACACTCAGTATATAAGTTTTTTTTAAAATATTCATTTATTTACTGTGAATTTATATATTTTTTATTTTATGACGTATACATACTTTCTTATAATTTTAAATACAGCTTATTTTTATTTTTGGTCCGTTAGAAAAGCTCTTCCACTTTTGAAAATATTAAAGAAATTCAAAAGGTATACCATCTCTGCCGCACTTATCCTGAAATAAGTTAAAATCAAAACTTTTCAACAAAGTTTTGAAGCATAGTTTTTCCAAAATTAAGACTGGAAATTCAATAAGAATAACTTAAGTTCTATTTGCATCAAACATTTCAATTAAATTTTAAACACAATTATTTTGGTTTCCTGCCTAGGAGAAAAAATCTTCAAAAATCAAATACGAATTGAAGTTTCCGTCAGGTGCGAGTACGGTTAACATGAAACAAACGGCGTAATGTAACGCACCCAAATCAAGGTGAGGACGTGCTGAGGACTGAATGGCAATAGGGAGTCGAAAAATATAATGTCGCGAACGTACCACCTCGGGGCACCGGGGTGCACCCTGTTGTATTTAATCCCTTCTATCTGCGGGGGTGGTCCAACCGTATAGTTATTAGATTCACGTGGGAACAAAGTGAGAAAAAACAACTACTCAAAGAAAAAGAAGACATTTGATTTATTTATGTATATGTACATACGTTGTACATAAAAATGTTCGAGTAGACGAAATACGGGTGATTGTGTTTTAAACTTTTGTCAAGTGTGTTTGTCGTATTAAATTTGGACAATAATTAAAAAAAAAGAAAATAAATCATATTTCGGTATTTCGTTAAATTAGGGATCCTGGTCGATATGGCATAAATCATTGCGGAATATGACAAAACAGCATATTTCAAAAAGTACACTACGGCATATTTCAAAACGGCATATAACACACTGCGGCATGTGGTGCATCACGGAATGTTTCGAAACGACATGTGGTTCAATTTGTCATAAGGTTCACTATGGCATATTTCTAAATGGATATTTCAAAACGACATATGGTAAACTAAACACATCAATATGCTGCCGGCCAATGACTGTTGATATATCGATGGAAGGATTCCGCATAATTTTGTGTTCTTGGAATCCTTTTTTTATTTTGGTCATACACGATCCATAGGTTTAGCGGAAACAAAGGATAATATTCGTTAGGCCAATCAGTTAGCGGATGAAACTCTGTTACAAATTCTGCACTTATTTCCTTGAAGGAGTCAGATACTTCTTCAGGTTCCAGGAAACACAACGCTGCGGAATTTAGCGGACTTTTTATGCTAAATCCTTATCTATGCCATAACGGGTCTGCCAATAAATTGTTTGTATTTGTTTGTATACCTTTTGCATAAAATGGAAATTGCAGCCTTTAGCCAAATCCATATGGATTCCATCAATGCATAAGCGATTGGATGAACAGTTGTATAAGGTCCAGTACTGCAATGTATGGTATATAGCTGGTGATGAGCTTAGAAACGACTTTGAAAATTCCGCCCATCATCTAGAATTCATAGGTCCCTCAGCCCATACAGTTTCTGGTACCTCATTGCGATTATAAAACCTCTTGTCTCAGGTTTCATATCCAGTTGATGCTTCTTTTAACCCCGTTTAAACATTTGGATTAGGGCTGACTGTAACGGAAGGCAACCATCTATGTATATTTTCAGGAAGGGCTGATGTAGTAAGCCGCAATATTGGCAAGGCAAATTATTTCAAGTCGCTTAAGGCGTGTGAAACTGGCAACATTTCAGCATTTAGAGGGTGGTTATGAGACTTGAAAAATTCGGTTATACATATAATAGTTTCCAACATCCTTCTGCTCTGATAGTTTGTTAACGTGCACCTCCATTTGTTTGTGATAATGTAGAAACCGTATGTGAATCTATTTAAGGATAACAATTTGGAATTCTTGTAAGTTTTCCATAAGAACCATAAGACAATATTGGTGTACCATAAATATCGCATCAATTTAAATTTTTATGATTGTTGCTATGAAATATGTATAATAAAACGAGTTGATAATTTTCTATCCAAATAATGGAAAACACTTGAATCAAAATTAAATTTCATTCATGAAGATTTCCCGGTAATTTGTTAAATTTGATGTTTTATTTATAATTGCTTTTGAATAGATGTCGTTCGTCGTAAATGGTAAAAGCTCAATCCGAATTTACTACCGGAGAGAATGAACTTGGATATTTTGTTTTAGATAATTAAACTGGTAATTGCACTAAATGTATCAGTAGATGATAAAAAAAAGGAAATTAAGCATCAATAGAGGGTACAATGCAATGGCCGAGAAATTGAGACGATCATGGAGCCATCCGGCATGTCGAATTGGAGACCACATCCCGCATGTTGTTTTAAATTGAATGTATACACATATTTATGAAATTTTTTTTTTTAAGAATATTTGTTTTGTATTGATCGTCGAAATCAGTGCTTGACGAATAGTTCAATTTTTTTTGTAATACTTAATTAATAATATTTTTTATATAATCGATTTTTTAATAATACTAATTTAATAAAACTTAAAAACAATAATATGGTTATATTATTAAATAATAATAATCAAAAAATGGAGTGATTAAATTAAGTTTAAAACTTAAGTGTAATTTCGTGAATGACGAAATTTTATGTTTTATGGGGTTTCGGGTTTGGATGGCCATTTTGTTGTTGAATAGAAAAACAAATATGATGTTAAATAATTAATAATAATAAGTAAAATCTTTTAAATAATTAAAAATCATCAAAACGAGAAGACTAATTTAACGAATTTTTATAAATTTCGGCTACCTCACATGGATTGAGGGATGGTATTTATACTTCTATAATTGTCCCTATATTAGGATATTTTGTTAAAGACTTTGGACCTCGGTAACGAAATGAGTTCAAATTTCAATTCACGAACTCATTCTGGAGTGGCTTGCGGACTGAGCTTATACCGGAAAGCGTGCGAGATATCTGGCGCTCAACATAACCAATCATCAAATATCGATATCTGCCATAAATCTAATTTGAAACAGTTGTTTCTGAGGTATATTATTTGGATGAATGCGCAATATTTAAAACAAAATTTTTAAAATATTGGTTGAATTTTGCTCAATATTTATGATTACTAAATTTTTTTTTGTTTTTTTCTTTTCTCTGTTACTACACTTGCTAGAAAAAGTCTGCATTCATCTGCTATGTACCAGCTTATATCATTAAAAAATCAAAAACTACCAAATATTTTTAAAATTTTGTTTCATCTATACGTATTTCTTAATTACTCAACTCGAAATTCATCTATTTCCGCAAACTTTTCCTAGCAAGTGTACAAAGTTTTGCATTGAGAGGGTGACCAGAAAACCACTGTTAAACTAAATTTTCTGGGAGAAAATTTAGTTATTATTTCTGTTATTTAACTATTTATGTATACTAGCTATTTGTAGTAATTAAATTGTTTTTATTAATTATAGTTTATCCTTTTCATTTAATTATATCTAAGAAACAAAATAATTAAAATTTTTCTTGGTTATCAATTTATTTTTTCAAAAATTTTATTTATTTGCCTCCGTCTCTGCCATTTCTATTAATAAAATAAAATAATATTTATCTAAACAATTATTGATACAAATTTAATATATATTTAATATTTATTAAATCATATTTTGAAAATCATTTTTTACAGCAACAAATACCGTCATACTAGATAAGAAGAAGACATTTTTCTTCCCTTTCTATTTATATAATTTTTCTGAGTAAATTTTCATTCATTTAAGTGGAGAAGCAGGGGATAGATTTTGCAATAAAAGAATGAGTAAACATTTGGACAACCTTTGAAAATTGTAGATTACACTTTGGAAAATAATGTTCCTTTAATTTTAACTGTTGGACGGGTTTTACAAAGAGAATTAAAAGGTAGATTCAAAGATTTCAGATGTATTTAGATTTTTGTTCTTTAATGGTTGTACTTCTAGTTTTTACATCCTTAAAAATATAATTATCCTTTAAATCATTTCGAAGAACTTATTGTAAACATAATTTTTAAAATACTGGTATTTTTACACACCCCATTTTAGTTTTGAAAAAATCTCTATTACATAAACTCCTCTATTAAATGTATACAAGTGGTCATTTTTTAAATAAAATTCATTGTCCATTCCTGATAACACCAATAAACTACAGGAAATGGTTTAACCACTTATCAATGAAATACTTACGTATAAATGGTAATACATTTTTCCGCCCTCCAAAAATTTAAATTATATTACTTTACAATTATTTTTTATCACCACTTAAATAATCGGCAATTTGTTTAGAACGATATATTACTTTTGGTAAATCCCAAATTTTCCGTGTAGCAATACAAAACGAATTTGTACTTTGTACTTATTTTTTAACATCTAGGATATTATGTATCGCGTATCGGCTGGCAGTATTTTCAGGTTCATTAAGAGCCCGAATATAGACTGGGCGGATAATTAATCCGGGTCGAAGCACAAAAGATTTTTAGGTCGCATTGCGAGGTGGCTAAACGCCCACATGGCCCTTCAACAATAATAATAATCAAAATTGGCCATATTCCGGAACTTCAACTAAAACTAATTTTAGAATCCAAATTCCATCATACCGAATTACACCATAACGGTTGGGAAATAGCGAAGTTTCATTAAAACTAGCCATATTCCAGAACTTCATTTAAAATATTTTTTAGAATATCATTTCCATCGTTTATATCGAATTTCATAATAATGTGAAGAAACAGTAAAGTTCGTGTCCATTTTCATTTCACTTATCAAATTTCATCATAATCGGCTAAGGTATACCCAAGTTTTAGAATCTGCCATATTTACCCATATGCCATATTGAAATAGGTCATCGTGTATCTTATGCCATAGGATACCATATGCTGTACTGAAATATGACGTTCTGAAACATTCCGTAACGGACCATATACTACAGTATACCACCACATGCCGTTTTGAAATATGCCCCAGTGTACTTTATGCCGCAATTTACCATAAGCCTTATTGAAATCTCTTATTATTTTTTAAAGAAATTTTTTATAGTATTCTACAAAATAACTCTTCTAATAAAATGAAATATGTACCGATCAACACTTTTGTGTCCTATTTTTCGGACAATTGAGATAATATGTGTAATTTTTTTTTTTTTGCCGTACAAACTAAATTGGTTTGCCTATAATTGCCATTAATAGTATATAGCATACTTCTATTAATTAATTGAGTAATTTTATACCCTTTATTCAAAGAAACTTTATTCAAGTTCTGAATCAAACTTCATTCTTTTGTATAAATTTATTAGATTTCCGACCATTTTCGTTTATATTGCCTAATTAATTCATCACAACGAAGCTGGAAACATTAGAAATTCACTATTGGTTTTATTTCTAAAAACAAGTAATAAATAATTTTTACTTTCAAGTTAGTGTTTCTGTTGTACAAAACTGGAATGCGGTGTCTAACTGAAATTATCAGTATAATAAAACATCTTCTCATATCTACTCATCTCTGAACATTAGTTCATTAAAAAAACAACAACAAATAGAATTAAAATCTGCATCATAAACGAAATAATTCTTAAAGAAGTCCATAAAAACAATCATTACAAAAATAAAATAAAAAATTGGTGAATTAATAAGCTAATTGCCTAGCTAATTATTGATGTTTTTAGAAAATTTGTTCCTTTTACATTTCAATGGCTTATTGGGAATAGGGCATAACATCAATTTTTCAAAAATTGTGTTCTTCGATTAAAACGACAAATAAAGTTGGTTTAGGTACATAGTATAATTTAGGACAAATATTAGTTTTTTTTAACAGGAGACCATTTTTTATTAGAAACATCATCATTCATCATTTTTTGAAATATTGGTTTAGGGCTCTTTTTATTTTAAAAAATTTAATTACAGCTTTAGCTATCAATTCCTATTGGGAATCATTCTCGAAAGCGTTATGAAAACTTTAGGCCTATTTTATTTGGCAAATTCAAAATTGGTATTCATTAAGGAATCGCGTCCCTGCTAAAAAATACTATTGGATTTTTGAGAACCTAGTACACAGCGGGTATTCACGAATACCAAAATGGTATTGGATACAAGCAATTTTTTTGCAAATGGTCAAATAAAATACGCCTTTAGTATCGGAAAGCTTTAGAATTTTTTGGGTCAACATTTTTATAGTGTTAATTTTGAAGTAATTGGAAGCCAAGAATGAAAATTTAGATATCACCCAGACCAAGTAGTTTTATGGTACCAATCACAACAAATTTTGCCATTTGGTTCATGAATTAAAAAAATGTCCAAAATAGAAATTTTGTTCTCTATTTCTTTTTCTAAAGTGAATTTTATTCTGTTGTTTATGGAATTAAAAGCTTGTAGGAAATATTCAATCTTATCTATTGGTTCGGCTGTGATTATATTATCATCATACCTGTAGTAAAATAATGGTTCAAAATCTAAAGTGTTTAAAATTGAAATTTCTAAATTTTCCATTAGTAAATTTGCAATGATGGGACTTATTGGGGAACCCATAGGTGAGCCAAAAATTTGTTTTTAAATTTTATTATCAAAAGAAAATTCTGAATTATTTAAAACGATATCCAACGCTGTAAAAAATTGTATTTTTGTTAATTTTTATTTCGAATTTCTTTTTATATTTCTCCAATTTTGACTAATAATATCTTTTACAATTTGGTTATCGACATTAGTAAATAAGGATGTGATATCTAAAGAGATTAACAGACAATTTGAAGGGATGGTTACATTACTGATTTTGTTTTCGAAATTTTCAGAATTTTGAATAAAAGAATTTGTTGTCCCTACACTAGGTTTCAGAATATTGCCTAAAAATGATGATAAAGAATATGTGGGACTTGCTATGAAACTTACAATTGGCCTATATGGTAAATTTGGTTTATGGATTTTGGGTAGGCCATATAATTTTGGAATCACTGGAGTATAACTCGTGAGTTTTTTCTTTGTCTCTAAATCTATCTTGCCTAATTGTCCCCATTCTTTCACTATAGAATTTATTTTTGTTTGGATTGGTGTTGAATTATCTTTTGGTACTTGAACGTATGTGGATGTGTCACTTAACAAATGATTCATTTTATCCATATAATCTGTTCGTAATGTTAAAACCGTAGTATTCCCTTTATCCGCTCTTGTCACCATAACGTTAGGGTTGTCTCTTAAAAGCGACTTCGTTTGTTTTACGTAATTTAGAATTCGTTTTTCAAATGGTGTTAAATTTTATGAATTTGTACTGTTTTTGAAATTTGTTAAAATGTTTATGAAATTGTTCCGAATATTAATGCGATCATTATCATTTAAACCGAAAATTGTACTTTCAACATCTGAGCTAATTTTGAAAAATGGTATTGCAGTACCAATAGTTGGTGAACAAAATTTATTTCCTAAACTTAAAACGAATTAGACGTGAAACGGAAGATCGATGTTAGAAAAATTTACCAGCAATTTGTCGCAAGTACAAAGTAAACCACTCGTCATATTATTAAAACCGTCCTGTATGATTTGATTAAATTTATTTCTTTGTCTCACCTTAATTTTGTTGAAATGGTAGTTGTATGTAACCGCTGCTCGTTCAGAAATCTCTTCATAAAAGTAGCCCGGTAAGGTTGTTTCAATAAATCGGTTAAGTAAAGCCAAACGGTTTTTTGTTGTTTTTATTGATTTTACAGTATCGTTGATTTTCTCGTTTATTACACTGACTATAAATGTTTTTTCCAAACGTTGGAAAACATCCTTCTTGATATTCCAAATATTTTGTAATTTTCTCGTTTTGCCAAAAACTTTTTCTCTTCTGCACTGTAGCAATAAAACAACTTTTTCGGAATTATAATTTTAAAATTGTAGGACGTGCGGCTTCAAATTTAAATGAATTCTTTTTTTTTTTCAATAATGAAAGATCAAATACCTTTAGAAAAACAATCAAATATTGTTTACCAAGTATGTTGCAGTTGCAATTCAACATACACAGGGCAGATAAAGCAGTTTTTAGAAAAACTGATTTATCAACACAAAAGAGGCGCAAATTCAAATATAAATTCAAACATTAATGCACTTTCACAGCATATGAGAGATACAAACCATTTAATCAGTTTAGATAACGTCAAAATTCTCGAAAAACAAAAAAATTTAAAAAAAAGATCGATTTTAGAAATGTTGCACATTAAAGCAACTACAAATTCTATAAACATAGTAGAAGATTTTGCATATATTGGGAATTCATGTAATTTGGTTATCTACATTTTTTTGTCTCACACAAATTATTTTTGATTCTAATTGTACAACCTTTTTACATTGAAAGCATTATAAGGCGCATTTTATTTGACCATTTGCAAAAAAATTGCTTGTACCCAATACCATTTTGGTATTCGTGAATACCCGATGTGGACGCGATTCCTTAATGAATACCAATTTTGAATTTGGCAAATAAAATAGGCCTAAGGTTTTCATAACGCTTTTGAGAATGATTCCGAATAGGAATCGAAAGCTAAAGCTGTAATTATGTATTTTAAAATAAAAAGAGCCCTAAACCAATATTTTAAAAATTTGTTTTACTTTTAAGCTGAATTCACCAGATTTGTCCATTGAGCTCGTCAAGAAAATGACAACTTGACGGAGTTAAAAACCGAGTTAAAATATGTTATCTCGCCGGACACAAAATTTCAGGGATACCAACATTGTTCTTTCTTTTGCTTATTCTCGTTTTAGATATATTTTACACATTTTTAATTATGTTTTTACATATTTTTAACTCGGTTTTTAACTCCGTCAAGTTGTAATTTGCTTGACGAGCTCAATGGACAAATCTGGTGAATTCAGCTTTAAATTGAAAATGCCCTTGAATTGTTGAAAACGCAATCATATGACGTGAGTCTTTTTCTAACTCTATCTGTTGAAACGAACTTGTTAGATCAAGCATAGAGAAATACTTCGCTCGGCCCATATTGTCTAACACATCTTCTAGCTGTGTTAATGGAAACTTATCACCTATTATTTTTTATTCAATTGCCTGAAATCAACCACTAATCTAATTTTTTTATTTCCATCTGGAGATTTTTTTGGAACTACTAATAAAGGTGAATTGCAAGGACTTATTGAAGGTTCTATAATATCATTATCTATTAGTTTCTTTACTTCTTTATTTATTTCTTCATAATGGACATATGGTAAACTATAATTCTTTATAAAGGCAGGAACATTATCTTCTTTTAATACCTCTTGTTTATAAAAATTATTTGTTGTCAGCTTATCACCCGAAACATGAAATACAGGAAGCAGCTGAGATCAATGAAGACTTAAACGAAGGCATGGCATTAAACTCGTTTCAAAATGGATTAAAAGAACCAATCAGAACTATTGTAAAAGCTCATAATTTTGATAATTTAGCCGATGCAGTTATGTTAGCTAATGAAGAAGAAGTTTCTCATAAACCGCAAGCTCAATTTAATAACACAAAACAAATTCATTGTAATTTTTGTAATAAAAACGGTCATTTATATCGTGATTGTTATACTAGATTAAATAAATTACAAGAACAATCAAATCAAAAACATAACACACAATTAGAATCACAATCGCGAAATGTTTGAAATGCTCGAATGTATTCTTCGCGACCTAATTTTAATACACACAATAATAATAATAATTCAAATAAATCAAATTCAAATAAAGATTTATTTTGCAATTATTGTAAAAATAATGGTCATCTAATAAACAATTGTTATAAGCGGAGCTACAATAATAATAGAAATTATAACTCCGAACCTTCTGCTTCAACCTCTAATAATAATAACAGAAATTATAACTCCGACGTTTCTGCTTCATCCTCTAAAATTAGACAAGTAGAGCAGCATAATCCGGAAAACTCGACAGGATCCGCTCAAGATCAGAACACATCAACACGGATCCAGGATCTTTAAAACAGTGTTCAAATGTTTCAAATATCAGTAACCTGCATCATAAAGACGTTTCAATTTCTGCTATAACTAACAACACCAATAATTTTAAATTCATTAATCTTAATTTAAATATCCTTACTTTAGATAAAATTCATTATTTTCTTATCGATACAGGCGCTGATATCAGTTTGATAAAAAAAGATGCAATAAAATACGATACAGAAGTATTTTCAAATCAAAAAGTTTGCATCCAAGGCATTACTCATACAAAAATAAGCACTCTTGCACTTGTAAAAGCAAATATTATATTAACCGATAGCCCGGAATTACGTCATTCATTTCACGTTGTGCCGGTTGACTTTCCACTTACTTGTTCGGGAATAATAGGAAAAGATTTCCTTCAAAAATTCGAATGTGTTATTCACTACGGAAGAAATACTTTAGACATAAATTTATAACACTTATGTTCATAGTTTGCCTTTGATTTCCAATCCGGAAGACAATTTCGAAATTCCACCAAGAGTTGAAAAGTTTATACGATTACCAACAATGGATATGGACGATAGTATAGATTAATTCTGTCCATCTCAGGAAATTACATCAGGTGTATTTTTAGCATTTTAAATAATAATCAAAGTTCTGTTGATGTTAAGAATTTTAAAATTAAATCGATTCCTCTTAGTCAGTATGAATTGTTCCAATTAAATTCATGGTCCGATAATTTACCAGATCGTCTTCAACTACTAGAATCCGAAGTTGATACTTCTCATATAAATGACGAGGAAAAATCTTCTATACTTCAAATATGTCGTAATTTCAATGATATTTTTTATCTACCTGAAGATAAGTTGGATAAAACTACCGCAATATACGATTCAATTGATGTAATTCCGAATTCACAACCAATAAATGAGCCGTTTATTTTGAAAGTGGCGCAAGTCCACATTTTGTTGAAATGAGAAAATGAAAGAATAGCGAAACAATAAATGAAAAAACATAATTATGGGATTTTGAATTTTCTTATTTTTTGAACAAGTATAAAGGATTTTAATTTTTTTATTTTGACTATAAATTGTTCACCGTTAGAAAGGTTATACTTTTACTGGTCTATTGTTATCATTAACTTAAATTTTTTGAAAAATGGACTTGCACCACTTTCATAATTAACGGCTCAAATAAGAAACCGTATCGTCTTCCAGAAGCTGTGAAAACTGAAATAAATACGTAGATTTCAAAAATTCTTGATGACTCAATTATAGAACCTAGTACTTCACCAATTTTAGTAGTTCCTAAAAAATCCAATAACGATGAGAAAAAAATGGCGCTTAGTCGTCGACTTTCGTCGCCTTAACGAAATTACGATAAACAATATTTTCCCATTACCAAATATATCCAAAATCCTCGATCAACTTGGCCAAGCAAGTTACTTCACCACACTGGATCTTGCTAATGGATATCATCAAGTTCCGATGAATCCCAAAGATAAAGAGAAAACAGCTTTCTCTACGTTATATGGTCATTTCCATTTTCTTAGAATGCCATTCGGATTTAAAGGTGCACCAAGTACCTTCCAACGCCTTATGAATCATGTTCTTAGCGGATTAAACGGCATTAAATGTTTCGTTTATTTAGATGATGTTGTTATTTATGGCACAACATTAAGTAATCACAACGCGCCAGATTAAATAACGTCTTATCTTGTTTCCGCAAAAATAATCTTAAATTGCAACCACGAAACTGTAATTGTTTAAGAAAATAAATTAAATATCTATGACATATAATTAGTCGTGAGGGGACTAAACCGGATCCAAACATTGTGAGTTCTGTTTTAAACTTTCCTAAACCACACAGCACGAAAAAGTGGCAACCTTTCTTGGCCTATCCGGCTATTATCGCCAATTTATACAAAATTATGCAAAAATTGCAGAGCTACTGTGCGCATTGAAACGTAAAGGCTACCAATTTCAGTGGAACGCATTCACAGAAGAAGCTTTCACTAAACTTAAAAATGCTCTTTATAATCCGCCAATTTTACAATATCCCCAATTTGATCAACCCTTTATTTTGACTACGGTCGCGATAGGAGCGGTTTTATCGCAAATCAAAGATTCCAATGACCTACCCGTAGCATACGCTTAGTAGAATCTTGAATCCAGCGGCGAAGAATTACCCAACAATCAAAAAGGAACTTCTAGCAATTATTTGGTCAGTTCGCCGATTTCGACCTTACTTATATGGCAAATCATTTAAAATCCAAACAGATCACAAACCATTAACATTCCTCTACTCAACTGCTAAGCCTACATCAATCCTTCTACGATGGCGATTAGAATTAGAAGAGTATCATTTCAAAATAACTTATAAACCTGGAAAGAGTAATCTAAATGCAGATCAAATGATAATTACAATTTAAAAGCCATTACTCGTGCCAAATATAATAAGCTGAAAAATTCTGACAATAATTCAAATTCTCCAAGTTCTCCTATATCTAATTCTAATTCATTCATCTTATCCGACCCACCTAACAATTCTAATCAAAACGTATTGAGTAATATACCAAATTATAACAATAATCTTGATGACAATAATCCTATACATACTCAAATATCCATAAACATAATTGAGTTAACTGAAATCTCAGAAATTGAACAAATTATAAAAGGTTTCCATGTAACGCCCATCGGAGCTCATCAAGGAATTAACCGTACGTTGAATCGTCTCAAACGGTATTACCGATTGTCAAACATGCTGTCAAGAATAAAACGAATTATTAAACCGTGTACCCATTGTCAACGAAATAAATACGGTAGGCTTCATAAGATGTCTTTAAAAATTACAAACACATCCAAAGTACCATTCGAAAGAGTGTTCTTAGACATCCTATTACTCCACAATCTCATTCGAATAATCGTTACATGCTGACAGCGCAGGATGATTTAACCAAATTTTCTTTTGCTATTCCACTTGTCGATCAAGAAGCAGCTGCAGTAGCGAAGGCATTTACTGAAAATTTCATTTGCCAATATGGTCTACCCGAAATCATAATCACGGACCAGGGTTCAAATTTTATGAGCCAATTATTCAAGAAAATCATGAAATTGTTAAAAATAGAACATATCAACTGTACTGCTTACCACCCATAGTCAAATGGAGCGCTGGAAAGATCTTATCGCACCCTAGGCGAATACATTCGAACATTTTCTTCTGGTGACAGAGCAAACTGGAATTACTGGATTTCATATGCAATGTTTGCGAATAAGAGCACACCCCATACTTCTACAGGTTTCATGCCTTACAAGCTATTATACGGTAGAGTTCCTAACATACCAAATTCTATAAAAAGGAAACCAGAAATAGTTTACATCTATACCGATTATGCAAATGAATTAAAATATCGCTTACAAAATTCCTGAGAAATCGCAAGAAATTCTTTAACCACTTAACGCACAATATTTTTATCGTTTTGGGGTAAAAAAAACAATTTTCTTTTTGCAGAAAATGATAATTTATGTTATTTTTAATTAGTTTATTTAAAAAAATGTTTTTAAAAATTATGATACAAAAACATGGCACAACACAGAGTCCAACGTTGTAGTCACTGCACCAATACCTCATTTCTTTTCTAATCTTCTTTCCATTGAGCAGAGAATAGAATAAGGAAAATCGAGTATAATCGAAAACAAATGTAAGGTTTGTCTCTATTTTGCTTATTTTCAGTTTTTTTTTTACTTTCTTGTTTTGTTTTCATTTCGTTTGCTGTTTGTTTGTTCGTGTGTTTGCTGATAGTAATTAAACTAAAATAAACAAACAAAATGAAAAAATACCATAACGGTATTTTTTCATTTAGTTTGTCGGAAATTATTTATGACTTATTACAATACAAAAATGTATTCAATTTCTGAAAACCGTTAAATGGTCACATTTTATAATCACCCCCATCTCACTCGCCCCCCCCCCCCACCCATCGCCACGAATCATCACGTTATCGAACCATCCTCCCCCCATAGGCGTGTGGCGTAGTTTATAAGAACTGAAATATTTAAATTAACAGAATATTTTATGCCCGTGACGTATACGGAGCTACACAATTTTGATAGTAAACGCCGCCCGTGTATGTCACGGAGCTATGCGTTAAGTGGTTAGAGAGAAAAGAACGATCTAAAATACTTTATGATAACAAAGTTTATTTTGTTCCATTTAAAATTGGTGATCAAGTATTACTACACAATGAAACAAGTACTTCGAAAACTAATCCTCTATGGTTAGGACCCTATGAAATCACTAATATAATTTCGAATGAAAATTCAGAAATAAAAATCGGGAAACATTTTAAAACGGTACATAATAATCGACTTAATCATTATTTCAACAATATTTACCATTTTACCATTTTACAACAAAAAAAAAAAAAAGAAAAAAAGGTGCTGTTGGAGACTAATTGATTGTTTTGCTGATAACGAAAATTCAATGAAACGCCATATAATATGAAATTCAAATAATAATTTATAATTGTTCTAAATTTTTTTTTTTTTTTTTTTTTTTTTTTTTTACCCTTCCCTATAATTTATTTATTTATTTGTTTATTTACATATACATTTTGTTTAGAGACCAACCCCATACTTACACAATCTATTTTGAGCAGGCGCTCATTCATAACAGATTGTGTAAGATGAGGTGGTTTAACATGATAAAAATTAAAAATAAAAAGCTAAGTCTACAGCTTCACTATTCATGATCACCCTTCCACGCAAACTCCAGCCAGTGGTATACTCTGCATTGTGAGGCTTCGGAGCCCTCCGAATACATCTATGTAACATTCTGTGTATTCTTCGATCTAATATCGTTCGTAAACTCTGGTATAACTAACTGACAATTTAGTGTTACAATTTGTATGTAACCGCTAACCAGATTCCCTATATATAGCAAGAATCATTTTTCCACCCCTTCCAAACCGACATCCGCACCAAGCAAAATCAGTGACAATTTACTTAAATTCGTCTTTCAATATTTGCCAGTGAACATTGCTGCCATGATGAAAAAGAATTACTTTAAGTTGCTCTCGGTGGCGTCACAGGTAATCGCAGTTGAGAGATTTCACCAAATTCATTTGCACAATGTCAATTCAATAAAATAAAAATTAAAAATAAAAATTACGTCTGCCTGACTCGAAAGTCAAAGCCTAGTATTAGTAATTAAAATTTGTAAAAGCCAATCATTGGAATTGAAATTTTGTAAATGATTGTCTTTTTTCAAGGGGTGAGGTGTGGTGTGCATCCCATACTAAATAGGTTGAGCTAAACTTGCTGGTATGAATGCACTCTTAAATTAGCTGAAATGTAAAGAAATAAGATATATGTATAGAATAAAACTATGTTTTAAAAATCATTTGTTATACTCAGTTCTTACTGTGAAGTTGTTATAAATAATAAAAATTGTTATCATCTTAATATTGTGAATACAATCTAGACCACATTTATGTAAAAAAAAGTTAATGAATCTAAATAAAATAATAAAGTTACAAAATCAATGTGTTCTAAAATCAATTTGTATGAAACCGTTGAGCTAATAATCGTACGATGTGTAAATTGTGATAAAATCTAAAGTGAACAATACATAACGTGAATGAATCACAAATATTACACACAACACAATCAGGTTCTCTGCATCTTTATTTAAATGAAATATTAATGAATTGACATTTCGCCTATTTGCGATATTGTTTCCTCCTATGCTGTTGTAGTAGGAGGTATCTCGTTTCCCGAATGCTGTAATACTCTAATATTTCGATTTCTTGCATCATACCTATTTTGTTGATTAACATTATAGAAATTACCACGAGCATTGGAATATCTAACGTTCCCACGATAATTATTATTATTATCATAATTTCTTCCATAATTATTATAAAATTCTACTATTCATACTGTTATGAAAATGTCTATTGTTATCCTGATTATTAAAATTTCTTAGATGCGAAACAATATTCGTGTCAGTCCCCAATATTTTAGAAGCATCACGAGCAATTTCTATAGCTTCACTTAACGTTTTCGGTTTACTGGCTATTACAGTAGGTTTTAACTTTTCTGCTAACCCTTCTTTGAACGCATTCAGCCCTATTTGGTATGATATTTTATAGATTGTTTTACAATCAGCATCCTGAAGGTTTCTTTTCTGGATTAAATTTAATTCATTCACTAAACTTTCTAATTTTGTAATATAAGCCTCAATTCTACCCGTTTGCTTAACCCGACAAATTTCTGACTGTATTTCCAGTGCAATTTTTCTCGACACAAAAATCCTATCAAAACAATTTTTTAATTGATAAAAAGTTATCAATTTATCTTCTAATGCTATTTTAGACTTTACTGTATATCAGTAACTTTAACTGATAGTATCAAAGTAACCAATTTTTCTTTTTCCGATTGTTTTAATGGGTCATGAACTAATTTGACTAAATTAAGAAAATTCTCTAAATCCCTATGTTCTCCATTAAATACAGGGATAATTTTAACGGCATCAGCAATATTTAGATCCATCTTTTTCTTGAATGGTGGAATCACAATTTTAGAACTCATTAACACATGAAATTCGAAATTTATATGATCCACATAACACTATTACTTAAAAAAAAAAAAACACAAAATATGCACAATAAAACGACACATTTCTCAAACCAAATTTTTTTAAATTCTTACACTTTAATTCTATTCTTAAATTTCTATAATTAATTGTATTCATTAATTTTTATTTTATTAATTTTTATTCTATCTAGGAATTTGTAGCTCGTACCGCAGCTTCTGTTAGTTCTACCATAGACATTCATACTAGATTTCTCATTTCATTATATCTAAAGGGAAAAAACAAAACTTCTGATAATTCCAATGTTATCGTTGTGTTGTGTATTACTTTCTTTTACGTAAGTAAAATAAAGTATAGTAATCATGAAAATTTTCGACCTTGAGATTATTGAAGATTTATCTGTTTTGAGGTCCCCTGAGTCCGAAAAAGTGAGTTTCGAAATGATGTCTGTCTGTCAGTCTGTCTGTCCGTCTGTCCGTCTGTCCGTCTGTCCGTCTGTCCGTCTGTCAGTCTGTGTCCTCTCTACAGCCCAGATGGCTTAACCAATCCAGCTGAAACTTCAGATTTAAGCTTTTTTGATAAATTGGGAGGTCCCAGTGAATTTTGCTCCAAATCGGTCAACCGGAAGTAGCCACTCCCGTGGGGCAGAAAATTTGTTTTGCAAATATCTGAAAAAGTATAAGGTTTACAAAAAACTACTAACACAAAATGTTTCCAAAAACTAAAAGTAAAAAAAAATAAAAATAAAAATTAAAAATTAAAAAAAAAAATTTAAAAATTAAAAAAAAAAAAATAAATAAATAAAAAAAAATTTAAAAAAAAAATTAAAAAATTTTATAAAAAAAATAAAATTGATGTGTGGCCAACACATTTCTTCTACGAACAGGAAATTTTGAGACACCAATTACGCAAACTTCTTACAAATTTATTATTTTTTATTACTTTCTTTTACATAAGTAAAGCTTAAATCTAAAGTTTTTGTTAGATTGGTTAAGCCATCTGGGCTATAGAGAAGACACAGACAAACAGACGAGCATACAAACGGACAGACTGACAGACAGACATCATTTCGAAACCCACTTTTTCGGACTCAAGGGACCTCAAAACAGATATATCTTCATTAATCTCTTACATAATATTTCGGGTTCCAGGTCCCAGATTCCGTAAAACAGAAAATTTATTTTACAAATATTTCAAAAATATACAATTTACAGAAAACATGAAAAAATAAAAACAATCTTAATAAAGTTTGCATGAAATTTGCATTATAAAAGTTTCTTAAAATTCGCTGTTCGTAAAAGAAAGTCGTGTGTTGGCCACACCTCCATTTTTTATAAGGCAATGATTTTAGAATGCGTTGCAAATATAATACGTATATGCAATACACCCATAACATTTGAATGGACAATTACTTCGGTCTAAAAAGACCAAAGTATTGAAATCCTGTCAAAAATAACGAAAAATTTGGATGGTCCAAAACCACTTTTCTCGACGTTTTGAAAGTCCCTGAGTCTGAAAAAGCAAGAAAAAAAAAATGTCCGTCCGTCTGTCTGGATGTCTGGATGTCTGTACCAGTGGTATCTCGAGAACGGCTTGTCTGATTTTAAATTTTTTTTCCGCAATCGGTTTCTGTGGTCAAGGCGGAGATTTGAAAAGCTTTTGAAGACTGTACGTCAAGAGGGTGGGGTACCTGCTATACGAATTGACCCAAAATACCTGGTTTTATAAATATTTATGATTTTTTTATATATGCTGGTTTGATTATTAAATTGGGCATTGAATTTGGAATTGATTGGAAGGTTAAGTTAGTGGTCAATTTGAGGTTTGAGTTGAAGTTGAGTTGGAGTTGGATTAGGATGTAGTGAGTAGTTAACAAATTTTTTATATGATGAAACTTGCGCTTGACTATTTATCAACCGATTATTATGAAATTTGACATGTGTGTCGGAAATGGGAATCTAAAATGATTTTTGGATGAAGTTCTGGAATATCGCAGGGTATGATGGAAGTTACCTATTTTTCTACCGATTAAGATGAAATTTAACATGTGCGTTGGAAATGGGATTCTAAAATAATTTTTGGATGAAGTTTAGGAATAAGGGCAAGTATGATGGAACTTGGCTATTTCTCAACCGATTACGATGAAATTCGACATGTGTATTGGAAATGGGATTCTAAAATGTTTTTTGTATGAAGTTCTGGAATATGGCCAGGTATGATGGAACTTGCCCATTTCTCAACCTATTATTTTGAAATTTGACATGTGTGTTGGAAATGGGATTCTAAAATGTTGTTTGCATGAAGTTCTGGAATATGGCCAAGTATGATGGAACTTGGCTATTTCTCAACCGATTATGCTGAAATTCGACATGTGTAATGGAAATGGGATTCTAAAATGACTTTTGGATGAGATTCTTGAATATGGCTAAGTATGATGGAACTTGCCCATTTCTCAACCGATTATAATGAAATTCGACATGTGTATTGGAAATGGGAATCTAAAATGACTTTTGGATGAAGTTTTGGAATATGGCGATGTAAGATTAAGGAAACTTAGCTATTTCTTAACCGATTATCATGAAATTTGATATGTGTGTTAGAATTGGGATTCTAAAATGATTTTTGGATAAATCTCTGGAATATGGCCAAGTAGGATGGAACTTGGTTATTCCTTACCCGATTAATATGAAATTTGACATATGCGTTGTAAATGGGGTTCTGAAATGATTTTTGGATAAAATTCTGGAATATGATCAGTTACACTGTTAGATATATCAGTATAATTTTGTATACTACTTTCTGTATAAAGTTCTAGACGATTTTTCGTGTTAAATTGGATGCCTGTACTCATGTTACTGAAGCTTTTGAGCTGTTTGGCTGTTGTTGTATAAGTAAATATATCTTGGTTAAATTTGAAATCAATACTTGTAACGTCTGGCGGATCACGCGGTTATCGGCCTCATTAGCACACCGTTCATTTCGGTAGCTCTCCTCGGTTGGGGGGTTCTCAATTAAGGGCCGCTTCGCCATCGCACAAATCACAAGAAAAAAATATAGGTGTGCTTTACAAAAAAAAAACACAGTAATACGTGTAAAACATCTGGCTTGACTTTGGCGGGGTGATGGAGCACTTTCTCAAAAAAAATCGACTACATTAACACATTATAATTCACTTTTTTTTTCGAAACTAATTTTTAATTAACAAAAAAAATTAAATAACAAAAAGTTATACAAAGGTTTTTTTTTTTTTCTCACTTACTAAATTCTAATTTTTATAACCTTATCTAATATGGTACCTTAATCGGGGGTTAATTCGAACACGTGTTCACTTTCGTCTCGTTGTGAGGCCGCCTGCGCTAGTTTTCAGGATTCCTTAATCAGCGCCCGTGGTGTACCCGCTTTCCTTTTTCCGAAATTTTGTTATTTTTACGTGTATCGACACACGCTAATATTTTTTTGTCCAACGCAAGTTATTGCTGGCGTAATTCCACTTCGTGGTTATCAGGATGTTTTTCCTTCTTTATTTTCGTGTGTCTCACCAAAAAAAACTCTTTCCAATCTTTTCCGGATTCTCCTCTATACCGTCGATTGTATATTTTTTATATTTTTTTTTATTTTATATCCACGCTCGATTTTTCGGTGGTTGCTTACTTTTTCACGATCGCGTCTTGAATGCCGTCCTCCACACCTTTCTTCTTTTGTCATCACATCCAAAAAAAAACAAAAATAAAATCTCCACTATCCTCGCAGTGGGTCTGCCCATGAACACCATGAAGTTGGCCCATCTCCATATGATTTTGGTACCCATCCCTCACATGAATAACGATACTGTTCGCACACCCTCATGGTTAAACGTCAAAACCAACGTAAACAATTTAATTTAGATGTTAGGCAAGCTAAATTGAATTTATATAATTCTAATTTTAACTTAAATATTGTATATTAAATTTACAAAGTTATATAGCTATAATACAAGGGTATCAATGACCTGGTGAACAACAATATTTTTAATGACTACAAATGGTGTTCTTTTTAGGCTAAATGTTCCCTGTGTGTTCTTTAATATTTTCAGGTTAAATTTATTTATTTTTTTCTTTCCAGCAAAGTATCACTATACTGTTAAGTCTATAGGCCGAGATTTCCAAGTTACATACTGTCAAAATTGTCACACCAACTTTATGACACAGGTGAATGCTATCTCCATTGGAGATACCAAAGACCGAAGTTATGATCACCTCGTGAGGTTTCAGCCCTTTATATTTTTTATTTTAATTTTGTGTTTTTAGTCAAATGAGAGATCTATTATGATTGTCTATGGTTCTACTATCAAACGCTTCTTATATTGACGACAAACTTCTCTTAATAATAACATTATTATAATTAGTATTGTAAATATAATTATTACGTCGAGGTATCCAAGGTTTGCTTTTTCTTCTTTAATCTCGATTTTCGAACCCAGAGACAATATAATACAATCCCGAGTAACCAAAAATGGTGATCACAAAATTTTAGACCAATTTGTCACAAAAAGTAAGTTCGTTTTTGTCACAAAAAAAAGTTGACAATTTGGAACATATTTATGCGGGTATTTTGTGGATGAGTAGACCGAACTTTTTGTTTGTGCGAGTTTGTTTCTCTGCACGAAACCAAACTACCACATAGAAAACTCAAGGAAAGTTTTCATTTTTTAGAGTCGAGACATTTTGTATTAATTCTCGGCTCGGGTTAAAGTCCGGGGGGTGGGGGGGGGGGGGGATTTTGTTATTTCTACATTTTTGGTAGATATTTTTTAAAATAAATAATAATAAAAATATCAAATAAACCATACCCCAGTAGGCCCAGTAGGGTCATAAAAAAATTTTCCTACGCATAATTGCATAAATAAATCAACAAATATCTACAAAATTGTTGATAATTAAGTGATACTTTTATCATAAAAAAACTGTCGAATTTGTGGTTATAATTTCAACAAATAGTTCATAATTAGTTCCACAGTTAAACCACCAATTATTCAGAAAATATCGAGAAATATTTGACTTTATTACCATAAAAAATCTGTTGAATTTGTGACTAAATGTTCAACAAATATTTCAAAAATATTCCCCCAAAAACCGACAAATTTGATTGACAAAATGTTCCTTTACGCGTGACAATCGGCGTCAACCCCATCAACCATCGACCAAATTTTTGTCACATTTTTATCCACCAATTTTATGTGAAATTTTTGTCGCTTTTTTGTGACACGTGGTTACTCGGGATATTACATATTTCGCTTCTTTTCTTTTTGTTTTTACAAAAATTGTATATAAAAAAACAAAAAAGAAGAGATGCGAAACATATTGTCCATGTTTTAATTGGTTAGATTAGAGCAGGAATAAATTTCTTAGATTGAATATTTCAATGTAAATACGTGCCATGGAATTTCCATATCTGTTCATTCTTTTCTGTGACGAGACTGGAAAAGTATAGTGGTAATCGTGTGAACTCAGACGCCAATGTATGTAGTTGATACATTGTAGGCGGAGAACGAATGAGTGAGACACTACAAATTTATAAGATTTCCGACAATTTCCGTTTATATGTATTTGCCTAATTAATTCATCACAACGAAGATGGAAAAGCCCAACATTATAAATTCACTTTTGTATTTATTTCTAAAATATTACTCAGGTAATAAATAAATTTTACTTTCAAGTTAGTGTTTCTGTTGTACTTCGACAGCTGCTAGTTTCAGTAACCACACAACTGGAAAGCGGTTACGAAAATATGAGTGCAATAAAACATCTCATAGCTGCTCATCTCTGAACATTAATTCATTTAAAAAAAAACAACAAAAAATAGAATTAAAATAAAAATAAAATATAAGATCGGTTAATTCGGGCTAGATATCGGGGCCGATAAGAATCGGGCTAGTTCACGTATTTTTAATTTGAAAATTAGGTTTATATATTATTTATTGGCATTGGAAGAAGAAATTTAATTTTATTAGGTGACGTAAAATTCTCTTAAGCGAAAGAAAATTCTGATAACCAAAGAAAAATACCAATAGGAAAAAAAAATACTAATTGATGGAAAATTCTGTTAAGTGACGGTTTAAACAAAAATTCTAGAGAAAGAATTTCGGCATAATCGGTTAAGAAGACAAGTTCCAGATTAATTCAACTTATTAGATTTGCCAATATTCATGTTGGTGATGTAGTTAGGCTCCCCCCTGCTCAGAATAGAATCAGCTTTATCACCTCTTGTTAGGATCATCCTTTGGCGAGATTAAATTGAAAGTGGCATTGGCCTGGTAGTTTAATATATTTTTTAGCTTGCTCGCACCACTCATGGTTCGCTGGGTTCAATAATATGATCCTTTGATCGAACTACCTTTCAATGTTAACAAATCGGTCAGGTGGCATAAAGCTATGGCCGACCACCGGAAAAATTAGTTCAACCATCTTCACAGAGGCTGGAGTAGTGCTTAACCATTTAACTAGCATAGTTAGCATAGTTATATTTTTATTTTGTCCGCTGCATCCGTCAGCGATAAGCATTCTACTTTTACTGAACGAAGAAATTCTGTTTCATTTAATCGATGAAAAACCGCAGATGCAGTTTCGTCGGCAGATTTTGGTCGTTCAACTTCAGACCAGGCATAAATAAAAACGTTATATGTAGTAAGGCAGCTTTTTGACGTCCCCTGCACGATGGTAAAATTATAAATATAGAACTGGCGTGAATAATACCGTATTGTTTTAAATTTTCTAAAATTGATCGCCTTGCGGCGCTTGAAACTGCAAACTTTTAGCAATGAATGTATCTTGACATTTTTTCTTTGTATGTTTGTGCTAATTAGAATGAGATTGCTTGATATCCCTCATACTTAGTTCGCGACACTTAGAAACGTTACTAAATTTGTCTTCGTGTTTACAAGTGGGAAACTCTGGTAAAGATTTTATTTAGGTGTACACCTATTAAGTAATAAACTAGGTACATATTGAAAGTGACTGAACACGTAGGATATGGGTGTATTACCGGTCCATATTCTTAACGTGGGTACATTATGGGATAATAAACACTAACCTATTTCGTTTTCCTTTAAAAAAATACAAAATATTTTGCAAAACAAATTTTCGAGCAAATTAAAACCGTTACACTACATTCAATAGCACATTAAAAAACAAAATATTACACTATACTGAAAGATTGAGAGAATAATCCTTTAAACAATAAACAAACCTAAAAATGTAATGACACGTGATCGGTCTAACCATTGGTTCTCGTAGATATCAGATTTTGCATTTAATCGTAAACTTTGAATTTGAATAACATGGGCAATTTTTTGCATTTTTTTATGTTTTCAAATCTTATTCTACTGGAAGAGATGAGTTCAGTGATATGCATAACTCATTTTTGAAAAATTTGAATTTATCCGTTTTGCAATTAGACCCATCACAATTATTAATTGTCGCATTTGCAAATCGTATTTTCCATTTAAATTTTATTTTTGCTTGTATCAATTTTCTGAGAAACCTGTCGGAAAAAACAAACGAACTTATTTTAATCATTTAATCTGTTTTTGTTGTGAACTGGTTTTCCACGAAATTTTCTTTTCTTTATAATATTCATTGTATTTCAGTAATTCAATAATAATTTTAATAAGAATAATATAATATTAATATACGCGGAGAGATGAAAGGTCGTTATTTTGTTGTGTTGGCCTATCATTTATATACCAACAAACAAATAAAAATTATCTCAACTTTCAAGTTTATAAAACAAAAGTTAAAAATAATAAGAAAGTATGCTTGTCTGATAAATAAAGATTCGAACTTTCGCATATAGATTAGGACGACAGACAGGTTGGATTTCTAAATAAACTTTAAGATTTACGATTTGAGATAAGTGAATTAGTATAAATTTTAGACAAAATCAGTGAGAACAATATTCTCAACAGAACAGATGTACACCAATGTTTTATATAAATGCGAACTAATTACACGTGTCTAATTCTAAAAATTTCAGCAACCTGTGGTGATTCCAAATCAATTATGCAAGACTCTGAAAACATTTAAGAGTTTATTAAAATGTCGAACACCGCTCATCTTTTTTTAACAAATATCGTAAAGTCAGTAGACACATAAAAAAAAATCCCGCTGTTGCATTATTAATTTTTCGCGAATATAGGTTCATACAAAAAAAACGAAATTATTGTTATGTAGGGTAGAAAGCACCTACATTATATTTTTGTGCTGTCGTCTTCATATTCTTGTAGGTACGTAGTGTATTTATTTACACGAATAAAAAATCGTTACCGTTAATAATACTACATATACATAAATTTAATCAAAATATACAGTGAAAATAATGTTAATGTAAAAACTTTATTATTACTTGTGGAAAATTATAACAAATTATTTTTATTGTGTAAGTTGAAACTTTTTTTTTTTTCTTGTTTTAATTTTTGTGTAAGGTTTTTCATACACTGTTTTCATTTTCTTTTTCTTAAATTAACACAAGTAAAAAAATTGCTCTCATGTTATTGTTGTCTTAATAATATAATTTTATCTTAACACAGAGAAATGGTAAAGTTTTTAAAAATAGAAGAAGAAGAAAATTAAAATATGTGTAAATTATTACGTTTATTAGGTTTTTTGATGAATTTTATTTGGTGTTGAAGATTAAGCGAACAATATGCTACGAGCAAAAATTAGTTATTGTCTAAAATGTTTATTATGAACTTTAATAGTTTTATATCGTGTAAAATAAGAAACTTTAATTTTACTATAAATCTGTGGTTAATTACTTGGCGAATTATGAGTTTAGAAAAATGTGAGTATATTCTTGTTACCAAATGATTAGAGTAGAGGAAAATATTGTATCTGGATAGCGGGAAATAGCTGTTTGTAATTATTCTAAACCTAAACCGATACATCAACATAAATAATTTAGTACAGACATTTTTAGGTTAGTGTAACAAAATTGGACAAGTAGTGACGCACTACCACGAGATTTTTCAGGAAATGCCTTGTTTAATCCTATTTGGTAAACTTTTATGCTTTTTGAAAAACGTAGCATTCTAAAACTCGCTCGTTAAACTTTATTCTTCGCTCTTCACTGATCGAATAATAATTATCATATATCTGTACCTAGAGCTGCTCTATTTCCAAAAGCAATGCTAATTGTTTTCAAATATGAAAGGTTTCTGAATTTAAAAATTTAGGTATATTTTGAACAGAAAATTGAAATTCTCTGAAGCTGTCAACAGCATTTACAGAAAGATCGAAAAGCTAATCTCTATAAACAATTTTGTTCTCTGGTGCACAACCACATATGCTAATAAAATAATTTTGATGCCAATTAAAACATTTTAGTTTGTTTGTTAATTTATTAGTTAATCCAATTTCCATCGTA
Organism: Tipula helvola; assembly: GCA_963556165.1. NCBI lineage: Eukaryota > Metazoa > Arthropoda > Insecta > Diptera > Tipulidae > Tipula > Tipula helvola. The sequence continues at coordinate 273,420,998 of OY744483.1, forward strand.
TATGCGTTATTTTTCATGAAAATCGGTAAAGAAATTACCAGATTTCATCCACAATGATCAGAACTAACATAGTTCAGAACTTCTTATAATTATCGTGAAAGTTTATCACAGTCAGTTGAAAAATATCCAAGTTTCATCTTAATTGGCCATATTCCAGAATTTCATCTAAATTCATATGAGAATCGCATTTCCATTGGCTATTTGCCATAACTTCACCTTAATTCATTTTAAACCATTTTCATCGAAATACCCAGTTTTGTACCTTATGTCATTTCAATCGTTAAATGACTGCGATGATTTTTTCGCCAGACAATTTCTTTTTTTTGGAATATACATCTTTAATTTTTTTTCAATTTTGGAGAGGTTGGTCAACTAAAAAATTCGTATAATCGAACACCCTAAAAGGAGTAACGTCCAAATCATTCGAGTTCTTACCCTTGGATTCCTTGGCTGAATATTTAATGTAAAAATTTAGTTGATATATCCATCCACGGCTGCCACAAAACCAACAGAAATTAACTGCCAGTTATATCAACCCAATAAGATATTATGTATCCAAGCTACTAACATTCAATAAACTATGCCAGAAATCGACGTATCATATCAAAATTCGAAGTATTATGCCATGCCAGAATTAGAATCGTTGGTGCCAAAATTCGATATCTCATGTCAGGATTCCATACTTCATGTCACAATTAGATAAACAATATCTGTATTTGCATTTATGATATCAGAATTCTTTATCTTATGTCAGAATTCGATATATCACCCTAGAATTTGCCATATCACATATTCGAGATATTATGCCAGAATCCCAGTCATGTCAGAATTTGAAGTTTTGATACCAGAATTCGAATTATCGTGTCAGGATCCGATAAATGATGTAAGAGTTAAATTTGCAATATAAAAATGTGTGTTTATGATATCAGAATTCGATATATTATGTCTGAATTTTATATGTTATGTCCGAATTTGAGTTTTTCATGTTAGAATTCGGTACATTATGTCAGAATTCGATGTATCATGCCAGAATTCAAAACGAAATTTCAGAGTTTGAAATTGTGACGTCACAATTCGATACATCATGTCGATACATTATACCAGAATAAAATATATTATGTTATAAATCGAAATATCATATCAAAATTCGATATGTCATATCAGAATTTGAATTTTTGATGCCAGAATTCGAGTTATCATGAAGAATTCTATATTTTATGTCAGAATTAGATACGAAATGTCAGAATTTGTATTTATGTTGTCCGAATTCTATGTACTATGCCAGAATTCGATATATCATGCCAGAATTCGACATGTCAAATATTCGAGATATTAGAGTTCCATGTATCATGCCAAAACTTGATAAATCATATCAGAATTCGATATGTACTGTTCTGATGTAGTTTATGTAGTTTGGTATATCATGTCAGAATTTGACATACCAAGGGAGAACTCAATAAAATTTTAGAATTCGATATGTCATGTCAGAATTCACATTTATGTATGTTATGTCAGAATTCGATATATCAAGCCAGAATTCGATGTGTCCCGTCAAAATTAGAGTTAATGCTGCCTAAATTTGATATTTCGGAAATCAGAATTTGAATTTTTCGTGTCAGAATTCTACATACTACGTTAAAATTCGATATGACATGTCAGAATATGAATTTGTAATGTCAGAATTGTATATCTTATACCGTAGGCATACACAAAACGAATAGTCGCAAATTCTAGATTAGTAAAGGATTTTTGCCTGTCTGTTATTATACGATTTTCACAAAAACAGGATTATTTCGTTTTCAGAACGCGATTTTTAACAATCAGGATAAATGAAAATCGCGATTAATTTTGTATCTGTCTAAGGTATTAGGTCAAAATTAGATAAATGATAACAGAATTTGAGTTATTTATACCCAAATTCAAACATCAGAATTTGTTATGTCATTCCAGAATTTGAAAGGTTGCCACAATTTGATAAATTCGATAGGTTATATCAGAATTTCAATTTTTGGTTTTAGAATTTGATATCACAAGTCAAATTTTATATGTCACTGTAACTTTTCCGTATTTGACATATTCGGTCAAGATTCGACATGTTTTGTCAGAATTCGAAAGGTCTTATCAGAATTTGATATATCATCTCATGACTTCAGAATTCGATACATTATCTCAAAATTCGAGATGTCATATCAGAATTGGATATATCATGTAATGATATAATAATATATATATAATATATCAAACTCTGAAGTCTTGAGATGATATATCAAAGAATTCCATATCTCATATCAAATTTCTTAAGCGTTTGACTTTATGATGTCAGAATTCAATAATTTATCTAAGAGCTTGAGTATTCATACCAGTATTCGGTAAAACATATTAGAATTCGATAAGTCGTGACAGAAATTAATTTTAAAATTCGATATTATATTCCAGAATTTGTATGTTTTTGACAGAATATGTTCGATAAGTCATTAGATAAATCATATCTGAATTTAAACTTATGATGTCAGAATTCGATATCTTATATCAGAATTCCCCTACTAAACAAGAAATTCCTGATAGCGATTTCAGGCATTGGCTGTATGGCTGAGGGTCCTTAAAGATTGTTAAAACCCATAAAATAAGGATGCTTTTAAAGCACAAAATTTAATTTACATGAAATTTTAATTAGGATACTTAACCTGCTCTGACAAAACTAAAAAACAACCAAACCAATACGCTGCAACCACGAATAATCTGCCGCTAGTTAGTTCCAGCTGATGAAGACTAAGAAAATGAACCCTCTATTTTCGCCCCATATTTTTGTACTAAATGAATCATCTTTAATATGGGATTATCTTTGGTTTTAGTGAGTACTACGGCTGGGGATTTATTATGTGTTGAGTAGACGGTTGAATGAAAGATAGATTCAGCGCAAGTTGAGCATGAGTTTGGGTTTGATTTAAGTGCTGGTTGCAGGTCGAGTTAAGGATGAATTGAGGTTGGGCTAGGACTGAGTTGGGGTTAACTTGGAGTTGTTTTGAGATTGAGTTGAGTTGGAGTCAGCGGTTAAGTTAGGAATTTACCTACAGGTTATGTAGAGGGTTGAGTTTTAAATTAGATAGGGTTGTTTTGAGTTCAGTTCATGCACAAATGTAATTTTGTGATCTGCGTTAATTTTACTATTGAAATGAGCGTTTCAGGGTTACGTTGAAGGTTAAGTAGGGGATTGAGTTGGGGGTCAAGTTAAAGTTTGAGTAAGAGATAAGTAGAGTTCATAGACACGTACAGTTTTTGGAGGGTGGTGGATTAGAAACTGAGTTTGTGGTTGAGTTGAGGATTACATTTTCAGTTGAGGTAAAGTATGTAAGTGGTTCAGTTGTGAATTTATCTGTAGGGAGTTGTTCGCATAGTTGGAAGTTAGCCTGAGTTGAGTTCATGTACGCATATATTTTTTCGGACCATGTTGATTTGTGATTGAGGAGGGTGTTGAGTTTGAGGATAAGCTGAAGCCTGAATTTGTGGTCGAGTTAGGGTATAAGGTTTGGGTTAGAGTTGGGTTGGAGTTCATTCATTCAATTTGGGATTTGGGACATTGACGATTTGAGGTTTGAGTTGGGCTATTAGTTAAAAGTTGCATTGAGAGTTAAGTTGTTGTCGAGTAAGGTGGTGAGTTTAGGTTGTGCGATGGGGTTCAGTTGGGAATTTATTTGGGGGTTGAGTCGGAGTGTGAGCTGGAGATTAAATTAAGGTGGGTTCATATCGCTTTCTGTTTTCGAATCGTGTTGATTTAGGGTTTGAGTTGAACGTTGAGTTTGCTGTTGGGTTGGGAGTTAAGTTATGATTAAGTTAAAGATTGGATTAAGGTTTAGTTTTGGTTGAGTTAAGGGTTGGAATGAGGGCTGAGTTGGGTTGAGATAAGGTAGAATAGTATTGACTGAGGGATTCAGTTGGGAATTTACTTGGGGTCCAGATCAATTAGTGTTGCGTATGGGGCTGCCTTCGACTTGTAAATTAACGTGTAGGTTAAGCTGCATCATTGAATTAAAAGGTTTAGTTAGAGATTGATTTGCGAGTTGAGTTAATTTTGAGGACCAATGTTCGGATCACCTCAGAAGATTTCACATTTAGGTATCCCTTAACTTTTCGGCTGTCCCTTGTAATATTTTTTTTTGTTTATACAAGTCAACGTCAACATTAATAATTTCCTTAAATTGTTGTTGACCCTAGCGCGCAATGGTCAAGGTGACCGATACATTAACTAAATAGAGGTTTACCACCCTAACCTGTCCACCGTAATATACCATATTTTATTTCATATTGGTACCGGTTTGTTTTAATTGTGTGAAAGGGGTTCATGCACAATAACCAGACAACAGTGACCCAATATACATAACATTGCCGCTAACTGACCCCGTCGAAATTGATTCATTTCTAACCAATAAACCGACAAAAAAATTAGGTACTATAGTGGATTTGGCAGCTTCGCCGCCTGGCTGAAGTTAACGTTTTGGCAAATCAATATATTTTTACATAAAAAGTAATAATTCCGGTCCTGCGGTAATGACACACCTCCCACTAAATTAAAGCTGCTGATAAACATTTGGCAGAACATCAAATAGTGTTTGTGTAGCCATTGTGTCAGCTAGTTATTTATGACATAGAAAAAGGAAAATTTTTGGCTTCCCAAATTTATAGGATGCTTGCAGAACCATCCAAAAGAATACAAAGAATATCGAATTTATCTTGGCGAAAAGGGCAATCTTGCTTTTTGAAGTACATAACTATGTATTTGTTTATAACTTTTGCCAGTAAGACAAAACCAACACAAATGTCTTTATTCAAGTTATATTACTGCCATACAAACACAAAATAAAACCTACTATTTCTGTAAGTATTAGTGCGAAATTAATGTTGAGAGTAGGTTACAATATAAAAGTAACAACATAAACATTGTGGGTCAAGCTGTAAACAAACCTACAAAATGTGCCAGAACTGTAATAGCATTCATATAATAAAACCTATTTTTGACAATTTTAAGCAAATTGTTCGGTTGTTTCCAGTGCTACGACCTACCTATTCAATTTGTGCAAAGTCTTATTGTTAAAGTTGTTGTAATAATAACCGATAATAACAGGATTAATTAGAACATTTACTTAAAATTTTGCTCAAAAAATAATTTTTTCGTTAATCCAGATTTTCAACAGCCAAATAATTAGCTAAATTTATTAAATGTTAATAAAACATTCTATTTTCCTGATTTTGAAGATTATTATATAAAAAAAACATGGTTTTCGAATTTTGACCCCCTATCAAACGATAATCCTTTAAGTCTAATAACAAAGCCGTACAAATTAAATCATAAAACAATTTGTTCTAATAGTCTAGAACAACAAAATGTTACTTTAGTAGATAACGTATTCCACGAATCTACGATTGCTGTTTTATATCAATATGACGAAATGAAAGAAACAGCTGACTTCTGTGTTATCATAAGAAAATGGTGGAATATAGTGAATACGAAAGGAAAATTCAAGAGTAATTTCAAAAAATTGGAACCAGCCCTACCAATTAAATCGATAACCGATGAAAATTTGTTATTTTTAGAATTTTTTTTAACTTAGCTCGAAGTTTAGGGCTCCAGTACTAATATTAGTGGTACCTCAATAACAAGTACACACAAAAAAATATCGCGGTGTGAATTGTATTTTATCCGAAAAAAACTTTATTTTTTATCCAATAGTACTAAATTAACTCCGCAAGATCGGGTACAAATTTTAAAATATCCAAAAGGATCGAAAAGTACACTTTTACACCGTTTGGAGTAAACGCAAAAGTTGTTAACAGCGGATATTTTAAAAGCTTCTTCCCAGAGATTATTTTCGTTCTATCGGAGTAAATATTTACACCGTTTGGAGTTTTCGTGAAAAAGTAAAATTGTAAGAGAATTTGGCTATATTAGTTAAATTCGCTAAAGCAATCTGCATATTCCTTCTGTATATATAGAATTTAAATTGTGATACAATCAGTCTATGTACAGTCGCCGCGGCCTAATGAGAAGATTAAATTCTCTTACAATCTTCGGAACATATTATCGTTGAGTTTCGTTGAATGATTGTTCGTAAATACTAATATACTTCTATTCTACGTGTTAATTTGTAATATCTATTAAAAATGGTCTAAAAACCGGTTGCATATTAGAAATTAGACGAATTAATTAATTAACATTCAAAATTGAAGTAAAACTTTTATCGGTGTGGTTTCGCACTACAAAAATCTTTTAATTTTATCCCATATCCTTAAAAACAAGTATCCGAAAATGTGTTTAAAATTTCTCTTTCACTCGTGATTATTTCTATCCGTCGAGTGTGTAAACGTGCTTCCTTAAAAAGTGATTTGTGTTTTTTTATTGTTAAAATGTTTATCCTATAAAAGTAAATTATGGTCAAAATAATTACTTATTTAGGATAAAAAAAATTGTATCCGATCGGTGGGATATTATTCGGTGTCAGGAGAACTCCGTTTTTTTTTCTGTGTACTTTAAATACTCTCAAGCTTACTACTCGAACTATTATGGATATAATTAAATTTTTTTTTTCTTACTGTAAAGTAGATTACTTTTGAATTGGTAAATTACAATCGGACGATTTGGAAGGTAGATTTAGGCTCTACCGTTTGTTAGCTAGCTGAAACTCTTGAGTATCCTACACAGAAGTCGTTGAATGTGAGAAGAAAATAAGATTACATGATATGTCCGCACACAACAAAAATAATTACAAGGAATTATTGCAGTTAACTAATGCAAACTCTTTATACGAAAAAATGGATTTAACCGATTTTGAGAAGATCCTAGACAACGTTTTTTATCTGAAAAAAGTAGTAATCGTCAATGACGCACAACTGTATGGCAGTCTAGAGTTTAGTGGCGATATTTTCTGATGCTAAATACGCAATCAGGCTCGATGCTGATTGATGGTTAATATACATTGTGATGAATATTGTGATGAAATTGAAATATGATATATGGTTACGATATTCCCATCTTGAGTCTGAAAGAGGTTTCGGTGTTAGATATTTCACATATTTTATTAAGAGATCCTCTTTCTGAAGAATACCAAACAAATTTGGAGCTTTACCTATTTAAACTTAGAGGAGTACCCAGAGTCTAACCAGAATATTTCGAATTTAATAGAAGCTTTAAATTTTCTAATATACGGACGAGTACATAATACGAGTGTGTATACTAAATAAAATAAATTTTTTATAATATTTATTTTTAATGTTTCTTTTATAAATTATTTTGTATAGTTTTTAGTTTGTATTTTTAATAATAAATGTATATGATCGCACAAATTAAAAATTTGTACGCAAGGAATAAATTTATTAAAAATATTTTTCGTAATTTTTGCGCGAGTTCTTCGTGAAGCGCGGGGCTCTGTGCAGTTGCACCGTTCGGACCGGTATCAAGCCGGCCTTGCGATCTAAGTGAAGGTGGTCTATCAAAACCTACTTTAGAAATAATGGAAGCTAAGCAATCTTTTGACACAATTGTCAAATCACTCAATAGGGGAGGTTTAGACGTAATAATAAATTATTTAAAAAATTTAATTATGTTGATGTTAACAAAATTTATTGTCACACAAAAGTAAAGAAATTGCATTTTAATGTTATAGTTATTTGTGCTTAAATAAATTAAACAACCAACTTAAATAAAACATTTTATTAAAAAAAAAAATAATTAAAATTGGTATACTTTATAACACATTAATGAGTTTTCATTTTCTATATAAAATTTCTTGTTTCTGACATCAAACTCCACCATATTTAGAAGGGGATCCCAAATCATTTTTAATGAAATAATTTTTGCGTCGCAAACATTTAATTTTTCGGATTATTTTACAAGCAACGTATCCTATATGAAATATCGCATGGAACTATTTCAAGCGGAACATCACAATTAAAAAAAAAAAATCAGAAATATCTGATGAAGATGGTGATTCTTGTTCTACAGCTTCAGAACTCGGAGGTTCTACATCTTCTCCTATGTCACTTGTTAAATGCAGCAAATATAAATCAATAACCTGTTCACAATTTGAAATGCTGGAATATTTGCTTAGAACTATGTTTGTGGTTATTTTAACTACGTTGTTATTAAATTGATGTATGGATGGATTTCGATTGTTTCCGTTGGCTGCTCTTGATTTGAGAAAAATTATTTTCAATTGGGTCTTGATTGAAACTATAACTTAATAAATAATCAACGTCTATATTCATCGGTATTGTATTATTATTTTGGCGACTTTTCTAATGCCATTCAAAGTTAAAAGTTAATTCTTGAAATAGAAAACAGTTTTTTATTTACAAGTGTATTTGAAATGTAATTTATCATGAAAATCATAAATTTATCTATTTCGCCATCAATTGTGTTATAAGATTCAAAATTGTTGTTGTCAAATTTTGTTTTTGAATTTAAATAGTTGAATAACTTCTCAAATTTTTCAATAAATTTATAAGTTAAAATCACTGCAGTCATACTTTCCAATGAATTTTTTTTATGTTGAACCGCTGCTTCAATCCCTGCAGCAAATTTGTGTTCCTAATTTAAACCTAATTTTTTCAAACGTATTAGGAAAATGAGGTGCATCAACAATTTCTTGATTTTTATGATTAAATATGGAACGTTCGATAAAGAGTCCCAGCATGTTAAAACATTTGCGATTATTAGCGCCTTCATCGCATACTATAGCGCTAACTTTTAATCCTAATTCCAGGCATTTGTCGATATTTTCCTGGAAAATTAAATACAATTTATCAGTCAATAGGCCATTATGAGAAAGAAATAATTTTAAGCATATTTCTGGCTAGAAGAAACTCCTCTCACCATAAAAAAAATATATCAACTTTCCTATAATGTTTTCTCGGTGATTTCCAAAATCTACAAAACCATCTATCTGATTGGAGTAAGTATTGTAAGCCAAATCACTTTTTTATCAGTTTCATCCAACATTAAAATAGCTTCTTTTAAATCGTCGGTCCTTTCAAAAACTTTGTCTTTTATTTTATGTAAAATATTATCATTGAAACCAGAGCTTAAATATGTTATCGGTTGCTATCGGAATAATGAAGACTTTGACGACAAAATTAAATTGTAAATTTTGTCGCATATACAATATATGCATGTAATAATATTTTGCGCGATTATTTTCTGATCCTCAGGCCATTTCTGTGTTTTATGTCGTCGTATATTTGTGAACATTTTACAAAAACTTTTAAAAATTTTATTTATTTTCTAAATGGATTGGAAAAGATAGTGCATCATTATTAATTTCAAAGTTAGGTTTGCGTAGTTCTGGTCAATGATGGGCTAAGCGAGATGGAAGCGCAGCGACCTCCCGTGTGCTCGTGAGAGTTACCGAAGCCGTTAGCCTCTACAATTCTAAATTTAATTAGGGGCTGACTACGTATTACTTAATTTATTTTTGTTGTACTAGATTATAAAACTATCGTTTATGTATGTTAATTAAACCGCGTGCGCGTAGTGAAACTCAATAAATTATTATTAAATTTCATCATAATCGGTTAAGAAACAGCGAAGTTAGTTTCATATTAATTGGCCATATTCCAGAACTTCTTAAAATATCATTTTAGAATCCCATTTCCATCGTACTTATCGAATTTCATCATAATCGGTTAAGAAATAACCGAGTTCGTTCCTACATGGCCATATTCCAGAACTTCTTCCAAAAATCATTTGAGAATCCCATATCCATCGTACTTGTCAACTTTCATAATAATCGGTTTAAAAATAACCGAGTTCGTTCCTTTATGGCCATATTCCAGAACTTCTTCCAAAAATCATTTGAGAATCCCATTTCCATTATAATTGTCGAATTTCATCATAATCGGTTAAGAAATAATCGAGTTCTTGCCTATGTTGCCATATTCCAGAACTTCTTCCAAAAATCATTTGGGAATCCTATTTCCATCGTACTTGTCGAATTTCATCATAATCGGTTAAGAAATAACCGAGTTCGTTCCTATGTGGCCATATTCCAGAACTTAATCGGTTAAGAAATAACCGAGTTCGTTCCTATGTGGCCATATTCCAGAACTTCTTAAAATATCATTTTAGAATCCCATTTCCATCGTACTTCTCGAATGTCATCATAATCGGTTAAGAAATAACCGAGTTCGTTGCTATGTGATCATATTCCAGAACTTCTTCCAAAAATCATTTTAGAATCTAATTACCATCGCCTATGCTGAATTTCCTCATAATCGGTTAAGAAATAACCGAGTTCGTTCCTATGTGACCATACTCCAGAACTTCTTCCAAAAATCATTTTAGAATCCAATTACCATCGCCAATGATCAATTTCCTCATAATCGGTTAAGAAATAACCGAGTTCGTTCCTATGTGGCCATATTCCAGAGCTTCTTAAAGTATCATTTTAGAATCCCATTTCCATCGTACTTGTCGAATTTCATCAGAATCGCTTAAGAAATAACCGAGTTCGTTCCTACATGGCCATATTCCAGAACTTCATCCAAAAATCATTTGAGAATCCCATGTCCATCGTACCTGTCAACTTTCATCATAATCGGTTAATAAATAACCGAGTTCGTTCCTTTATGGCCATATTCCAGAACTTCTTCCAAAAATCATTTGAGAATCCCATTTCCATTATAATTGTCGAATTTCATCATAATCGGTTA
>OY744483.1:273431895-273535316 GCA_963556165.1 Tipula helvola
GAATCCCATTACCATCGCGCATGCCCAATTTCATTATAATCGGTCAAGAAACAACGAAGTTCCACCTTAATTGGCCACATTCCAAACTTCTTAAAATATCATTTCAGAATACCATTTCCATCGTACTTGTCGAATATCATCATAATCGGTTAAGAAATAACCGAGTTCATTCCTATGTGGTCATATTCCAGAACTTCTTCCAAAAATCATTTTAGAATCCCATTTCCATTGTGCTTATCGAATTTCATGATAATCGGTTAAGAAATAACCGAGTTCGTTCCAATGTGGTTTTATTACAGAACTTCTTCCAAAAATCATTTTAGAATCCCATTTCCATCATGCTTCTCGAATTTCATCATAATCGGTTAAGAAATAACAGAGTTCGTTCCTATGTGGCCATATTCCAGAACTTCTTCCCAAAATCATTTTAGAATCCCATTACCATCGCCGATGCCAAATTTCATCATAATCGGTTAAGAAATAACCGAGTTCGTTCCTATGTGGCCATATTCCAGAACTTCTTCCAAAAATCATTTTAGGATCCCATTATCATCGCCCATGCCAAATTTCCTCATAATCGGTTAAGAAATAACCGAGTTCGTTCCTATGTGGCCATATTCCAAAACTTCTAAAACAAATATTATTTTAGAATCCAATTTCCATCATACTTGTCGAATTTCATCATAACCGGTTAAGAAATAACCGAGTTCGTTGCTATGTGGCCATATTCCAAAACTTCTTAAAATATCATTTTAGAATCCCATTTCCATCATGTGTGTCGAATTTTATCATAATCGGTTAAGAAATAACCGAGTTCGTTCCTATGTGACCATATTCCAGAACTTCTTAAAATATCATTTTAGAATCCCATTTCCATCATGTGTGTCGAATTTCAACATAATCGGTTAAGAAATAACCGAGTTCGTTCCTATGTGGCCATATTCTAAAACTTCTTAAAATATCATTTTAGAATCCCATTTCCATCGTACTTGTCGAATTTTATCATAACCGGTTAAGAAATAACCGAGTTCATTGCTATGTGGCCATATTCCAAAACTTCTTAAAATATCATTTTAGAATCCCATTTCCATCGTACTTGTCGAATTTTATCATAATCGGTTAAGAAATAACCGAGTTCGTTCCTATGTGACCATATTCCAGAACTTCTTAAAATATCATTTTAGAATCCCATTTCCATCATGTGTGTCGAATTTCAACATAATCGGTTAAGAAATAGCCGAGTTCGTTCCTATGTGGCCATATTCTAAAACTTCTTAAAATATCATTTTAGAATCCCATTTCCATCGTACTTGTCGAATTTTATCATAACCGGTTAAGAAATAACCGAGTTCGTTGCTATGTGGCCATATTCCAAAACTTCTTAAAATATCATTTTAGAATCCCATTTCCATCGTACTTGTCGAATTTTATCATAATCGGTTAAGAAATAACCGAGTTCGTTCCTATGTGACCATATTCCAGAACTTCTTAAAATATCATTTTAGAATCCCATTTCCATCATGTGTGTCGAATTTCAACATAATCGGTTAAGAAATAGCCGAGTTCGTTCCTATGTGGCCATATTCTAAAACTTCTTAAAATATCATTTTAGAATCCCATTTCCATCGTACTTGTCGAATTTTATCATAACCGGTTAAGAAATAACCGAGTTCGTTCCTATGTGGCCATATTCTAAATCTTCTTGAAATATCATTTGAGAATCCCATTTCCATCGTACTTGTCGAATTTCATCATAATCGGTTAAGAAATAACCGAGTTCGTTCCTATATGGCCATATTCCAGAACTTCTTCCAAATATCATTTTAGAATCTCATTTCCATCGTACTTGTCGAATTTCATCATAATCGGTTTAGAAATAACCGAGTTCATTCCTCTGTGGCCATATTCCAGAATTTCTTAAAATATCATTTTAGAATCGCATTTCCATCATTATTGTTGAATTTCATCATAATCGGTTAAGAAATAACCGAGTTCGTTCCTATATGGCCATATTCCAGAACTTCTTAAAATATCATTTTAGAATCCCATTTCCATTGTGCTTATCGAATTTCATCATAATCGGTTAAGAAATAACCGAATTCGTTCCTTTGTGGCAATATTCCAGAATTTCTTATAATATCAATTTAGAATTCCATTTCCATCGCCCATGCCAAATTTCATCATACTCGGTTAAGAAATAACTGAGTTTGTTCCTATGTTGCCATATTCCAGAACTTCTTCCAAATATCATTTTAGAATCTCATTTCCATCGTACTTGTCGAATTTCATCATAATCGGTTTAGAAATAACCGAGTTCATTCCTCTGTGGCCATATTCCAGAACTTCATCCAAAAATCATTTTAGAATCCCATTACCATCGCTCATGCCAAATTTCATCATAATCGGTTAAGAAATAACCGAGTTCGTTCCTATGTGGCCATATTCCAGAACTTTTTCCAAAACCCATTTTAGAATCCCATTACCATCGCCCATGCCAAATTTCAACATAATCGGTCAAGAAACAACGAAATTCCACGTTAATTGGCCACATTCCAGAACTTCTTCCAAAAATTATTTTAGAATCCCATTTCCATCGGTTATGTCAAATTTCATCATAGTCGGTTAAGAAATAGCCAAGTTCCATTGAAAAAATCCCATATTCTTTCTAATTTAATAATGGTATACTGGCATAAATTTAGTGTACAAATTTCCATTTCTAGAGGAAAATTACATACACCAATGACCTATGGGAAATGTGCACATTCACCGGCAAATGTACTAAATATGAGTATTTTGTTCAACTTATACTCACATTTACCACGCACTTTGGGAAATATGCACATTTACCGGTGAATGTGTACATTCTTTTATTTTGTACATTAGCCGTAACATACACAAGTATATATTCGGTCGTACGTTTTTTTTTTTACTGAAATGTTTAAACTTGATTGGTCAAGATTTTTTTTGTTTTTGACGGTATTTAATTTTTGGATGAATAAATTTGCTAAGTAGGTAGTCTAATTTTAAATTTTGAAATAGATGGGTCGAGTCTTTACTTGGGTCCAAATAAAAAAAGTATATAAAGTTGAGTTTTGTTTATTAATTTAAAGAAAAAGTTTGTTTGTAAATTTAGATAGAATCGGTCGAGTTTTTAAATAAAAATAAATAAAAAATGTGTGTCGATCAAGTTTATTGAATATGTGTGTAGCGTGATCGAATGTATGTAGTTAGGTTGTTGACTGTCTTTTGACCGCAAATTAAAATAAATAGAAAATAGAATATTAAATAAGATACTTATGTTGGAGTGATTGAATTGAAACATTTTTTTTATGTAAAAGTTAATAAATAAAAGTAAATTAAAAAAAAAAAAAAATCTGCTTAGCAGGTGACATAAACTGTTTGATGCATTTAGCCATCATATTGTTTGGAGGAAATATTGTTTTCCTGTTTTGTGAGAGTTTATGTTTTATATTATGTAAATAAATAAAAATAAAAAATAATAATCTTTAAGTGCTAAGTTCTTGTATTTGTGGTGATTTTTTTTGTTGTGCTTTTCCCTATTATGCGGTTTTTTCTTTTGCTCGTGATCTTTTTTTGTTGAGGTGAGTGATAACTGAAAAAAAAAATTAAAAAGTGGAATTTGAGAACAGAAAATTTTGTTGGTTGAGTAAAGTAAAGATCCGTAGAACAAAAAAAAAAGGAATTTGAGTGAAATAAAAGAAAGTAAAATCCAGTTATTTGAATTATTCAAGTGAGCTCAAGATTATACAGTATCTTGAATTCATCATTGGTGGTACTAATTGATTGTATTTTGGTGGCATGCTGACCCCGCCAGCATTACGGGGTCGTTAGTCGTGGAAGAGGGGGATGCTGCGTCTGGTTCTTGCATCGGTAATAAGATCGGACTGATCTGAAGGTATTGTGTTAAGTTTAAGGAAAAAAAAAAACGAAATTTATCGAATCCTGATATTACTACTTGTAAATTCCAATAGCGTACTTGGTCATTTTTCTTGCTTGTTGTGACTTTAAGTAACTTTGTTTTTTTTATCACTCTGATAAAAATGTTTTTTAATTATTAATTAAAGAGTTATTCTGAAATTATGAGCCGAATTGACTGTGGCGTGAGTTTCGTTTTTTTATTATTACATATATACATATATTTTTATATAAACATCTGTTTACAGTCCCTGGCAATTGAATTAGAGCCACCTTCTGATTTTGGTATTTTTTCAAATTAATCAGTAGCAATCCTAAACAATTTAATAATATAATGATATATAAAAAATATTTTAAATTTTAATTCTAGGAAAAATTACAGTTAATTTAATTTTTCACCAAATTATTTATGCACGGACATTTTTTGTGCAATATGGAAACAAAACGGTAAATCAATTAAATTTAAAATTATTTTTGGTTAATTAAATTATGATTTAGTCACTTTTGTTTATTGTGCACTTGGTCAGTTTTTGTTGCGCCTTGGTAACATCTGACAAGTCGTTCAAACATTTGTTGATAAAATCGCCTAGAAATTTATCCCACTCGGTTTTCTTAGCACTCTGCTATATATTTTGGTGTTGCTAGATCGTGAATAATTTTCATTTTAATTTAAACCGCTGGAAGTTTAAATCGAACCCATGCTCTGGCTGAGACCACAAATTATGTTCAAGTTATTTCATTAATTTCATGGGAATTGCTCTTCTTATCTACGAGTGAATTATTGTGCTGAATAGCTAATTGAGGACCGACTAGCTTATCATCAACCGGAAATATTACCTCATTCAATAAACTGAAACTGAAGTAGTAAGGCTTCGAACAGTTCTAGTTTATAGGGCATACACACAAACGGAATATGATATGATGAACGGCATCATTATCTTACCCGTTGAAATTTGAAGGACTGTTTTATGCCCAAATTAGCATGGTTTTGTCTTAATTCTAAATTAGTAGAAATATTTTTATTATAACATAAACATCGAGTATCAATTATGGTGGATACTGATTCGATTAGTTTCTCTTGCGTAAGAAATAAAAGGTTACATGGGGCTGTGCAACTTACAACTATTCAAGGACAATGTTTAATTTTGGTTTATTCAATTTGCTGTTCAGCACAATGATGCTCCCATGCATAAAATGAGTTATTGCCATGAAATTAATGAAATACCTTGAACATAACTTGTGGTCTCGGCCAGGGCTTAGGTTCAATTAAACTTCATTCGGTTTAAATTAAAGTGAAAAATATTCACGATCTAGCAACACCAAAAATATATATGTAGCAGAGTGCTAATAAAATCGAGTGGGATAAGTTTCTAGGCGATTTTATCAACAAATGTTTGAACGACTTGCGAGATGTTACCAAGGCGCAACAAAAACTGACCAAGTGCACAATAAACATAAGTGACTAAATCACAATTTAATTAACCAAAAATAATTTTAAGTTTAATTGATTTACCGTTTTGTTTCCATATTGCATAAAAAAATGTCCGTGCATAAATAATTTGGTGAAAAACTAAATTAACTGTAATTTTTCCTAGAATTAAAATTTAAAATATTTTTGGATTGGAATGTAAATACCTACTATTCCATTAAATAAAACCATTAAATTATTAAGATTGTTTAGGATTGCTCCTGATAAATTTGAAAAATACCAAAATCAGAAGGTGGCTCTAATTCAATTGCCAAGGGACTGTACAGCTTTTATGTGTTGCGTCACGTATGCGTCATCAAACCAAAAGTTTTTCTCGCACACAGTTAAAATTTTACAGGTGTACTTTAATTTCGCTTTATAGATTATTCTGATTTCTTTAAATTGAACTTCCGTTATTTTTTTATTACTCGCAGTTTTTTTCTTGCAGAGTGGTTTCATTTAATTACAGTATTGAGTACAGTTGCTTCTTTCTGTGGTGGTCAAATCACTTGTTTTCTATATTTTATTTAGTATTCTAGGCGTGTTCACACACTTAGGTAACCTTCACAGGGTTGTGTTATTGAATGGAGAGTTGTGTGCCACCATGCTTAGGTTACGTTATTTCGCTATATGAGTAGTTCGAGCGGGGATGGCGGTTTCCGCTCCAGGGGATCTTGGTTAGGTCTGTCTGTACGGTGCCCTTCCATCTCTAATCGGCGTCGGTCACCGCTGCGACTGGAAACAGCATCCCGGATTTCGGCACGACGATAAGGGGGTCCTGTAGGCAGTCATGACGGAGATCGCAGGGGGTTGAAGCTGTCATCCTTGAGCGAACGCACCCTGTTATTATTTTTTTTAGTCACTAAGGACGTAGCAAAATAATTTTAATTTTGTCTGGTCCTTTTCTCATCTCTCATGCGGTTATACAAGCACGGGAGTAAGTTTGGAATGCGTATATTTGTTTTTGATATTTTGTCAGCCATCAGTAATCCGGTAGCCTAAAATTTCACACTCAAATACGATAATTGGGGTGATCACTTTATACCTTCAGTTTGTTGGCTTGTGTAAGGTATTTATTTGACTTTAGTAGAGAGCGTAGAAGATTGCCGGTGGTAAGCCGTTCCTTGGCTTTATGGCGTCCCATAGACCATCGTCGTGGAGCTTAAAGATTTGACAAGAATCTGAACACTTTCTGAAATGTGTAGTTATATGAGTTCAGATGTTGTTTTCTGGATTTATTTTCAGTTCCACAAACCTTCACCAAAAGACTGAATAAAAAAAATTAATTCGATAAGAATTACAGACACCATCGAAGATAAGTATATAATTATGTATATTCGTTAAGAACACAAAGAAATCAAAATTTTTTAGTGAAAATCTCAAAAAGTACAAATTAAATCATCTTGAATTCTTGCAGGTAAATAAGTGCTATTGAGAGTAGTACTTCCTGAAAAATCATTTCGAAAAATTTTTATTCTGCCGAGTTATGGGCCAATAAAATCAAGATATGTAGCTTTAAGTCACCAAATTTGTCACTGTAAACTTACAGAGCATAATTTTCGTTTATACAGTCTATCTTATTCCCAAATTAATGTTTTCAATTCCGAAATAATCGAATTAGTTATTAGTCATAGCACATCAAAAACACAAAACTGTATATCTAGTCAAAATTTATTTTTGAACGAATGTTTGAAATCAGGGAAATCCTGTATTGAATGTTTACAGAGTTTTCCCGACATTTTCCACCATTGGTCATACGAGGGGCGCATGCAAATTATCCCCCAGAGTGTTTTTGTGATTAAACCTTTAGTTCTTTACATCGGCATCCAATTTGAAAATACGGAAATTCACTTCAATTTTTCTCATTTTTACGTAACTCTTTCAGCCCTTTCAGCTGCTGCGAATTGCATGCCTTCACTTATTATAGCTTCAATTTGTTTGTGCTACCTTATGTATGTTACAAAGGCAGGCAGTATAATCACGGAAAAAACACTAAAATTCTCCACACAAAAAGCGACTTTCCTTATGGCGGGAAAGCGTGCATCGGCCAAGAAAGCTTCTACCTTTCATATCTTAGGGTTAATTATCGACCTTTAAAAAGGCATGCGGAATAAAGTGGGAGAACGTCACCTGACAACATCTCCTAGTCTATTACATATTTGACTGAGGAAGAGAGGAGTATATTAGTAGTATTATTTACTTTACTATACTATATGATATACAATAATTTAGAGCAGTACGGACGATGCATAATGTAATTTTTTATTTCGATTTGCTACAATTTGCGTTTAAATCGCTTGGATATTACTAAAAATTTCATAGAAAAATTTGGTTTTAATATGAAATCACTTTTTGTAAAATTTTAAAAATTCTGGGCCAAAAACGTCTACTCTTGTTACATGTTTCGATTGATATGGTCTACACCAACAATAAAAAATTTTGACATTTGCAAATATTGCTCCAATTTGCGTTTAAATTGCTTGAATATTACTACAAATTTCATAGAAAAATTTGATTTTTATAGAAAATCACCTTTCGATAAATTTTAAAAATTCTGGTTCAACAATGTCCAATATTGTAACAAGTTTCGATTGGTATGGTCTACTGCCACAATAACAAATTTTGACATTTGCAAATATTGCTCCAATTTGCGTTTAAATCGCTTGGATGTTACTACAAATTTCATAGAAATGTTTGATTTTTATAGGAAATCACGTTACGATAAATTTCATAAATTCTGGTTCAACAATGTTTACTATTGTGACATGTTTCGATTGGTATGGTCTACACCAACAATAACAAATTTTGACATTTGCAAATATTGATCCAATTTGCGTTTAGATCGCTTGGACATTACTATAAATTTCATAGAAATATTTGATTTTTATAGGAAATCACCTTACGGTAAATTTAAAAAATTCTGGTTCAACAATGTTTACTATTGTGACATGTTTCGATTGGTATGGTCTACACCAACAATAACAAATTTTGACATTTGCAAATATTGCTCCAATTTGCGTTTAGCTCGCTTGGATATTACTACAAATTTCATATAAAAACTTGATTTTTACAGAAAATCACCTTTTGATAAATTTTAAAAATTCTGGGCCAAAAACGTCTACTCTTGTTACTTGTTTCGATTGATATGATCTACACCAATAATAGCAAATTTTGACATTTTCAAATATTGCCTTAATTTGCATTTAAATCGCGTGGATATTACTACAAATTTCATTGAAAAATTTGATTTTTATAGAAAATAACCTTTCGATAAATTTCAAAATTTCTGGTTCAACAATGTTTACTATTGTGACATGTTTCGATTGGTATGGTCTACTGCAACAATAACAAATTTTGACATTTGCAAATATTGCTCCAATTTGCGTTTAAATCGCTTAAATATTACTACAAATTTCACAGAAATGTTTGATTTTTAAAGGAAATCACCTTTCAATAAATTTCAAAAATTCTGGTTCAACAATGTTTACTATTGTGACATGTTTCGATTGGTATGGTCTACACCAACAATAACAAATTTTGACATTTGCAAATATTGCCTTAAATTGCGTTTAAATCGCTTGGATATTACTACAAATTTCATAGAAATGTTTGATTTTTATAGGAAATCACCTTACGATAAATTTTAAAAATTCTGGTTCAACAATGTTTACTATTGTGACATGTTTCGATTGGTATGGTCTACACCAACAATAACAAATTTTGACATTTGCAAATATTGCTCCAATTTGCGTTTAGATCGCTTGGATATTACTACAAATTTCATAGAAAAACTTGATTTTTACAGAAAATCACCTTTCGATAAATTTTAAAAATTCTGGGCCAAAAACGTCTACTCTTGTTACATGTTTCGATTGATATGGTCTACACCAACAATAAAAAATTTTGACATTTGCAAATATTGCTCCAATTTGCGTTTAAATCGCTTGGATATTACTACAAATTTCATAGAAAAATTTGAATTTTCATAGGAAATCACCTTTCAATAAATTTCAAAAATTCTGGTTCAACAATGTTTACTATTGTGACATGTTTCGATTGATATGGTTTACACCAACAATAACAAATTTTGGCATTTGCAAATATTGCTCCAATTTGCGTTTAAATCGCTTGGATATTACTACAAATTTCATAGAAAAATTTGATTTTTATAGAAAATCAGCTTTCGATAAATTTCAAAAATTCTGGTTCAACAATGTCCAATATTGTAACATGTTTCGATTGGTATGGTCTACTGCAACAATAAAAAATTTTTATATTTGTAAATATTGCTCCAATTTGCGTTTAAATCGCTTGGATATTACTACAAATTTCATAGAAAAATTTGATTTTTATAGAAAATCACCTTTCGATAAATTTCAAAAATTCTGGTTCAACAATGTTCAATATTGTAACATGTTTCGATTGGTATGGTCTATTGCAACAAAACAAATTTTGACATTTGCAAATATTGCTCCAATTTGCGTTTAAATCGCTTGAATATTACTAAAAAATTTCATAGAAAAAACTTGATTTTTACAGAAAATCACCTTTTGATAAATTTCAAAAATTCTGGGCCAAAAACGTCTACTCTTGTTACATGTTTCGATTGATATGGTCTACACAAACAATAACAAATTTTGACATTTGCAAATATTGCTCCAATTTGCGTTTAACTCGCTTGAATATTACTACCAATTTGATAGAAAAATTTGATTTTTATAGAAAATCACCTTTCGATAAATTTTAAAAATTCTGGTTCAACAATGTCCAATATTGTAAAAAATTTCGATTGGTATGGTCTACTGCCACAATAACAAATTTTGACATTTGCAAATATTGCTCCAATTTGCGTTTAAATCGCTTGGATGTTACTACAAATTTCATAGAAATGTTTGATTTTTATAGGAAATCACGTTACGATAAATTTCATAAATTCTGGTTCAACAATGTTTACTAGTGTGACATGTTTCGATTGGTATGGTCTACACCAACAATAACAAATTTTGACATTTAGATTTGCGTTTAGATCGCTTGGACATTACTAAAAATTTCATAGAAATATTTGATTTTTATAGGAAATCACCTTACGGTAAAATTCAAAAATTCCGGTTCAACAATGTTTACTATTGTGACATGTTTCGATTAGTATGGTCTACACCAACAATAACAAATTTTGACATTTGCAAATATTGCTCCAATTTGCGTTTAGATCGCTTGGATATTACTACAAATTTCATAGAAAAAACTTGATTTTTACAGAAAATCACCTTTTGATAAATTTTAAAAATTCTGGGCCAAAAACGTCTACTCTTGTGACATGTTTTCGATTGATATGGTCTACACCAATAATAACAAATTTTGACATTTGCAAATATTGCCTTAATTTGCATTTAAATCGCTTGGATATTACTACAAATTTCATTGAAAAATTTGAATTTTCATAGAAAATCACCTTTCGATAAATTTAAAATTTCTGGTTCAACAATGTTTACTATTGTGACATGTTTCGATTGGTATGGTCTACTGCAACAATAACAAATTTTGACATTTGCAAATATTGCTCCAATTTGCGTTTAAATCGCTTGAATATTACTACAAATTTCATAGAAAAATTTGATTTTTATATAAAATCACCTTTCGATAAATTTCAAAAATTCTGGTTCAACAATGTTTACTATTGTGACATGTTTCGATTGATATGGTCTACACCAACAATAACAAATTTTGACATTTGCAAATATTGCTCCAATTTGCGTTTAAATCGCTTAAATATTACTACAAATTTCACAGAAATGTTTGATTTTTAAAGGAAATCACCTTTCAATAAATTTCAAAAATTCTGGTTCAACAATGTTTACTATTGTGACATGTTTCGATTGGTATGGTCTACACCAACAATAACAAATTTTGACATTTGCAAATATTGCCTTAATTTGCGTTTAAATCGCTTGGATATTACTACAAATTTCATAGAAATGTTTGATTTTTATAGGAAAATTCTGGTTCAACAATGTTTACTATTGTGACATGTTTCGATTGGTATGGTCTACACCAACAATAACAAATTTTGACATTTGCAAATATTGCTCCAATTTGCGTTTAAATCGCTTGAATATTACTACAAATGTAACAGAAATGTTTTATTTTTAAAGGAAATCACCTTTCAATAAATTTCAAAAATTCTGGTTCAACAATGTTTACTATTGTGACATGTTTCGATTGGTATGGTCTACACCAACAATAACAAATTTTGACATTTGCAAATATTGCCTTAATTTGCGTTTAAATCGCTTGGATATTACTACAAATTTCATAGAAATGTTTGATTTTTATAGGAAAATTCTGGTTCAAACAATGTTTACTATTGTGACATGTTTCGATTGGTATGGTCTACACCAACAATAACAAATTTTGACATTTGCAAATATTGCTCCAATTTGCGTTTAAATCGCTTGAATATTACTACAAATGTAACAGAAATGTTTTATTTTTAAAGGAAATCACCTTTCAATAAATTTCAAAAATTCTGGTTCAACAATGTTTACTATTGTGACATGTTTCGATTGGTATGGTCTACACCAACAATAACAAATTTTGACATTTGCAAATATTGCCTTAATTTGCGTTTAAATCGCTTGGATATTACTACAAATTTCATAGAAATGTTTGATTTTTATAGGAAAATTCTGGTTCAACAATGTTTACTATTGTGACATGTTTCGATTGGTATGGTCTACACCAACAATAACAAATTTTGACATTTGCAAATATTGCTCCAATTTGCGTTTAAATCGCTTGAATATTACTACAAATGTAACAGAAATGTTTTATTTTTAAAGGAAATCACCTTTCAATAAATTTCAAAAATTCTGGTTCAACAATGTTTACTATTGTAACATGTTTCGATTGGTATGGTCTACACCAACAATAACAAATTTTGACATTTGCAAATATTGCTCCAATTTGCGTTTAGATCGCTTGGATATTACTACAAATTTCATAGAAAAACTTGATTTTTACAGAAAATCACCTTTTGATAAATTTTAAAAATTCTGGGCCAAAAACGTCTACTCTTGTTACATGTTTCGATTGATATGGTCTACACCAACAATAAAAAATTTTGACATTTGCAAATATTGCTCCAATTTGCGTTTAAATCGCTTGGATATTACTTCAAATTTCATAGAAAAATTTGAATTTTCATAGGAAATCACCTTTCAATAAATTTCAAAATTCTGGTTCAACAATGTTTACTATTGTGACATGTTTCGATTGGTATGGTCTACTGCAACAATAACAAATTTTGACATTTGTAAATATTGCTCCAATTTGCGTTTAAATCGCTTGGATATTACTACAAATTTCATAGAAAAATTTGATTTTTATAGAAAATCACCTTTCGATAAATTTCAAAAATTCTGGTTCAACAATGTTCAATATTGTATCATGTTTCGATTGGTATGGTCTACTGCAACAATAACAAATTTTGACAATTGCAAATATTGCTCCAATTTGCGTTTAGTTCTATTGGATATTACTACAAAATTCATAGAAATGTTTGATTGTTATAGGAAATCACCTTACGATAAATTTCAAAAATTCTGGTTCAACAATGTTTACTATTGTGACATGTTTCGATTGGTATGGTCTACACCAACAATAACAAATTTTGACATTTGCAAATATTGCCTTAATTTGCGTTTAAATCGCTTAGATATTACTACAAATTTCATAGAAATGTTTGATTTTTATAGAAAATCATCTTACGATAAATTTCAAAAATTCTGGTTCAACAATGTTTACTATTGTGACATGTTTCGATTGGTATGGCCTACACCAACAATAACAAATTTTGACATTTGCAAATATTGCTCCAATTTGCATTTAAATCGCTTGAATATTACTACAAATTTCATAGAAAAATTAGAATTTTCATAGGAAATCACCTTTCAATAAATTTCAAAAATTCTGGTTCAACAATGTTTACTATTGTGACATGTTTCGATTGGTATGGTCTACACCAACAATAACAAATTTTGACAATTGCAAATATTGCTCCAATTTGCGTTTAGATCTATTGGATATTACTACAAAATTCATAGAAATGTTTGATTGTTATAGGAAATCACCTTACGATAAATTTCAAAAATTCTGGTTCAACAATGTTTACTATTGTGACATGTTTCGATTGGTATGGTCTACACCAACAATAACAAATTTTGACATTTGCAAATATTGCCTTAATTTGCGTTTAAATCGCTTAGATATTACTACAAATTTCATAGAAATGTTTGATTTTTATAGGAAATCACCTTACGATAAATTTCAAAAATTCTGGTTCAACAATGTTTACTATTGTGACATGTTTCGATTGGTATGGTCTACACCAACAATAACAAATGTTGACGTTTGCAAATATTGCTCCAATTTGCGTTTAGATCGCTTGGATATTACTGCAAATTTGATAAAAAAAATTGATTTTTATAGAAAATCACCTTTTGGTAAATTTTAAAAATTCTGGGCCAAAATCGTACACTCTTGTGACATGTTTCGATTGATATGGTCTACACCAACAATAACAAATTTTGACATTTGCAAATATTGCTCCAATTTGCTTTAAATCGCTTGAATATTACTACAAATTTCATAGAAAAATTAGAATTTTCATAGGAAATCACCTTTCAATAAATTTCAAAAATTCTGGTTCAACAATGTTTACTATTGTGACATGTTTCGATTGATATGGTCTACACCAACAATAACAAATTTTTACATTTGCAAATATTGCTCCAATTTGCGTTTAAATCGCTTGGATATTACTACAAATTTCATAGAAAAATTTGATTTTTATAGAAAATCACCTTTCGATAAATTTCAAAAATTCTGGTTCAACAATGTCCAATATTGTAACATGTTTCGATTGGTATGGTCTGCACCAACAATAACAAATTTTGACATTTGCAAATATTGCTCCAGTTTGCGTTTAAATCGCTTAGATATTACTACAAATTTCATAGAAATGTTTGATTTTTATAGGAAATCACCTTACGATAAATTTCATAAATTCTGGTTCAACAATGTTTACTATTGTGACATGTTTCGATTAGTATGGTCTACACCAACAATAACAAATTTTGACATTTGCAAATATTGCTCCAATTTGCGTTTAGATCGCTTGGATATTACTACAAATTTCATAGAAAAACTTGATTTTTACAGAAAATCACCTTTTGATAAATTTTAAAAATTCTGGGCCAAAAACGTCTACTCTTGTGACATGTTTCGATTGGTATGGTCTACACCAATAATAACAAATTTTGACATTTGCAAATATTGCCTTAATTTTCGTTTAAATCGCTTGGATATTACTACAAATTTCATAGAAATGTTTGATTTTTATAGGAAAGCACCTTACGATAAATTTAAAAAATTCTGGATCAACAATGCTAATTACTATTGTGACATGTTTCGATTGATATGGTCTACATCAACAATAACAAATTTGACATTTGCAAATATTGCCTTAATTTGCGTTTAAATCGCTTAGATATTACTACAAATTTCATAGAAATGTTTGATTTTTATAGGAATACACCTTACGATAAATTTCAAAAATTAACAATGTTTACTATTGTGACATGTTTCGATTGGTATGGTCTACACCAACAATAACAAATTTTGAAATTTGCAAATATTGCCTTAATTTGCGTTTAAATCGCTTAGATATTACTACAAATTTCATAGAAATGTTTGATTTGTATAAAAAGTCACCTTACGATAAATTTCAAAAATTCTGGTTCAACAATGTTTACTATTGTGACATGTTTCGATTGATATGGTCTACTGCAACAATAACTAATTTTGACATTTGCAAATATTGCCTTAATTTGCGTTTAAATCGCTTAGATATTACTACAAATTTAATAGAAATGTTTGATTTGTATAAAAAATCACCTTACGATAAATTTCAAAAATTCTGGTTCAACAATGTTTACTATTGTGACATGTTTCGATTGTTATGGTCTACACCAACAATATCAAATTTTGACATTTGCAAATATTGCTCCAATTTGCGTTTAGATCGCTTGGATATTACTACAAATTTCATTGAAAAATTAGATTTTTATAGAAAATCACGTACACTCTTGTTGCATGTTTCGATTGATATGGTCTACACCAGCAATAAAAAATTTTGACATTTGCAAATATTGCTCCAATTTGCGTTTAAATCGCTTGAATATTACTACAAATTTCATAGAAAAATTAGAATTTTCATAGGAAATCACCTTTCAATAAATTTCAAAAATTCTGGTTCAACAATGTTTACTATTGTGCAATGTTTCGATTGGTATGGTCTACACCAACAATAACAAATTTTGACATTTGCAAATATTGCTCCAATTTGCGTTTAAATCGATTAGATATTACTAAAAATTTCATAGAAATGTTTGATTTTTATAGGAAATCACCTTACGATAAATTTCAAAAATTCTGGTTCAACAATGTTAACTATTGTGACATGTTTTGATTGGTATGGTCTACTGCAACAATAACAAATTTTGACATTTGTAAATATTGCTCCAATTTGCGTTTAGATCGCTTGGATATTACTACAAATTTCATAGAAAAATTTGTTTTTCATAGGAAATCACCTTTTGTAAAATTTTAAAAATTCTGGGCCAGCAATATTTACTATTGTGACATGTTTCGATAGATATATTTACACCAACAATAACAAATTATGACTTTTGCAAATATTGCTCCAATTTGCGTTTAAATCGCTTGGATAATACTACAAAATTCATAGAAAAAATTGAATTTTATAGAAAATCACCTTTCGATAAATTTCAAAAATTCTGGTTCAACAATGTTTACTATTGTGACATGTTTCGATCGATATGGCCTACACCAATAATAACAAATTTTGACATTTGCAGATATTGCTCCAATTTGCGTTTAAATCGCTTGAATATTACTACAAATTTCACAGAAATGTTTGATTTTTATAGGAAATCACCTTTCAATAAATTTCAAAAATTCTGGTTCAACAATGTTTACTATTGTGACATGTTTCGATTGGTATGGTCTACACCAACAATAACAAATTTTGAAATTTAAAAATATTGCTCCAATTTGCGTTTAGATCGCTTGAATATTACTACAAATTTCATAGAAAAACTTGATTTTTATAGAAAATCACCTTTCGATAAATTTTAAAAATTCTGGTTCAACAATGTTTACTATTGTGACATGCTTCGATTGGTATGGTCTTCACCAACAATAAAACATTTTGACATGTGCAAATATTGCTCCAATTTGCGTTTAAATCGCTTGGTTAAAACTACAAATTTCACAGAAAAACTTGATTTTTATAGAAAATCATCTTTTGATAAATTTTAAAAATTCTGGGCCAAAAACGACTACTCTTGTGACATGTTTCAATTGATATGGTCTACACTAACAATAACAAATTTTGACATTTGCAAATATTGCTCCAATTTGCGTTTAAATCGCTTAGATATTACTACAAATTTCATAGAAATGTTTGATTTTTATAGGAAATCACCTTACGATAAATTTCAAAAATTCTGGTTCAACAATGTTTACTATTGTGACATGTTTCAATTGGTATGGTCTACACCAACAATAACAAATTTTGACATTTGCAAATATTGCTCCAATTTGCGTTTAAATCGCTTGGTTAAGACTACAAATTTTATAGAAAAACTTGATTTTTATAGAAAATCATCTTTTGATAAATTTTAAAAATTCTGGGTCAAAAACGACTACTCTTGTTGCATGTTTCGATTGATATGGTCTACACCAGCAATCAAAAAAATTTTGACATTTGCAAATATTGCTCCAATTTGCGTTTAAATCGCTTGGATATTACTACAAATTTCATTGAAAAATTTGATTTTTATAGAAAATCACCTTTCGATAAATTTTAAAAATTCTGGTTCAACAATGTTTACTATTGTGACATGCTTCGATTGGTATGGTCTTCACCAACAATAACAAATTTTGACATGTGCAAATGTTGCTCCAATTTGCGTTTAAGTCGCTTGGTTAAGACTACAAATTTCATAGAAAAACTTGATTTTTATAGAAAATCATCTTTTGATAAATTTTAAAAATTCTGGGCCAAAAACGACTACTCTTGTGACAAGTTTCGATTGATATGGTCTACACCAACAATAACAAATTTTGACATTTGCAAATATTGCTCCAATTTGCGTTTAAATCGTTTAGATATTACTACAAATTTCATAGAAATGTTTGATTTTTATAGGAAATCACCTTACGATAAATTTCAAAAATTCTGGTTCAACAATGTTTACTATTGTGACATGTTTCGATTGATATGGTCTACACCAACAATAACAAATTTTGACATTTGCAAATATTGCTCCAATTTGCGTTTAGATCGCTTGGATATTACTACAAATTTCAAAGAAATGTTTGATTTTTATAGGAAATCACCTTACGATAAATTTCAAAAATTCTGGTTCAACAATGTTTACTATTGTGACATGTTTCGATTGGTATGGTCTACACCAACAATAACAAATTTTGACATTTGCAAATATTGCCTTAATTTGCGGTTAAATCGCTTAGATATTACTACAAATTTTAAAGAAATGTTTGATTTTTATAGGAAATCACCTTACGATAAATTTCAAAAATTCTGGTTCAACAATGTTCAATATTGTAACATGTTTCGATTGATATGGTCTACTGCAACAATACCAAATTTTGACATTTGCAAATATTGCACCAATTTTCGTTTAAATCGCTTGATGATTACTACAAATTTCATAGAAAAATTAGAATTTTCATTGGAAATCACCTTTCAAAAATTTTCAAAAATTCTGGTTCAACAATGTTTACTATTGTGACATGTTTCGATTGATATGGTCTACACCAACAATAACAAATTTTGACATTTGCAAATATTGCTCCAATTTGCGTTTAGATCGCTTGGATATTACTACAAATTTCAAAGAAATGTTTGATTTTTATAGGAAATCACCTTACGAAAAATTTCAAAAATTCTGGTTCAACAATGTTCACTATTGTGACATGTTTCGATTGATATGGTCTACACCAACAATATCAAATTTTGACATTTGCAAATATTGCTCCAGTTTGCGTTTAAATCGCTTAGATAATACTACAAATTTCATAGAAATGTTTGATTTTTATAGGAAATCACCTTACGATAAATTTCAAAAATTCTGGTTCAACAATGTTTACTATTGTGACATGTTTCGATTGATATGGTCTACACCAACAATAACAAATTTTGACATTTGCAAATATTGCTCCAATTTGCGTTTAGATCGCTTGGATATTACTACAAATTTCAAAGAAATGTTTGATTTTTATAGGAAATCACCTTACGCTAAATTTCAAAAATTCTGGTTCAACAATGTTTACTATTGTGACATGTTTCGATTGGTATGGTCTACACTAATAATAACATATTTTGACATTTGCAAATATTGCCTTAATTTGCGGTTAAATCGCTAAGATATTACTACAAATTTCAATGAAATGTTTGATTTTTATAGGAAATCACCTTACGATAAATTTCAAAAATTCTGGTTCAACAATGTTTACTATTGTGACATGTTTCGATTGATATGGTCTACACCAACAATAAAAAATTTTGACATTTGCAAATATTGCTCCAATTTGCGTTTAGATCGCTTGGATATTACTGCAAATTTGATAAAAAAATTTGATTTTTACAGAAAATCACCATTTGGTAAATTTTAAAAATTCTGGGCCAAAATCGTACACTCTTGTGACATATTTCGATTGGTATGGTCTTCACCAACAATAACAAATTTTGACATGTGCAAATGTTGCTCCAATTTGCGTTTAAGTCGCTTGGTTAAGACTACAAATTTCATAGAAAAACTTGATTTTTATAGAAAATCATCTTTTGATAAATTTTAAAAATTCTGGGCCAAAAACGACTACTCTTGTGACAAGTTTCGATTGATATGGTCTACACCAACAATAACAAATTTTGACATTTGCAAATATTGCTCCAATTTGCGTTTAAATCGTTTAGATATTACTACAAATTTCATAGAAATGTTTGATTTTTATAGGAAATCACCTTACGATAAATTTCAAAAATTCTGGTTCAACAATGTTTACTATTGTGACATGTTTCGATTGATATGGTCTACACCAACAATAACAAATTTTGACATTTGCAAATATTGCTCCAATTTGCGTTTAGATCGCTTGGATATTACTACAAATTTCAAAGAAATGTTTGATTTTTATAGGAAATCACCTTACGATAAATTTCAAAAATTCTGGTTCAACAATGTTTACTATTGTGACATGTTTCGATTGGTATGGTCTACACCAACAATAACAAATTTTGACATTTGCAAATATTGCCTTAATTTGCGGTTAAATCGCTTAGATATTACTACAAATTTTAAAGAAATGTTTGATTTTTATAGGAAATCACCTTACGATAAATTTCAAAAATTCTGGTTCAACAATGTTTACTATTGTGACATGTTTCGATTGGCATGGTCTACACCAACAATAAAAAATTTTGACATTTGCAAATATTGCTCCAATTTGCGTTTAGATCGCTTGGATATTACTGCAAATTTGATAAAAAAATTTGATTTTTACAGAAAATCACCTTTTGGTAAATTTTAAAAATTCTGGGCCAAAATCGTACACTCTTGTGACATGTTTCGATTGATATGGTCTACACCAACAATAAAAAATTTTGATATTTGCAAATATTTCTCCAATTTGCGTTTAAATCGCTTGGATATTACTACAAATATCATAGAAAAATTTGATTTTTATAGGAAATCACCTCACGATAAATTTCAAAAATTCTGGTTCAACAATGTTTACTATTGTGACATGTTTCGATTGATATGGTCTACACCAACAATAAAAAATTTTGACATTTGCAAATATTGCTCCAATTTGCGTTTAGATCGCTTGGATATTACTGCAAATTTGATAAAAAAATTTGATTTTTACAGAAAATCACCATTTGGTAAATTTTAAAAATTCTGGGCCAAAATCGTACACTCTTGTGACATATTTCGATTGATATGGTCTACACCAACAATAACAAATTTTGACATTTGCAAATATTGCTCCAATTTGCGTTTAGATCGCTTGGATATTACTACAAATTTCAAAGAAATGTTTGATTTTTATAGGAAATCACCTTACGAAAAATTTCAAAAATTCTGGTTCAACAATGTTCACTATTGTGACATGTTTCGATTGATATGGTCTACACCAACAATATCAAATTTTGACATTTGCAAATATTGCTCCAGTTTGCGTTTAAATCGCTTAGATAATACTACAAATTTCATAGAAATGTTTGATTTTTATAGGAAATCACCTTACGATAAATTTCAAAAATTCTGGTTCAACAATGTTTACTATTGTGACATGTTTCGATTGATATGGTCTACACCAACAATAACAAATTTTGACATTTGCAAATATTGCTCCAATTTGCGTTTAGATCGCTTGGATATTACTACAAATTTCAAAGAAATGTTTGATTTTTATAGGAAATCACCTTACGCTAAATTTCAAAAATTCTGGTTCAACAATGTTTACTATTGTGACATGTTTCGATTGGTATGGTCTACACTAATAATAACATATTTTGACATTTGCAAATATTGCCTTAATTTGCGGTTAAATCGCTAAGATATTACTACAAATTTCAATGAAATGTTTGATTTTTATAGGAAATCACCTTACGATAAATTTCAAAAATTCTGGTTCAACAATGTTTACTATTGTGACATGTTTCGATTGATATGGTCTACACCAACAATAAAAAATTTTGACATTTGCAAATATTGCTCCAATTTGCGTTTAGATCGCTTGGATATTACTGCAAATTTGATAAAAAAATTTGATTTTTACAGAAAATCACCATTTGGTAAATTTTAAAAATTCTGGGCCAAAATCGTACACTCTTGTGACATATTTCGATTGATATGGTCTACACCAACAATAACAAATTTTGACATTTGCAAATATTTCTCCAATTTGCGTTTAAATCGCTTGGATATTACTACAAATATCATTGAAAAATTTGATTTTTATAGAAAATCACCTTTCGATAAATTTCAAAAATTCTAGTTCAACAATGTTTACTATTGTAACAGGTTTCGATTGGTATGGTCTACTGCAACAATAACAAATTTTGACATTTGCAAATATTGCTCCAATTTGCTTTAAATCGCTTGAATATTACTACAAATTTCATTGAAAAATTTGATTTTTATAGAAAATCACCTATCGATAAATGTTAAAAATTCTGGTTCAACAATGTTTACTATTGTGACATGCTTCGATTGGTATGGTCTACACCAACAATAACAAATTTTGACATTTGCAAATATTGCTCCAATTTGCGTTTAAATCGCTTGGTTAACACTACAAATTTCATAGAAAAACTTGATTTTTATAGAAAATCATCTTTTGATAAATTTTAAAAATTCTGGGCCAAAAACGACTACTCTTGTGACAAGTTTCGATTGATATGGTCTACACCAACAATAACAAATTTTGACATTTGCAAATATTGCTCCAATTTGCGTTTAAATCGCTTAGATATTACTACAAATTTCATAGAAATGTTTGATTTTTATAGGAAATCACATTACGATAAATTTCAAAAATTCTGGTTCAACAATGTTTACTATTGTGACATGTTTCGATTGGTATGGTCTACACCAACAATAACAAATTTTGACATTTGCAAATATTGCTCCAATTTGCGTTTAAATCGCTTGGATATTACTACAAATTTCATAGAAATGTTTGATTTTTATAGGAAATCACCTTACGATAAATTTCAAAAATTCTGGTTCAACAATGTTTACTATTGTGACATGTTTCGATTGATATGGTCTACACCAACAATAACAAATTTTGACATTTGCAAATATTGCTCCAATTTGCGTTTAGATCGCTTGGATATTACTACAAATTTCATAGAAATGTTTGATTTTTATAGGAAATCACCTTACGATAAATTTCAAAAATTCTGGTTCAACAATGTTTACTATTGTGACATGTTTCGATTGATATGGTCTACACCAACAATAACAAATTTTGACATTTGCAAATATTGCTCCAATTTGCGTTTAAATCGCTTAGTTATTACTACAAATTTCATAGAAATGTTTGATTTTTATAGGAAATCACCTTGCGATAAATTTCAAAAATTCTGTGGCGGTATCATGAAATCCTGGTACCGGTAGAATTTTGACGGAAATCACCCGGTTTTACAAAAACCGGTATCATGAACACCGCTTTCGCGGAAAATTTCCGTCAAAAATCGTCCGGTAGATATTAGTTGACGGATAGCGATTTTTCCTTTTAAAAAAAACAAAACTTTCAAACCAAAAATTAATTAATGATAAAAATTAATTCGAAAATATTTATTTATTATAAAACCATTCATTAATTTGTCGTAATTTTTATTAGAATAAATAATACTTCTAAAATATTGAGGAACGTCATTTAGAAAAACCTAATGGCCGATTTTATGAAAGTAAAGTTCGCAAATAAAACAAAAATTAGATAAAACATAAATTAAATTTTTTTTAATCCATTACAATAAAGATCACATAATAATGATTAGTCCCTGTTAAGAACCATTTTAAAATAAATATAAAAAAAATTTAACCCAAGTCAGTCGTAAAAAAACACAAATTTGTTATTTTGATTTATTATTTTGACAGCTCCATAGTAAAATATATAGCAACTTAGAAAAATATACACTGAACGAAAATTTGCTCAATATTTTTACCGACCGGATTTCATGATACGGTTTTTTCTCCGGTCGGTTTTGCTAGCGGTGACATTTTATAAACGACCGGCATTTCCGACCGGATTTCATGATCCCACTCCTGGTTCAACAATGTTTACTATTGTGACATGTTTCGATTGATATGGTCTACACCAACAATAACAAATTTTGACATTTGCAAATATTGCTCCAATTTGCGTTTAGATCGCTTGGATATTACTACAAATTTCATAGAAATGTTTTATTTTTATAGGAAATCACCTTACGATAAATTTCAAAAATTCTGGTTCAACAATGTTTACTATTGTGACATGTTTCGATTGGTATGATCTACACCAACAATAACAAATTTTGACATTTGCAAATATTGCCTTAATTTGCGGTTAAATCGCTTAGATATTACTACAAATTTCAAAGAAATGTTTGATTTTTATAGGAAATCACCTTACGATAAATTTCAAAAATTCTGGTTCAACAATGTTTACTATTGTGACATGTTTCGATTGGTATGGTCTACACCAACAATAACAAATTTTGACATTTGCAAATATTGCTCCAATTTGCGTTTAGATCGCTTGGATATTACTACAAATTTCACAGAAATGTTTGATTTTTATAGGAAATCACCTTACGATAAATTTCAAAAATTCTGGTTCAACAATGTTTACTATTGTGACATGTTTCGATTGGTATGGTCTACACCAACAATAGCAAATTTTGACATTTGCAAATATTGCCTTAATTTGCGTTTAAATCGCTTGGATATTACTACAAATTTCATAGAAATGTTTGATTTTTATAGGAAATCACCTTTCAATAAATTTCAAAAATTCTGGTTCAACAATGTTTACTATTGTGACATGTTTCGATTGGTATGGTCTACACCAACAATAACAAATTTTGACATTTGCAAATATTGCTCCAATTTGCGTTTAAATCGCTTGAATATTACTACAAATTTCATAGAAAAATTAGAATTTTCATAGGAAATCACCTTTCAATAAATTTCAAAAATTCTGGTTCAACAATGTTTACTATTGTGACATATTTCGATTGATATGGTCTACACCAACAATAACAAATTTTGACATTTGCAAATATTGCTCCAATTTGCGGTTAAATCGCTTGGATATTACTACAAATTTCATTGAAAAATTTGATTTTTATAGAAAATCACCTTTCGATAAATTTCAAAAATTCTTGTTCAACAATGTTCAATATTGTAACATGTTTCGATTGGTATGGTCTACTGCAACAATATCAAATTTTGACATTTGCAAATATTGCTCCAATTTGCGTTTAAATCGCTTGGATATTACTACAAATTTCATAGAAATGTTTGATTTTTATGGGAAATCACCTTACGATAAATTTCTTAAATTCTGGTTCAACAATGTTTAATATTGTGACATGTTTCTATTGATATGGTCTACACCAACAATAACAAATTTTGACATTTGCAAATATTGCTCCAATTTGCGGTTAAATCGCTTGGATATTACTACAAATTTCATTGAAAAATTTGATTTTTATAGAAAATCACCTTTCGATAAATTTCAAAAATTCTTGTTCAACAATGTCCAATATTGTAACATGTTTCGATTGGTATGGTCTACTGTAACAATAACAAATTTTGACATTTGCAAATATTGCTCCAATTTGCGTTTAAATCGCTTGGATATTACTACAAATTTCATAGAAATGTTTGATTTTTATGGGAAATCACCTTACGATAAATTTCTTAAATTCTGGTTCAACAATGTTTAATATTGTGACATGTTTCTATTGATATGGTCTACACCAACAATAACAAATTTTGACATTTGCAAATATTGCTCCAATTTGCGTTTAAATCGCTTGGATATTACTACAAATTTCATTGAAAAATTTGATTTTTATAGAAAATCAACTTTCAATAAATTTCAAAAATTCTGGTTCAACAATGTTTACTATTGTGACATGTTTCGATTGGTATGATCTACACCAACAATAACAAATTTTGACATTTGCAAATATTGCCTTAATTTGCGGTTAAATCGCTTAGATATTACTACAAATTTCAAAGAAATGTTTGATTTTTATAGAAAATCAACTTTCAATAAATTTCAAAAATTCTGGTTCAACAATGTTCAATATTGTAACATGTTTCGATTGGTATGGACTACTGCAACAATAACAAATTTTGACATTTGCAAATATTGCTCCAATTTGCGTTTAAATCGCTTGAATATTACTACAAATTTCATAGAAAAATTAGAATTTTCATAGGAAATCACCTTACGATAAATTTCAAAAATTCTGGTTCAACAATGTTTACTATTGTGACCTGTTTCGATTGGTATGGTCTACACCAACAATAGCAAATTTTGACATTTGCAAATATTGCCTTAATTTGCGTTTAAATCGCTTGGATATTACTACAAATTTCATAGAAATGTTTGATTTTTATAGGAAATCACCTTTCGATAAATTTCAAAAATTCTGGTTCAACAATGTTTACTATTGTGACATGTTTCGATTGGTATGGTCTACACCAACAATAACAAATTTTGACATTTGCAAATATTGCTCCAATTTGCGTTTAAATCGCTTGAATATTACTACAAATTTCATAGAAAAATTAGAATTTTCATAGGAAATCACCTTTCAATAATTTCAAAGTTCTGGTTCAACAATGTTTACTATTGTGACATATTTCGATTGGTATGGTCTACTGCAACAATAACAAATTTTGACATTTGCAAATATTGCTCCAATTTGCGTTTAAATCGCTTGGATATTACTACAAATTTCATAGAAATGTTTGATTTTTATGGAAATCACCTTACGATAAATTTCTTAAATTCTGGTTCAACAATGTTTAATATTGTGACATGTTTCTATTGATATGGTCTACACCAACAATAACAAATTTTGACATTTGCAAATATTGCTCCAATTTGCGGTTAAATCGCTTGGATATTACTACAAATTTCATTGAAAAATTTGATTTTTATAGAAAATCACCTTTCGATAAATTTCAAAAATTCTTGTTCAACAATGTCCAATATTGTAACATGTTTAGATTGGTATGGTCTACTGTAACAAAAACAAATTTTGACATTTGCAAATATTGCTCCAATTTGCGTTTAAATCGCTTGGATATTACTACAAATTTCATAGAAATGTTTGATTTTTATGGGAAATCACCTTACGATAAATTTCTTAAATTCTGGTTCAACAATGTTTAACATTGTGACATGTTTCTATTGATATGGTCTACACCAACAATAACAAATTTTGACATTTGCAAATATTGCTCCAATTTGCGTTTAAATCGCTTGGATATTACTACAAATTTCATTGAAAAATTTGATTTTTATAGAAAATCAACTTTCAATAAATTTCAAAAATTCTGGTTCAACAATGTTTACTATTGTGACATGTTTCGATTGGTATGGTCTACACTAACAATAACAAATTTTGACATTTGCAAATATTGCTCCAATTTGCGTTTAGATCGCTTGGATATTACTACAAATTTCATAGAAATGTTTGATTTTTATAGAAAATCACCTTTCAATAAATTTCAAAAATTCTGGTTCAACAATGTTTAATATTGTGACATGTTTCGATTGATATGGTCTACACCAACAATAACAAATTTTAACATTTGCAAATATTGCTCCAATTTGCGTTTAAATCGCTTGGATATTACTACAAATTTCATTGAAAAATTTGATTTTTATAGAAAATCAACTTTCAATAAATTTCAAAAATTCTGGTTCAACAATGTTCAATATTGTAACATGTTTCGATTGGTATGGACTACTGCAACAATAACAAATTTTGACATTTGCAAATATTGCTCCAATTTGCGTTTAAATCGCTTGAATATTACTACAAATTTCATAGAAAAATTAGAATTTTCATAGGAAATCACCTTTCAATAAATTTCAAAAATTCTGGTTCAACAATGTTTACTATTGTGACATGTTTCGATTGATATGGTCTACACCAACAATAACAAATTTTGACATTTGCAAATATTGCTCCAATTTGCGTTTAAATCGCTTGGATATTACTACAAATTTCATAGAAATGTTTGATTTTTATGGGAAATAACCTTAAGATAAATTTCTTAAATTCTGGTTCAACAATGTTTACTATTGTGACATGTTTCGATTGGTATGGTCTACACCAACAATAACAAATTTTGACATTTGCAAATATTGCTCCAATTTGCGTTTAAATCGCTTGGATATTACTACAAATTTCACAGAAAAATTTGATTTTTATAGAAAATCACCTTTCGATAAATTTCAAAAATTCTGGTTCAACAATGTTCAATATTGTAACATGTTTCGATTGGTATGGTCTACTGCAACAATAACAAATTTTGACATTTGCAAATATTGCTCCAATTTGCGTTTAGATCGCTTGGATATTACTACAAATTTCATAGAAATGTTTGATTTTTATAGGAAATCACCTTACGATAAATTTCAAAAATTCTGGTTCAACAATGTTTACTATTGTGACATGTTTCGATTGGTATGGTCTACACCAACAATAGCAAATTTTGACATTTGCAAATATTGCCTTAATTTGCGTTTAAATCGCTTGGATATTACTACAAATTTCATAGAAATGTTTGATTTTTATAGGAAATCACCTTTCGATAAATTTCAAAAATTCTGGTTCAACAATGTTTACTATTGTGACATGTTTCGATTGGTATGGTCTACACCAACAATAACAAATTTTGACATTTGCAAATATTGCTCCAATTTGCGTATAAATCGCTTGAATATTACTACAAATTTCATAGAAAAATTAGAATTTTCATAGGAAATCACCTTTCAATAAATTTCAAAAATTCTGGTTCAACAATGTTTACTATTGTGACATATTTCGATTGATATGGTCTACACCAACAATAACAAATTTTGACATTTGCAAATTTGCTCCAATTTGCGGTTAAATCGCTTGGATATTACTACAAATTTCATTGAAAAATTTGATTTTTATAGAAAATCACCTTTCGATAAATTTCAAAAATTCTTGTTCAACAATGTTCAATATTGTAACATGTTTCGATTGGTATGGTCTACTGCAACAATAACAAATTTTGACATTTGCAAATATTGCTCCAATTTGCGGTTAAATCGCTTGGCTATTACTACAAATTTCATTGAAATGTTTGATTTTTATGGGAAATCACCTTACGATAAATTTCTTAAATTCTGGTTCAACAATGTTTAATATTGTGACATGTTTCTATTGATATGGTCTACACCAACAATAACAAACTTTAACATTTGCAAATATTGCTCCAATTTGCGTTTAAATCGCTTGGATATTACTACAAATTTCATTGAAAAATTTGATTTTTATAGAAAATCAACTTTCAATAAATTTCAAAAATTCTGGTTCAACAATGTTCAATATTGTAACATGTTTCGATTGGTATGGACTACTGCAACAATAACAAATTTTGACATTTGCAAATATTGCTCCAATTTGCGTTTAAATCGCTTGAATATTACTACAAATTTCATAGAAAAATTAGAATTTTCATAGAAAATCACCTTTCGATAAATTTCAAAAATTCTGGTTCAACAATGTTCAATAATTTAACATGTTTCGATTGGTATGGTCTACTGCAACAATAACAAATTTTGACATTTACAAATATTGCTCCAATTTGCGTTTAAATCGCTTGGATATTACTACAAATTTCATAGAAATGTTTGATTTTTATGGGAAATAACCTTAAGATAAATTTCTTAAATTCTGGTTCAACAATGTTTACTATTGTGACATGTTTCGATTGGTATGGTCTACACTAACAATAACAAATTTTGACATTTGCAAATATTGCTCCAATTTGCGTTTAGATCGCTTAGATATTACTACAAATTTCATAGAAATATTTGATTTTTATAGGAAATCACCTTACGATAAATTTCAAAAATTCTGGTTCAACAATGTTTACTATTGTGACATGTTTCGATTGGTATGGTCTACACCAACAATAACAAATTTTGACATTTGCAAATATTGCTCCAATTTGCGTTTAGATCGCTTGGATATTACTACAAATTTCATAGAAATGTTTGATTTTTATAGGAAATCACCTTACGATAAATTTCAAAAATTCTGGTTCAACAATGTTTACTATTGTGACATGTTTCGATTGGTATGGTCTACACCAACAATAACAAATTTTGACATTTGCAAATATTGCCTTAATTTGCGTTTAAATCGCTTGGATATTACTACAAATTTCATAGAAATGTTTGATTTTTATAGGAAATCACTTTTCGATAAATTTCAAAAATTCTGGTTCAACAATGTTTACTATTGTGACATGTTTCGATTGGTATGGTCTACACCAACAATAACAAATTTTGACATTTGCAAATATTGCTCCAATTTGCGTTTAGATCGCTTGGATATTACTACAAATTTCATAGA
The DNA here is from genome assembly GCA_963556165.1 of Tipula helvola. NCBI lineage: Eukaryota > Metazoa > Arthropoda > Insecta > Diptera > Tipulidae > Tipula > Tipula helvola. Next base: position 273,461,607 of record OY744483.1, read on the forward strand.
AATGTTTGATTTTTATAGGAAATCACCTTACGATAAATTTCAAAAATTCTGGTTCAACAATGTTTACTATTGTGACATGTTTCGATTGGTATGGTCTACACCAACAATAACAAATTTTGACATTTGCAAATATTGCCTTAATTTGCGTTTAAATCGCTTGGATATTACTACAAATTTCATAGAAATGTTTGATTTTTATAGGAAATCACCTTTCGATAAATTTCAAATATTCTGGTTCAACGATGTTTACTATTGTGACATGTTTCGATTGGTATGGTCTACACCAACAATAACAAATTTTGAGATTTGCAAATATTGCTCCAATTTGCGTTTAGATCGCTTGGATATTACTACAAATTTCATTGAAATATTTGATTTTTATAGGAAATCACCTTACGATAAATTTCAAAAATTCTGGTTCAACAATGTTTACTATTGTGACATGTTTCGATTGGTATGGTCTACACCAACAATAACAACTTTTTGACATTTGCAAATATTGCTCCAATTTGCGTTTAGATCGCTTGGATATTACTACAAATTTCATAGAAATGTTTGATTTTTATAGGAAATCACCTTACGATAAATTTTAAAAATTCTGGTTCAACAATGCTTACTATTGTGACATGTTTCGATTGGTATGGTCTACACCAACAATAACAAATTTTGACATTTGCAAATATTGCCTAAATTTGCGTTTAAATCGCTTGGATATTACTACAAATTTCATAGAAATGTTTGATTTTTATAGGAAATCACCTTTCGATAAATTTCAAAAATTCTGGTTCAACAATGTTTACTATTGTGACATGTTTCGATTGGTATGGTCTACACCAACAATAACAAATTTTGACATTTGCAAATATTGCTCCAATTTGCGTTTAGATCGCTTGGATATTACTACAAATTTCATAGAAATGTTTGATTTTTATAGGAAATCACCTTACAATAAATTTCAAAAATTCTGGTTCAACAATGTTTACTATTGTGACATGTTTCGATTGGTATGGTCTACACCAACAATAACAAATTTTGACATTTGCAAATATTGCCTTAATTTGCGTTTAAATCGCTTGGATATTACTACAAATTTCATAGAAATGTTTGATTTTTATAGGAAATCACCTTTCGATAAATTTCAAAAATTCTGGTTCAACAATGTTTACTATTGTGACATGTTTCGATTGGTATGGTCTACACCAACAATAACAAATTTTGACATTTGCAAATATTGCTCCAATTTGCGTTTAAATCGCTTGAATATTACTACAAATTTCATAGAAAAATTAGAATTTTCATAGGAAATCACCTTTCAATAAATTTCAAAAATTCTGGTTCAACAATGTTTACTATTGTAACATATTTCGATTGGTATGGTCTACACCAACAATAACAAATTTTGACATTTGCAAATATTGCTCCAATTTGCGTTTAAATCGCTTGGATATTACTACAAATTTCATTGAAAAATTTGATTTTTATAGAAAATCACCTTTCGATAAATTTCAAAAATTCTGGTTCAACAATGTTCAATATTGTAACATGTTTCGATTGGTATTGTCTACACCAACAATAATAAATTTTGACATTTGCAAATATTGCTCCAATTTGCGTTTAAATCGCTTGAATATTACTACAAATTTCATAGAAAAATTAGAATTTTCATAGGAAATCACCTTTCAATAAATTTCAAAAATTCTAGTTCAACAATGTTTACTATTGTGACATGTTTCGATTGGTATGGTGTGCACCAACAATAACAAATTTTGACATTTGCAAATATTACTCCAATTTGCGTTTAGATCGCTTGGATATTACTACAAATTTCATAGAAATGTTTGATTTTTATAGGAAATCATCTTTCAACAAATTTCAAAAATTCTGGTTCAACAATGTTTACTATTGTGACATGTTTCGATTGGTATGGTCCACACCAACAATAACAAATTTTGACATTTGCAAATATTGCTCCAATTTGCGTTTAAATCGCATGGATATTACTACAAATTTCATTGAAAAATTTAATTTTTATAGAAAATCACCTTTCGATAAATTTCAAAAATTCTGGTTCAACAATGTTCAATATTGTAATATGTTTCGATTGGTATTGTCTACTGCAACAACAACATATTTTGACATTTGCAAATATTGCTCCAATTTGCGTTTAAATCGCTTGAATATTACTACAAATTTCATTGAAAAATTAGAATTTTCATTGGAAATCACCTTTCAATAAATTTCAAAAATTCTGGTTCAACAATGTTTACTCTTGTTGCATGTTTCGATTGATATGGTCTACACCAACAATAACAAATTTTGACATTTGCAAATATTGCTCCAATTTGCGTTTAAATCGCTTAGATATTACTACAAATTTCATAGAAATGTTTGATTTTTATACGAAATCACCTTACGATAAATTTCAAAAATTCTGGTTCAACAATGTTTACTATTGTGACATGTTTCGATTGGTATGGTCTACACCAACAATAACAAATTTTGACATTTGCAAATATTGCTCCAATTTGCGTTTAGATCGCTTGGATATTACTACAAATTTCATAGAAATGTTTGATTTTTATAGGAAATCACCTTTCAATAAATTTCAAAAATTCTGGTTCAACAATGTTTACTATTGTGACATGTTTCGATTGGTATGGTCTACTGCAACAATAACAAATTTTGACATTTGGAAATATTGCTCCAATTTGCGTTTAAATCGCTTAGATATTACTACAAATTTCACAGAAAAATTAGAATTTTCATAGGAAATCACCTTTCAATAAATTTCAAAAATTCTGGTTCAACAATGTTTACTATTGTGACATGTTTCGATTGGTATGGTCTACTGCAACAATACCAAATTTTGACATTTGCAAATATTGCACCAATTTTCGTTTAAATCGCTTGAATATTACTACAAATTTCATAGAAAAATTAGAATTTTCATTGGAAATCACCTTTCAAAAATTTTCTAAAATTCTGGTTCAACAATGTTTACTATTGTGACATGTTTCGATTGATATGGTCTACACCAACAATAACAAATTTTGACATTTGCAAATATTGCTCCAATTTGCGTTTAAATCGCTTAGATATTACTACAAATTTCATAGAAATGTTTGATTTTTATAGGAAATCACCTTACGATAAATTTCAAAAATTCTGGTTCGAGAATGTTTACTATTGTGACATGTTTCGATTGGTATGGTCTACTGCAACAATAACAAATTTTGACATTTGCAAATATTGCACCAATTTGCGTTTAAATCGCTTGAATATTACTACAAATTTCATTGAAAAATTAGAATTTCATAGGAAATCACCTTTCAATAAATTTCAAAAATTCTGGTTCAACAATGTTTACTATTGTGACATGTTTCGATTGATATGGTCTACACCAACAATAACAAATTTTGACATTTGCAAATATTGCTCCAATTTGCGTTTAAATCGCTTAGATATTACTACAAATTTCATAGAAATGTTTGATTTTTATAGGAAATCACCTTTCAATAAATTTCAAAATTCTGGTTCAACAATGTTTACTATTGTGACATGTTTCGATTGGTATGGTCTATTGCAACAATAACAAATTTTGACATTTGGAAATATTGCTCCAATTTGCGTTTAGAACGCTTGGATATTACTACAAATTTCATAGAAATGTTTGAATTTAATAGAAAATCACCTTACGATAAATTTCAAAAATTCTGGTTCAACAATGTTCAATATTGTAACATGTTTCGATTGATATGGTCTACTGCAACAATACCAAATTTTGACATTTGCAAATATTGCACCAATTTTCGTTTAAATCGCTTGATGATTACTACAAATTTCATAGAAAAATTAGAATTTTCATTGGAAATCACCTTTCAAAAATTTTCAAAAATTCTGGTTCAACAATGTTTACTATTGTGACATGTTTCGATTGATATGGTCTACACCAACAATAACAAATTTTGACATTTGCAAATATTGCTCCAATTTGCGTTTAAATCGCTTAGATATTACTACAAATTTCATAGAAATGTTTGATTTTTATAGGAAATCACCTTACGATAAATTTCAAAAATTCTGGTTCGAGAATGTTTACTATTGTGACATGTTTCGATTGGTATGGTCTACTGCAACAATAACAAATTTTGACATTTGCAAATATTGCACCAATTTGCGTTTAAATCGCTTGAATATTACTACAAATTTCATAGAAAAATTAGAATTTTCATAGGAATTCACCTTTCAAAAATTTTCAAAAATTCTTGTTCAACAATGTTTACTATTGTGACATGTTTCGATTGATATGGTCTACACCAACAATAACAAATTTTGACATTTGAAAATATTGCTCCAATTTGCGTTTAAATCGCTTAGATATTACTACAAATTTCACAGAAAAATTAGAATTTTCATAGGAAATCACCTTTCAATAAATTTCAAAAATTCTGGTTCAACAATGTTTACTATTGTGACATGTTTTGATTGGTATGGTCTACACCAATAATAACAAATTTTGACATTTGCAAATATTGCTCCAATTTGCGTTTAAATCGCTTAGATATTACTACAAATTTCATAGAAATGTTTGATTTTTATAGGAAATCACCTTACGATAAATTTCAAAAATTCTGGTTCGAGAATGTTTACTATTGTGACATGTTTCGATTGGTATGGTCTACTGCAACAATAACAAATTTTGACATTTGCAAATATTGCACCAATTTGCGTTTAAATCGCTTGAATATTACTACAAATTTCATAGAAAAATTAGAATTTTCATAGGAATTCACCTTTCAATAAATTTCAAAAATTCTTGTTCAACAATGTTTACTATTGTGACATGTTTCGATTGATATGGTCTACACCAACAATAACAAATTTTGACATTTGAAAATATTGCTCCAATTTGCGTTTAAATCGCTTAGATATTACTACAAATTTCACAGAAAAATTAGAATTTTCATAGGAAATCACCTTTCAATAAATTTCAAAAATTCTTGTTCAACAATGTTTACTATTGTGACATGTTTCGATTGATATGGTCTACACCAACAATAACAAATTTTGACATTTGCAAATATTGCTCCAATTTGCGTTTAAATCGCTTAGATATTACTACAAATTTCATAGAAATGTTTGATTTTTATAGGAAATCACCTTACGATAAATTTCAAAAATTCTGGTTCAACAATGTTTACTATTGTGACATGTTTCGATTGATATGGTCTACACCAACAATAACAAATTTTGACATTTGCAAATATTGCTCCAATTTGCGTTTAAATCGCTTGGATATTACTACAAATTTCATAGAAATGTTTGATTTTTATAGGAAATCACCTTACGATAAATTTCAAAAATTCTGGTTCGAGAATGTTTACTATTGTGACATGTTTCGATTGGTATGGTCTACTGCAACAATAACAAATTTTGACATTTGCAAATATTGCACCAATTTGCGTTTAAATCGCTTGAATATTACTACAAATTTCATAGAAAAATTAGAATTTTCATAGGAAATCACCTTTCAATAAATTTCAAAAATTCTTGTTCAACAATGTTTACTATTGTGACATGTTTCGATTGATATGGTCTACACCAACAATAACAAATTTTGACATTTGAAAATATTGCTCCAATTTGCGTTTAAATCGCTTAGATATTACTACAAATTTCACAGAAAAATTAGAATTTTCATAGGAAATCACCTTTCAATAAATTTCAAAAATTCTGGTTCAACAATGTTTACTATTGTGACATGTTTCGATTGGTATGGTCTACACCAATAATAACAAATTTTGACATTTGCAAATATTGCTCCAGTTTGCGTTTAGAACGCTTGGATATTACTACAAATTTCATAGAAATGTTTGAATTTTATAGAAAATCACCTTACGATAAATTTCAAAAATTCTGGTTCAACAATGTTCAATATTGTAACATGTTTCGATTGATATGGTCTACTGCAACAATACCAAATTTTGACATTTGCAAATATTGCACCAATTTTCGTTTAAATCGCTTGAATATTACTACAAATTTCATAGAAAAATTAGAATTTTCATTGGAAATCACCTTTCAAAAATTTTCAAAAATTCTGGTTCAACAATGTTTACTATTGTGACATGTTTCGATTGATATGGTCTACACCAACAATAACAAATTTTGACATTTGCAAATATTGCTCCAATTTGCGTTTAAATCGCTTAGATATTACTACAAATTTCATAGAAATGTTTGATTTTTATAGGAAATCACCTTACGATAAATTTCAAAAATTCTGGTTCGAGAATGTTTACTATTGTGACATGTTTCGATTGGTATGGTCTACTGCAACAATAACAAATTTTGACATTTGCAAATATTGCACCAATTTGCGTTTAAATCGCTTGAATATTACTACAAATTTCATAGAAAAATTAGAATTTTCATAGGAAATCACCTTTCAATAAATTTCAAAAATTCTTGTTCAACAATGTTTACTATTGTGACATGTTTCGATTGATATGGTCTACACCAACAATAACAAATTTTGACATTTGAAAATATTGCTCCAATTTGCGTTTAAATCGCTTAGATATTACTACAAATTTCACAGAAAAATTAGAATTTTCATTGGAAATCACCTTTCAATAAATTCCAAAAATTCTGGTTCAACAATGTTTACTATTGTGACATGTTTCGATTGGTATGGTCTACACCAATAATAACAAATTTTGACATTTGCAAATATTGCTCCAGTTTGTGTTTAGAACGCTTGGATATTACTACAAATTTCATAGAAATGTTTGAATTTTATAGGAAATCACCTTTCAATAAATTTCAAAAATTCTGGTTCAACAATGTTTACTATTGTGACATGTTTCGATTGATATGGTCTACACCAACAATAAGAAATTTTGACATTTGCAAATATTGCTCCAATTTGAGTTTAAATCGCTTGGATATTACTACAAATTTCATTGAAAAATTTGATTTTTATAGAAAATCACCTTTCGATAAATTTCAAAAATTCTGGTTCAACAATGTTCAATATTGTAACATGTTTCGATTGGTATGGTCTACTGCAACAAGAACAAATTTTGACATTTGCAAATATTGCTCCAATTTGCGTTTAAATCGCTTGAATATTACTACAAATTTCATAGAAAAATTAGAATTTTCATAGGAAATCACCTTTCGATAAATTTCAAAAATTCTGGTTCAACAATGTTTAGAATGTTAGAAAATCACCTTTCGATAAATTTCAAAAATTCTGGTTCAACAATGTTCAATATTGTAACATGTTTCGATTGGTATGGTCTACTGCAACAATAACAAATTTTTACATTTGCAAATATTGCTCCAGTTTGCGTTTAAATCGCTTGAATATTCCTACAAATTTCACAGAAAAATTAGAATTTTCATAGGAAATCACCTTACGATAAATTTCAAAAATTCTGGTTCAACAATGTTTACTATTGTGACATGCTTCGATTGGTATGGTCTACACCAATAATAAAAAATTTTGACATTTGCAAATATTGCTCCAATTTGCGTTTAAATCGCTTGGATATTACTACAAATTTCATAGAAATGTTTGATTTTTATAGGAAATCACCTTACGATAAATTTCAAAAATTCTGGTTCAACAATGTTTACTATTGTGACATGTTTCGATTGGTATGGTCTACACCAACAATAACAAATTTTGACATTTGCAAATATTGCTCCAATTTGCGTTTAAATCGCTTGAATATTACTACAAATTTCATAGAAATGTTTGATTTGTATAGGAAATCCCCTTACGATAAATTTCAAAAATTCTGGTTCAACAATGTTTACTATTGTGACATGTTTCGATTGGTATGGTCTACACCAACAATAACAAATTTTGACATTTGCAAATATTGCTCCAATTTGCGTATAAATCGCTTGAATATTACTACAAATTTCACAGAAATGTTTGATTTTTATAGGAAATCACCTTTCAATAAATTCCAAAAATTCTGGTTCAACAATGTTTAATATTGTGACATGTTTCGATTGGTATGGTCTACACCAACAATACCAAATTTTGACATTTGCAAATATTGCTCCAATTTGTGTTTAGATCGCTTGGATATTACTACAATTTTTATAGAAAAACTTGATTTTTATAGAAACTCACCTTTTGGTAAATTTTAAAATTTCTGGGTTACAAACGTCTACTCTTGTGACATGTTTCGATTGATATGGTCTACACCAACAATAACAAATTTTGACATTTGCAAATATTGCTCCAATTTGCGTTTAAATCGCTTGGATATTACTACAAATTTCATTGAAAAATTTGATTTTTATAGAAAATCACCTTTCGATAAATTTCAAAAATCTGGTTCAACAATGTTCAATATTGTCACATGTTTCGATTGGTATGGTCTACACCAATAATAATAAATTATGACATTTGCAAATATTGCTCCAATTTGCGTTTAAATCGCTTGAATATTGCTTCAAATTTCATAGAAATGTTTGATTTTTACAGGAAATCACCTTTCGATAAATTTCAAAATTCTGGTTCAACAATGTTCAATATTGTAATATGTTTCGATTGGTATGGTCTACTGCAACAATAACAAATTTTTACATTTGCAAATATTGCTCCAATTTGCGTTTAAATCGCTTGGATATTACTACAAATTTCATAGAAAAATTAGAATTTTCATAGGAAATCACCTTTCAATAAATTTCAAAAATTCTTGTTCAACAATGTTTACTATTGTGACATGTTTCGATTGATATGGTCTACACCAACAATAACAAATTTTGACATTTGCAAATATTGCTCCAATTTGAGTTTAAATCGCTTGGATATTACTACAAATTTCATTGAAAAATTTGATTTTTATAGAAAATCACCTTTCGATAAATTTCAAAAATGCTGGTTCAACAATATTCAATATTGTAACATGTTTCGATTGGTATGGTCTACTGCAACAATAACAAATTTTGACATTTGCAAATATTGCTCCAATTTGCGTTTAAATCGCTTGAATATTACTACAAATTTCACCTAAATGTTTGATTTTTAAAGGAAATCACCTTTCGATAAATTTCAAAAATTCTGGTTCAACAATGTTTACTATTGTGACATGTTTCGATTGGTATGGTCTACACCAACCATAACAAATTTTGACATTTACAAATATTGCCTTAATTTGCGTTTAAATCGCTTAGATATTATTAAAAATTTCATAGAAATGTTTGATTTTTATAGGAAATCACCTTACGATAAATTTCATAAATTCTGGTTCAACAACGTTTACTATTGTGACATGTTTCGATTGGTATGGTCTACACCAACAATAATAAATTTTGACATTTGCAAATATTGCTCCAATTTGCGTTTAAATCGCTTGGCTATGACAACAAATTTCATTGAAAAATTAGAATTTTCATAGGAAATCACCTTTCGATAAATTTTAAAAATTCTGGTTCAAGAATGTTAACTATTGTGACATGTTTCGATTGGTATGGTCTACACCAACAATAACAAATTTTGACATTTGCAAATATTGCTCCAATTTGCGTTTAAATCGCTTGAATATTACTACAAATTTCACAGAAATGTTTGATTTTTAAAGGAAATCACCTTTCAATAAATTTCAAAAATTCTGGTTCAACAATGTTTACTATTGTGACATGTTTCTATTGGTATGGTCTACACCAACAATAACAAATTTTGACATTTGCAAATATTGCTCCAATTTGCGTTTAAATCGCTTATATTACTACAAATTTCATAGAAATATTTGATTTGTATAGGAAATCACCTTACGATAAATTTCAAAAATTCTGGTTCAACAATGTTTACTATTGTGACATGTTTCGATTGATATGTTCTACACCAATAATAACAAATTTTGACATTTGCAAATATTGCTCCAATTTGCGTTTAAATCGCTTGGATATTACTACAAATTTCATTGAAAAATTTGATTTTTATAGAAAATCACCTTTCAATAAATTTCAAAAATTCTGGTTCAACAATGTTCAATATTGTAACATGTTTCGATTGATATGGTCTACACCAACAATAACAAATTTTGACATTTGCAAATATTGCTCCTATTTGCGTTTAAATCGCTTGAATATTACTACAAATTTCATAGGAAAACTTCATTTCTATAGCAAATCACCTTTCGATAAATTTAGAAAATTCTGGTTCAACAATGTCTACTCTTGTGACATGCTTCGATTGATATGGTCTACACTAATAATAATAAATTTTGACATTTTCAAATATTGCCTTAATTTGGGTTTAAATCGCTTGAATATTACTACAAATTTCATAGAAATGTTTGATTTTTATAGGAAATCACCTTTTGATAAATTTCAAAAATTCTGGTTCAACAATGTTTACTATTGTGACATGTTTCGATCGATATGGTCTAAACCAATAATAACAAATTTTGACATTTGCAAATATTGCTCCAATTTGCGTTTAAATCGCTTGGATATTACTACAAATTTCATTGAAAAATTTGATTTTTCTAGAAAATCACCTTTCGATAAATTTTAAAAATTCTGGTCCAACAATGTTCTCTATTATGACATGTTTCGATTGATATAGTCTACACCAACAATAACAAATTTTGACATTTGCAAATATTGCTTTAATTTGCGTTTAAATCGCTTGGATATTACTACAAATTTCATAGAAATGTTTGATTTTTATAGGAAATCACCTTTTGATAAATTTCAAAAATTCTGGTTCAACAATGTTCAATATTGTAATATGTTTCGATTGGTATGGTCTACTGCAACAATAACAAATTTTGACATTTGCAAATATTGCTCCAATTTGCGTTTAAATCGCTTGGATATTACTACAAATTTCATAGAAAAATTAGAATTTTCATAGGAAATCACCTTACGATAAATTTCAAAAATTCTAGTTCAACAATGTTTACTATTGTGACATATTTCGATTGATATGGTCTACATCAACAATAACAAATTTTGACATTTGCAAATATTGCTCCAATTTGCGTTTAAATCGCTTGGATATTACTACAAATTTCATTGAAAAATTTGATTTTTATAGAAAATCACCTTCCGATAAATTTCAAAAATTCTGGTTCAACAATGTTAAATATTGTAACATGTTACGATTGGTATGGTCTACTGCAACAATAACAAATTTTGACATTTGCAAATATTGCTCCAATTTGCGTTTAAATCGCTTGAATATTACTACAAATTTCATAGAAAAATTAGAATTTTCATAGGAAATCACCTTACGATAAATTTCAAAAATTCTAGTTCAACAATGTTTACTATTGTGACATATTTCGATTAATATGGTCTACATCAACAATAACAAATTTTGACATTTGCAAATATTGCTCCAATTTGCGTTTAAATCGCTTGGATATTACTACAAATTTCATTGAAAAATTTGATTTTTATTGGAAATCACCTTTCGATAAATTTCAAAAATTCTGGTTCAACAATGTTAAATATTGTATCACGTTTCGATTGGTATGGTCTACTGCAACAATAACAAATTTTGACATTTGCAAATATTGCTCCAATTTGCGTTTAAATCGCTTGAATATTACTACAAATTTCACCTAAATGTTTGATTTTTAAAGGAAATCACCTTAGGATAAATTTCAAAAATTCTGGTTCAACAATGTTTACTATTGTGACATGTTTCGATTGGTATGATCTACACCAACAATAACAAATTTTGACATTTACAAATATTGCCTTAATTTGCGCTTCAATCGCTTAGATATTACTAAAAATTCCATAGAAATGTTTGATTTTTATAGGAAATCACCTTACGATAAATTTCATAAATTCTGGTTCAACAACGTTTACTATTGTGACATGCTTCGATTGGTATGGTCTACACCAACAATATCAAATTTTGACATTTGCAAATATTGCTCCAATTTGCGATTAGATCGCTTGGATATTACTACAAATTTCATAGAAATGTTTGAATTTTATAGGAAATCACCTTACGATAAATTTCAAAAATTCTGGTTCAACAATGTTTTCTATTGTGACATGTTTCGATTGGTATGGTCTACTGCAACAATAACAAATTTTGACATTTGCAAATATTGCTCCAATTTGCGTTTAAATCGCTTGAATATTACTACAAATTTCATAGAAAAATTAGAATTTTCATAGGAAATCACCTTACGATAAATTTCAAAAATTCTGGTTCAACAATGTTTACTATTGTGACATGTTTCGATTGGTATGATTTTCACCAATAATAACAAATTTTGACATTTGCAAATATTGCTCCAAATTGCGTTTAGATCGCTTGGATATTACTACAAATTTCATAGAAATGTTTGAATTTTATAGGAAATCAACTTACGATAAATTTCAAAAATTCTGGTTCAACAATGTTCAATATTGTAATATGTTACGATTGGTATGGTCTACTGCAACAATAACAAATTTTGACATTTGCAAATATTGCTCCAATTTGCGTTTAAATCGCTTGAATATTACTACAAATTTCATAGAAATGTTTGATTTGTATAGGAAATCACCTTACGATAAATTTCAAAAATTCTGGGGAAATCACCTTACGATAAATTTCAAAAATTCTGGTTCAACAATGTTTACTATTGTGACATGTTTCGATTGGTATGGTCTACACCAGCAATAACAAATTTTGACATTTGCAAATATTGCTCCAATTTGCGTATAAATCGCTTGGATATTACTACAAATTTCACAGAAATGTTTGATTTTTAAAGGAAATCACCTTTCAATAAATTCCAAAAATTCTGGTTCAACAATGTTTACTATTGTGACATGTTTCGATTGGTATGATTTTCACCAATAATAACAAATTTTGACATTTGCAAATATTGCTCCAAATTGCGTTTAGATCGCTTGGATATTACTACAAATTTCATAGAAATGTTTGAATTTTCATAGGAAATCACCTTCAATAAATTTCAAAAATTCTAGTTCAACAATGTTTACTATTGTGACATATTTCGATTGATATGGTCTACATCAACAATAACAAATTTTGACATTTGCAAATATTGCTCCAATTTGCGTTTAAATCGCTTGGATATTACTACAAATTTCATTGAAAAATTTGATTTTTATAGAAAATCACTTTTCAATAAATTTCAAAAATTCTGGTTCAACAATGTTCAATATTGTATCATGTTTCGATTGGTATGGTCTACTGCAACAATAACAAATTTTGACATTTGCAAATATTGCTCCAATTTGCGTTTAAATCGCTTGAATATTACTACAAATTTCACCTAAATGTTTGATTTTTAAAGGAAATCATCTTAGGATAAATTTCAAAAATTCTGGTTCAACAATGTTTACTATTGTGACATGTTTCGATTGGTATGGTCTACACCAACAATAACAAATTTTGACATTTACAAATATTGCCTTAATTTGCGCTTCAATCGCTTAGATATTACTAAAAATTTCATAGAAATGTTAGATTTTTATAGGAAATCACCTTACGATAAATTTCATAAATTCTGGTTCAACAACGTTTACTATTGTGACATGCTTCGATTGGTATGGTCTACACCAACTGATATTGTTAAAAATTAGAATTTTCATAGGAAATCACCTTACGATAAATTTCAAAAATTCTGGTTCAACAATGTTTACTATTGTGACATGTTTCGATTGGTATGGTCTACACCAACAATAACAAATTTTGACATTTGCAAATATTGCTCCAATTTGCGTTTAGATCGCTTGGATATTGCTACAAATTTCATAGAAATGTTTGATTTTTATAGGAAATCACCTTACGATATAAATTTCAAAAATTCTGGTTCAACAATGTTTACTATTGTGACATGTTTCGATTGGTATGATTTTCACCAATAATAACAAATTTTGACATTTGCAAATATTGCTCCAATTTGCGTTTAGATCGCTTGGATATTACTACAAATTTCATAGAAATGTTTGATTTTTATAGGAAATCACCTTACGATAAATTTCAAAAATTCTGGTTCAACAATGTTTACTATTGTTACATGTTTCGATTGGTATGGTCTACACCAACAATAACAAATTTTGATATTTGCAAATATTGCTCCAATTTGCGTTTAAATCGCTTGGATATTACTACAAATTTCATAGAAAACTTGGTTTTTATAGAAAATCACCTTTTGATAAATTTCAAAAATTCTGGGCCAAAAACGTCTACTCTTGTGACATGTTTCGATTGATATGGTCTACACCAACAATAATAAATTTTGACATTTGCAAATATTGCCCTAGTTTGCGTTTAAATCGCTTGGATATTACTACAAATTTCATAGAAATGTTTGATTTTTATAGAAAATCACATTTCGATAAATTTTAAAAATCTTGGCCAACAATGTTTACTATTGTGACATGTTTTGATTGATATGGTCTACACCAACAATAACAAATTTTGATATTTGCAAATATTGCTCCAATTTGCGTTTAAATCGCTTGGATATTACTTCAAATTTCATAGAAAAATTAGAATTTTCATAGGAAATCACCTTTTGATAAATTTCAAAATTCTGGTTCAACAATGTTTACTATTGTGACATGTTTCGATTGGTATGGTCTACTGCAACAATACCAAATTTTGACATTTGCAAATATTGCACCAATTTTCATTTAAATCGCTTGAATATGACTACAAATTTCATAGAAAAATTAGAATTTTCATTGGAAATCACCTTTCAAAAATTTTCAAAAATTCTGGTTCAACAATGTTTACTATTGTGACATGTTTCGATTGGTATGGCCTACACCAATAATAACAAATTTTGACATTTGCATATATTGCTCCAATTTGCATTTTAATCGCTTGGATATTACTACAAGCGACTTTCTACTACTGCGGCGAATTGAAGGCTTCACAGAGCAAACAGCAACAAAATCTAACAACTCAGTTACTAGCTTTCGAAAAAACCATCACAGAAATATTTGTGAATATTATCGTGGCTGAGACCAATAGAAAAGCGCGGCAGTTTGATATAATGGATAATAAAATAACAGAAAAACAACGTGCTTTGTATGATACTAATTCGGTGGAAATGTTTGCTTTGATCTGCAACTGGCGCTCTTAAGAACTGGGACGACAGTTCATTTTATCGAGCTATGATATCCGACAGACGCCGCTAAAAACAGCTAGATTGGTACCATCCTGAACTGTATGGTAAATATTTTTTGGTAAACATTCTAAAACCTTATAAACGTCTTCAAATTTAACCATTGATGAACAATTGGTTCTAACACGCGGGAGATGTTCTTGCCGACAGTACGTACGAACTAAACCAGGGAAGTATGGAATTAAAATATTCTGGCTACGCGACGCAAATATCTCTTACCCATTGAACGCAGAAGTGTATGTTGATGGGCAACCAAGGAGGCCTCATTCGGTTAATTACGCCTTGAATTTAGCCCATCGGATATCCGCACCTCACGTCAACAAAGGAAGAACAATTACTATGAACAACTTTTTCACTATTTGTACTTTAGCCGAGCAAATTTTGCAGAAAAAACCCACACTAATTGGAACAATCCTACAAATCAAACCCGATTTGCCAATTAAAAAAAATTTTAAAAAAAACGAAAACCAAAATCTTAAAAATTTAGTTTTGATAACAACCTAACACTTGAAAGTTTTATCCTAAAGAATATCGTTTCTAAAAGAATTAGTTATGCAAATGGTGTAAGCCAGCTCTCCAACCCTCGGAAGCTAAAAAAAATGTAAGGACAGCAATCGATCTAATAATTTATAGTGTTACTAATAAGACGGGAATCAACAGGCGAAGAAGTGGCGGCGTCAGATGACATATCTGGTTAAAACATAAATTTGACTAATTAAAATGTGATTTTTTGTGAATGTAATTACTTTTTCAATAAAAATATAAATTTGTAATAAGAAAATAAACAATTTTTATTTACTTTCCCTATGAAATATATGAAGTTATCCATGGGGTCAGATTGACCCCTATACACAGACAACGTGATGGTAAACTATACACAGAGTAAAGGTTAAAAAGTGAGCGTCAACCTGTTAAACTTCCACATGATAATTGTAGAACTAGCTTCCAATGAAAAAGTATTTTGATAAAATAAAAGTTCCCAGAATAGTTGGTTGCGTTGATGGAACTCATATATGCATTATAACCCTCCTCCCCCACCCCGACCCTAGTATTTTAAAAAGTAAATGTTGACTTCTTCTTTTCATAGTTGGCGGTCCAAAATGTTGCTTCGTTATTATGATACGTATATTAAATGCTTTAAAAAATCTAGTTCTGGAAAATTTTAGTGATTCAACGGATTGAAAGCCTTTTCAAGAATATCAGAAATTTCATAAAATATTATGTTATAGAATAAATTGTGTTGTAGATTCTTGTAAAAATAATAAAATTTCAACCTCAACTTAAACGTAGATTCTGCTTACATATTGGTTTTACAGCTTTTATTTTGTTCAGTTTCCAAATTCCAGGCTATATTTATTTCTTTAGCTAATACCTCCAATTAAAAAGCTCACAAATATAGACAAAATTTCCTTCATATTAACAAAAACAAAAATCAATTTTACTGCAACTTAATTTATGTTCACAATTTCAATGCAGATTCTTCGTAAAAGCTTTATATTTTTAGTTTAATTTTTTAAACTTCCGTATCATTGTTTAATGTTCTATTGCAACACAATTCTCTATTCTAGATGCACAAATAAAACAGGTAAAATTATAATGGAACTATAAATAAGGTATCATTAACATTTAAAATTATAAACGAAAATAGGAGGATAAATTTAAAATTTTAAAAAGCTTGACTAAAAAAGGATTCTATAATAACGAACAACGATATTGACGTTGGAATAAAAATCGATTTTTGTTGCTCAGTAAAATTTGTGCCTGCAATGAAATTAAATAAATAATATTGTGTTTCCATTAAAATGTTGAATGTGATTTGTATGAGTACTAATAATTTAGTCATACATTCTAATAAAATGTAGAACAATTTTATGCAAAATAATCAAAAAAAAAACATATAAAGCTCAACGATATTCCATAATAGCAGACAGAGACTTAAACAAACATATACTTAAATATAAAAACCTTAATAGCAATAAAAAAATTTTAATGTCTTGCAATAAAAGTTATGTTCATTGTATTTCACAGAAATTATTGTTGTAATAAAATAAATAAATTTTGGTTTGTTTTTTTTAATTATACGAGTATGATGGAAAACACTATAACACGTAATTAAGTTTTATATTCGTTTCGCTTAACTTTAAGTACATCCATAATATTTGAGTTGAAATTAGAAAATAGTAAATTTAGAAGTCATTTTATTAAATAAAAATATTCGTACAATAACTACGATTTATTTTGAAATAATTATTTTGATTTGAAACATTTTTGTAATTTAAATAATTTAAATAAACGTCTAATTACTTATCGTATAAGATAGGATTTGTTGTGTTGAATGCCTGAAACGAATTATCATTTAATTTGTATATTTGTATTATTTAATTGAAACTTATTTTTAATCCAACCGTAAAATGAAACTAAATAATGTGTGAAAACACAGTGAATTTTGGTTAATTATTTCATTTTTTAATTTTGAAAACTGGCTATTGCCTTCAATGTTTAAATAATAGCTTACAATGTTGGTTGAATAGGATTTTTAAATTTATTTATCAAATATTAATACAAATTTTTGGTTTCTAACATTTTGATCAACTAGTGGAAGTTGGTAGTGCTAAAAAATATTTTCTAATCTTACGACAAAAAATGTGGAAAATCGAATATGAACTGATCACTTTTTCTGAAATTATATCGCACATTAAATCTCATATTTCGATGTCCACTCCATAAATAAAACAAGCTAGAACTTTCAAATTATTAAATAAAGCTCAAGAAAAATCAAACAACGATGAGAGTTGTGTTGAAATATAGCAACCACCCCAACAAAGTAGTCCATAGTGCCTATACAGCCATTTTGTACAAAATTTTAAATAAAAATATTCTTCGATTAATAAACACCATGAACAAAATATTTTGTTAAAATACAGTGTGTATAAAACAGTGATTATAAAACTAACCTAAATATTAATTTTTATTTTATTTATACTTGAACTAATTGGACAAGAGATAACTCGCTTACATGGCATTTGGACCTGCGCCTTCATTTTGGATACGGGAAAACCTACAATGATTACATTGATCACCTCTTATGTTAACAAGAAATATACTACTTATACTAATCAGTGCTTCAGTATCTGGTTTCAGAAATGGCTAATTGCGCCTGCCATGTTTACACAAAACAGAACT
The DNA here is from genome assembly GCA_963556165.1 of Tipula helvola. NCBI lineage: Eukaryota > Metazoa > Arthropoda > Insecta > Diptera > Tipulidae > Tipula > Tipula helvola. Next base: position 273,479,936 of record OY744483.1, read on the forward strand.
CCAAACCGGGCTCATTGGCACACTTTGTTCATTGCCCAGCCCAATGGTTAAAAATGCTTAATGAAATAAGCATGGTATTGTTAAGCACTACCGTTAACCGCCAACACGACTATTTTTTGTTAATATTACACCAAAATTTCTCAAAAGAAATCTGACCCTATATGAGTAATAGAATGTACTCAAAGTCACTATATTCACGAATTTTTAAGCACTGTAATAGATGATTTGAAATGTTCTATGTTCTACTTCTAGAAATTCATTAAGGCTCGATTGTATGAACGAAGATAAATGATGAATCCTCTAATTTAGCTAGTTTGCATTGTATGAACGATGCTAAATCAGAAAATTAATCCATGATTTTTTTTTTACCATCCGTTTTAATCCTCTCTTTTTGTGACTGAATCAGGGTCTAAATAAATTTGGTTTTGATTTTTTGACATTTCAAATGTAGTGTATCATACAAACTGGACATTTTTATAAAAGAACGTGATTACATATTAAAAATGACTCAACATGGAAGAAAATGTTAAATTCGGAAATTGAAATTTTATTTTCCTGTGTATAAAAATACATAAAAATGTGCTGCTTAAAATAATATTCCTCTAAACAACCAAAAAAAATTCTAATAAACATCAACAAGAGTAAACGTCATAGAAAAAGTTTTGCCAGTCATATAAAAAAACTTCTATAAAACTGTAATAAAAGAGAGGCCACAGTTTTATTTAGCTTCGTTCATACAATCGACGGAAAGTAAAATCCTTGAGTAGTGATTAATAATTACTCTCGGATTTTATTTTATTTAGCGGTGTTCATACAATCGGCCCTAAATTCTTTGTGAATAAAACGTTTAAAGCTGTGAAATTTATAAAGAAATGGTAAATGTGTTAGCTGATGCTGCTGCTTCAAAATTAAAGGCTTCCGAATTTCAATGTGGCCGTACAAGCCTTGAAGATGATCTTCGTTCTGGACGTCCAAAAACTGTTATACTACCAATGAAATGATTGATCCTGTACATGATACGGTTTTGGAAAACAGACAACCGAGTAATTTTCAGGCTATGGGCATCTTAAATTAATGAGTGTTTGATATTTTAACGAATGAATTATGTATGAGAATGCCATTGACAAGATGGGTGACGCATTGTTAAATTTGGATGAAAAACGACTTTGGCTAAGACTGGGGACTGAGCCTAGTAATTCTGGTCCGAAATAGCCTAAGTGGTCAAGGTTATGGTATCAATATTTTATGAAGGCAAAAGAAATTTTGTTAATTAATTACCTTCAAACCAGTAAAATTATAACCGGTAAGGTGTTCTTACAATGGCCAAATTGAAGGAATTACTTGCACATCTACCTTATTTACCAGATCTGGCCCCGTCTAACTTTCATCTGTTCTCAAATTTCAAAAGATTTCTGAGTGGAAAGCACTTTTAATCGGATGATGTTATAGCTACCGTAAAGAAGTGTTTTGAATGTCTACTGGAAAATCACTTAAGAGATGGGATACGTTAATTGGAAAATTGCTGGGCAACTGATTAGTGAAGAATATAGTTAATTTCGGAACTAAAACTTGTCTTATCATTTCCGTTCTACGAACTTTTCAAATCATCAAGTATATATATTCACATGGGCCCACCTAGGGATTGCAATTTTCGTTGAATTTACGATTCCGGAATTTCGAAATTAGAAAATTTCCAATTCCGGATTCCGGAATATTCCAGTATTGAGAAAAAAAATTTAAAATATGAAAAAAAAAAATTGTATTCAACAATTCATTAATAATAATTGATCAAAATACATAAAATTTATGTAAATAAACAGCCTTTTTAATTTATTACTTATTACTGTTGCTTATTGCTTATTACTAATTACCGGCAAAAGAGCTTTTAAAAAGCCTAGGTCGCTTATACCCCTGACATATTGAGATTTAATAAAACGGATTTAGGGAATTTTCGAGTTTAGTCGCAGTATATCAACCTTGATTGCATAGATTACTTGAACGAGTTTAGCTAAATCGGATTTATTAAACCGCAGTCTGTCTCGGTTATTCCGAATCCACACTGGTAGGTGGTATCTGGTATGGTTAGTAAATGTCAGTAAGCAGCTTGCAAAATAGTTCCTCGGGAACCGTCTTCCTCCAAAAAATTTATTCCTGATTTGACGGTTCATTCAGATTAAATATTCGAAATTCGTCTGTTTCTGTGTTAGTTCTATCCGGCAAATTCTCTTCCGTATCGGTGGAAAGTCCACTGTCATTCTTGGTATCATCAATATAGTCTTCTTCATCTTCGCTAGTATCATCATCTAGCGCGATATCTGTCGTATTTGTATGAAAATTAGGGAAAACAGCTCGTCGTTGGCAGTAAAGCACACCCGTGGCTGTGAGACGAATCGCGTGCGAGCAAAACAGAATTGTTGATCACATTTTATATTATGCCCCATCCTTAGTTATGGAAACTATATCTGCATTTAGGTCGATTTCATATTCTTTGAACCCTTTTTCTAACAATACATACAATTCACGGTGGCTAAGAATCCACAAATCCGGACTAATCCCAAGTTCCACGACTTTTCTACTACATGAGCATTGACATTGAAATACCGTCTGTTTCGTGAAGAGGTCCATTCATCAAAGGACAGAAAAATCCGAACAGCAATAACAAAAAATATAGAATAAACTAAGAAAAGCATTAACTCTTTTTAATTATTTTGAAATGTTCATAATAAATAACAAATTCAGGTGTTCGATAGTTGAATTCCGAAATCGAAAAGGAGTCAAAAAATTACTTGGATTCCGGAATTCATGAAATTTGTATTCCGGTATTGCATTCTATAGGCCCACCAATTTGTGCACATAAGTGACTACTCGTCGCTTGTAGTATTGGGTAGCTCGTAATGGTACAGCCGGAACATATAATAGCTCTAATGGTACATCAACTTCATATTTACTATCTTTGACACGGATAATTCGTTTTACAGATTTTAATTTTAATCAGGCTATATATGCACAATGTTAATATTTAGAATTGATTCGGTCCTTAAGAGCTCTTAATAAGAATACATATCCACTTTGTAAGCACTAAGTCGTAAATATACCAGCTACGAGGTAACCGTATTGATTATCAAAGAAAAAAAAAGAAAAAATGTGTGATGAGGTGCCGGTTTACCAAATTTTGTAAATCCTAAGGAAAATAGTTGTTTTATTTCCACCTTCCCACTCATTTTTATAAAGCGGCATAGCAGTTTTTTAATTTCCGGCGTATAAAATACCACAATACAAAATAATTACTCAATCAATCGAATAGCACTCTTAATAACATATTTATCAATTGGATGGAAATAGAAAGTTTCACAACCTAATTACTGTCCAAATCAACCATATCTACTACTATACACTCATCCCTCGCTTAACGAAATTAATTCGTTCACAAAAAGTTGTTCGTAAATCGAAATTTCGTCAAACGAAATGTCGTAAATTGAAATTTCAATTTACGTAAGTTATATTTCATCAATCAAAATTTTGTTATACGGTTTCTGGTAAACCGTACTGTTTATATACATAATTACATGTTGCACATTCAGTTCACCTTTGTATATTATAAATTTCAGTTAAGGCTTAGAAAATTAAAAAGGGAAACAAAAGCTAATAGAACAAAATTATACGTTATAAGGAGTTTAAATGTCGATTTTATTCCTATTGTTTCTATGATGTAGAGCCACAATCCGACTCCAATGTTGAATCCAACTCTGAACTACTGACAGTCAAATTTTCAATGATGTCCCAGGAACATTAGTATTTAATGATGATGTCGAAGCAACTGGTTGGAAAAAAAGAGTCTACCGTTTGTTGTTTAGCCGCGTTTCGTTTTTCTATGTAAAGTTGTTTGTAGCAATCGATAGCCTCGCTGATCCCTCGAGAAACCTTTAAGCTTTGTTCATCTATCGGATCTTTTTCACGAATGATCTTCATTCCTTCTTCAAAATGTGACAGCGCATCAGACAAGTCCTTTGTAGTAAGTTTGAGGGCAATATTTTCGATACATTTTTCATTCTGCTGCTCCTCGACCTCGGGTGAATCATTTTGTTCCAGGTGAAGATTCATCGGAAAGACGTAGAACTTAGTAGAAATAAGCAACCAATAACAAATAAAAAACACGCGATGATTGCAGATACACTTTATGCAAAATTTATTTATTTAACGGTGCTAGTATTATAGTGGATGAAAACGGAATAACGCAATATCCAAATGTGTCAACATCAATGTGTTAATTTAATACCCTTCAAACAAAGCGTTTCGTTTATGATATGAAAGCGAACGCTTTGTTTAGAGGATAAGCGTTATTAAAGATAATTTGAATGTATGAAATAAATTAGATTAAATGAATTTATTATTTATTTCAACACTTCTCCTCATTCAAATAATCCGGCAGCCTCTCGAAATTTTCGAATCTTCGCTTTTGGTAATGGCTTCATCATCATGTCGGCTACCATATCTTCTGTAGGGCAATAAACACATTATAATACCTTTATCAACAATGCCTTTCGGCTGAATGTGCTTTGATCTCGATATGCTTCGATCTGTCTGAAAACTTCTCGTCAGTAGCAAATTTGAGACAACTTTGATTGTCTTCGTAGAGCAAAATGGGTTTATTTATGTCAACACCAAAATCGTTTAACAATCGTTTTAACCATTTTACTTCTTTTACTGCTTCACACAATGCAATGTATTCTGCTTCCATTGATGATAATGCAATAAGATCTTGTTTCTTGCATCGCCAGCTGATTGTTGCACCATGCGTATTAAATATGAATCCACCATTCGATTTACGTGTTTGCCCATTTGCCGGCATTCAGCGAAACTAGCATCGCAATAACCGATCAATTTTTCTTCATCAACAGAAATATTTAAATTTAATTTGATCGAGATAGTTCCTTATAAATATTTCAAGATACATTTGCCTCGTTCCAGTCTTCTTGAGTTGGGTTTGATACCTTTTGTGACAAAATTGCAACACTTGCAGCAATATCTGGTCTTGTGTTTGTTGAGATATATAACAAACTTCCAATCAGTCTTTTGTATTCATTGTTATCACGTAAAATTTCTGATTCATCACTCTTGCCATAATTTACGCTGAGTGGAATATCAGAATTCTTTGCATTAGTCATACGAAATCCGTTCAATACTTTGTTCATATATTTTGACTGATCAATCATTTTTAATGCAATGTTGAGATTAATTTAATGATATTTCTAAACAATTAATAGCCATAATAAATTTTCAAACTGAAAACGGCAGCCAAATGACAGAACCAAAATAAACCTACAAACATATTTATGTAAAAGAGGGGTATATCTACGAAAAAGTCGAGATTTCTGAAAAGTGTTATCGAACAAAAATATTTGACCCTCAGAACATCGTTTTAATACACTAGAAGCAAAAAAAGCAAAATTTTCCCCTTTAGAGTGCTTTTTTTGATTTAATCGAAAACGACATTAGTGTATAAACATTGGTCATTTTTGCTTTATTCATAACCACATTTTATGTGCAAATCGTGAATGCTTAAATTCCAAATTCGAGCTGATTGTTTAAGGCATACCTGATGTGCCTTGTCTTCTTCAGTAAATCCTCGCGGCTGCTTCATATAAATGGTTTCCTTGAGTTCACCATGTAAAACTGCTGTCTTTGCATTGAAATGCAAAACTTTCATACCTTTTTCCGATGCAAAGATGAGCAAAATGCGAAATGTCTTTTGTCTGGCCACAGGTGCAAACACTTCGTCGTAATCAAATCCATATCGTTGTGTAAAGCCTTGTGCGACTAATCTAGCTTTATATCACTTAGCTTCACTCTTTTCATTCGTTTTAATTTTATAAATCCATTTAGAATCGGTCTGTAGGTAAATATACTAACTCCCATGTTTTGTTTTCACGTAATGAATCCATTTCATCTTCCATTGCATGGACCCATTTTTCTTTGTCTTCGCCTTTCACAGCCTCGTTGTATGTTTATGGTTCTGTCAACACTTCGTTCGTTAAGAAAGCTTGATCACGATACCGTAACGGTAGTAAACCTTTGTTTGACCGATTTGATCGTCTCAAACGTCGTCTGTTTCATCAGCGGTTTCCTTAATATCTGATAAATCGGCAAAAGTTAAATCATTGCCACTAAAATAAGTTTCACTGTCGGTAAATGACACTTCATTTGGGCACAATATGTCATCCAGATCCAAATTTCTTTCATTTAAGTCTGCAGTAACTTCAGTAACTTGCACAATTTCATGACCAGCACCGTTGTCGTGTGAAATAATAACAATACTAGCATTACTTTTATTTTTCGTCTTCGGAATTTTATTACAAGAAACTGGTTTTAATGCACTCAGATTATCACTTTTGTTAACATATTTCACATCTCGGCTAACAATCACCTTCCGAGTCTTCGGATTAAAACATCGATACACCTTCGAAACATCGTCATAGTCAAGCAAAATTGCGTACATGCCTTTTGGTTCCAATTTCGTTCTTCTTTTCGGTGGGATACGAACGTAACATTCTGATCCAAATGATCTAAAATGAGAAATTACGGGCTTTCGTCTAAGCCATTCTTCATATGGGGTCGTTTCAATACAGCTACCAGGCAAACGATTTTGCATGTAATTAGCAGTCATTACTGCTTCACCCCAAAATGTATATGGCAATTTTGCATCGATCAACATGCATCTAGCCATGTCTACTAACGTTCGGTTTTTACGTTCAGCTACGTCATTTTGTTGAGGTGTATAAGGTGCAGTACGATTTCGTTGAATACCCTCAGCATCCAAATAATCCTTAAACTCGATACTCATGTATTCTCCGCCGCGATCCTTTCTTAAAACTTTAGGTTTCTTTCCAAAGTATGCTTTCACCATTTCAATAAAATGCTGAAATTTCTCGAATGCCTCTGATTTATTTTTCAGTAAGTAAATCGTTCGAAATCTCGAACAATCGTCAATTAGCGTTAATATGTACCGCTTTCCCGATGGCGTTTGTATATTCATCGGTCCACAAACATCCGAATGAATTAAGTCAAGCACATTTTCAGAACGCGAGGCATTTTTCGGAAATTTAGTCCGCGTTATTTTTATATATATCTCGTAAACCGGATGACTCGTTTACAGCAGAAAGGGTTTCATTTAATTCGAAAAAGCCATACGTCAAACGAAATAAACTAGTATCGAAAGAGCGTTTTGCTATATTATACAGATAATGTCGTCACCGAAACCGATAATTCGCCACCGATATTTCAACAAAGTATGCGTTTCCATTGGAATGTCTTAACCGATATCAGTGGCGATAAAAAATTACAAAACTGTCATATGTCAGTCGCTATTGGTACACGGTACCCATTATACTATCATGTCGCATGCAAACAAATTATACATTTTGCACTTATTATGAAACGGTTCTAGCTGCATTCCATAACTATCGAAAAATGTAGTCAACCAATTACGGGCTCGATACAACAGGGGATTGATATTCCCGATTTAGCGGCGGATAAAATACACCCTGCGCCATTGAAATGTTCGGTTTGAATTTTTAAAGTAAATTTTGGAAATACCACCGTTTGCTTCAAAAGTAGATGGCAAAAATGATAGATTCTGATTATCAAAACAATTTTTACACTATTCCGAATATATTCAAATAAAAAGAACGGTAATCCGACATTTTAGACCTACATAACGTCGGATAAGGAATATTAACGCCCTACCTCGTAACAATTTGGTAGGTCTTTACAGTGTTTTTAACAAAGTTTTTTCAATTGAAAATTAGTTTTTTGTTGACAATGGTAATTTTTATTCAAAATAAGAATTAACAGAAATAAAATATATCATCTCAACCAAAATATTTTGAGAGAAATTGAACTTTTTAAAAGCAATGATTAATAACCCAGCCCTTGGATTTTATGATGGCCTTAAACCCGATCAGCATTGAATTCTAAAGTTTGATTAAATAATATATTGTTATTTCTTCAAACCAGACTTTTTCTATAAGTTTTTTCCGCTCTTTGGCACATTTCAGCTTGTAATTTGTAATCTTCTTTCCCATGAAGCACCAAATATTTTCAACAATATTGAGGTCAGGACTATTTCCTGTCCAGGGTAACGACTCAATCACCAAGCTATTTTTAAACTCGGCTACCTAAACAAAAGAGACATTAAAATTAAGCATTCTTACTTCACAAATAACATCAATAGCTCGCGGAGAGTAATCGTCCTGGAAGCGTGGAATACGGATGTATTGAGTCGGGTTCTCAATAGTCACGATTCAAGTTTCGATAATTTTTTTATATTTTCCTCCACTTTCTGAACTATCCAGAAGGCTTAGTGATCAAACTCCAAAGGCTTTTATTGCTCTCCAGGCCATAACATATGGTGAATTTTTCACTGTCGGCGAAATACATTCTGTTAAATACCGTTTGCCTTTTCGTCGCCGAACCCTTGTCCTTACATCGGGTCCAAAGATATTGAATTTGGATTAATCCGAGAACATGAACCAACGCCAGTCCCTGGGCATTCAGTTTTTTCATTCTATTGCGAATTGGAGGCTTGCAGCTGCCATTTTTGCTGTCAGTAATGATTTTCTCGTAGGTCGACAAGCGTATAAACCAAGTTCCTTTTAATAGTATGAACTGAAATAGTGTCGGTTGTTGCTATTAGAAGCTAACTTCTCAGCTCCAAAGCCGTAGCAAACCTTTGCTTAAGATCTAAATATCTGAAATTCGATTTGTTGAAACAGAAGTTCTCCTCTTTGCATCAGAGCTTTAAACTTTCTAATTGCTGTTTGGTTACACTAAATTACTCTTGCAATTTGTGAATGTGTGTACTTTTTGCCTTTGCTTGCAAAATTTTGGCTTTTTCGTTAGCATTTAATTTAGAGCGACACTTTGTAAAATTAACTCTTTCACTACTTAATTGAAATCGAATGAATATTTCACCCTTAGTTTGGTTTTAAATACCTAATAAGGCGTGAAATATGCTGAAAAATAAAAAAAACAAAAAAAATAGCGAATGAGGTAAAATCTAGGAGAGAATTGTATGAAATAATAAATAATCGAAATCGAACATTTCAATGGCGCAGGGTGTATATCCGGGTTTCGGCACCTATAAATCAATCGGTGGTGTATCGGCAACGATATATTTTTATTCTCTATTCATCTCGCCTTAATTTGTACACGGTCTTAGATACGTTTTTCACGGTACATTATCTAATTTGACCTGCCTCTTTCTTAGGTTAAAACATTACTGTTTCTGCAACCGCGATTCTTACTTTGTGTGCAGAAGCTTTTGGGCCAAATAGAACTTTTTAGTTTGCTTTAGCATAATCTGTTTCCGTTTTTGTTCGAACTGATCTACGTCGTTAAAAATCTTAAGATTTGTTTATACCGATAACCAATTAATTTAATATTTTATAGGCAATTTTATGAACGAAGTATTGAGAAATTCCAAAGAAACAAATTAACATTGTAAATTAACCAGCATGCAAGCAGAAACGAAAATTATTTACACGAAATTTGAAACAGAAATCCTTTCTATTTCCGTCAAATACTAATAACTTATGGTTCACGTTCCTTAAAGTCGCTATTTAATCAACAATTTAGAAAAGTCCATGATTTAGTCGAAAAAATCGACTTGAGGAACACGGCAATAGTTTGAAAGAGCCCCAAATTATTTTTTTGAAAATGGCTATTGTTAAATGGAACGTTCAACGATCAATTTGTTCAATGCTCCATGCACTGATAAAGTACACAATTTTCAGAACGTTTTGGGAACAACTTCACAAGCATTATTAAATTTGATATTTCCTTATTTATACAACCAATATTTTTTAAAAGCTTCTTTAATTTCTTCTTTGATAATCGAAAAATGAATTTTACGTCTATATCTCGGAAATTTTTATCGATAATTTTGAATAAGATTTTTACATGTCGACCCAGAAACACGTTTCATTTTATAAATCTTAGCAAAAAATTCTTCTTATTTATGGTTTTTGCTAGCGCCGTTATCTCTGTTTCCCAAGTCTCTTCTTAATTGTTGGAAAGAATATTTCTTTTATTTTCACCGATTGGAATTTATGCTGTTTTTATTCTAAGCGCAGTGAGGCATCACCAAATATAAGCAAGTCTCACACATTTTACGTTTAAAAAATAAATTCTTTTGTATGAGCTCAATGGGTCATTTGACCGTTTTTTGCTCAGAACATTTTTGAGCAAAACCGATTGATGTGAAATTTTAACAGTGGCTATGGCTCAAGAAACAAAAGTTATATAGTACCGATATGTGCTTTTACTTTTACTCTGGAGGTGGTTTCCACCGTTCCTCCAAGGTAAAAATTAGTACGAAAAAGAAGGTTTCGAAATGGTGCCTGTCTGTCATTCTGTCAGTCTATCTCTGTCAATTTGTCAGTCCGTCTGTCTATCAGTCTGTTGTCTGAAGTCTGTCAGGTTTTTTAGTCTGTAATTCTGTCTGTCAGTCTACCGGCCAGATTTTTTAAAGTTGGGAGGTCCCCGAGAATTTTAGAACAAATCGGCAAACCGGAAGTTGCCGATTCCTTGGGCCAAAATATTTATTTTGCAAATATCTCAACTATGAGGTTTACATTTTTTTTTGAACATTTTGTATATATTAGTTTTTCATAAGGCCGAGTTACAATAGATTCATTCGCTTCTCCGTCAAGCCTGTCTCATGAAAATCGATAAACAACCCATGTACAATATAAAAAAGTTAAAAATGTGTGACCTCATGATAGAAAACCAATTTCTTTTTCTTTTTTTTTTTTTGCTTGTTCTTTATTGTTTTAAATATTTTTTTTGTTCTTTATGGAAATTGAATTGGTACTACTGTCATGAGAGCACACATTTTAAATTTCTTTAACTTTGTTAGGTTGAACTAGGGTCGCTGATATATTTTTAGGAAATAGGCTTCACAGTTAGTTTTCTATAAAATTTGTATTGATAAACGGAATGGTTAGTTTACAATAAAGCGGAAATAGACGGACGTGTTTATCCGTTTTTTTTTCTTCAAAAAAATTAGATTCTATGGATAGACACACAACCAAACCAAACCCCCGTGCCCCGTGCACAATTTTTATAATATTCTCAGTTAATTTAATTTTTTTTAAATATAATTTAAAATAAATTAAATTAAAATTTTTAAATTTAAATTTTTTAATTCAATAAGTAAGTTCACAATTTTTCATATGGATTGTGAAATTAGTTCATAAATCGTTCACTAGTTTCGCTAGTCTGTATATAAACATGTTTGTTAACGTTTTTTTTATATGAAGTTTTGCTAAAAACAGCTATAATAAAATTGAGATAAATTGAATAAAATATCCCACGATATGAAGTTAAAGTAATAATAATAATTTACAATAGATTAATACATGTATTTTGAAAAGGAAATAATCCATAACCCTTTAATATCCAGGCAAACGATAAATTAAAACAGCTAATTTTGACATATTTATAGCTGATTTCCCAACTAAACTTATTATAAAATTTTTGTTGTTCGATGCAACTTTCCAACGTTATCTTTATTTTATTTTATTAAATACAAAAATCGCTCAAATTCCATATTTTTGCAATTTTTAAAATAAGGGAAATAACCTCATAAAATACAAAAAATCACTAACAAATAAACAATTTTGTACACGGACTAGCGCCTCTTGTGAAAATGTAAAACTAAAACACGGTCTATAAATATTTATTATTTTGACATTCTTCCCGTAGACCAACAACAGAGACATCTATTACAGTTGTGTTTCAGATCGTGTATTGCAATTTACCCTAACTTCTAGTAGAGGAATTTAATTTCTCACTTACACTGTTAAAAAAAGGTAAATTAGTTAATTTCTAATTATCAGTTTATTCATATCGTGGCATTTTTTATTCAATCTGTCTCAATTTTAGTATAGCTGTTTTAGCAAAACTCCATATAACCAAAAAAAGTAAACAAACGTTTTTGTACACAGACAAGATTAAATTAAAGCTTAACAATAATTTTTGTTACATTTTCTTATATGTATGTATTTTTATTGAAACTACATACATATAATAAAATGTAACAAAAATTATTGTACACTAACTTGCGATCCATGTGTAAATATATATGAGTTGAACAACTACAACACGGTCTTATTAAATTGTTTACACTAGATGACAATAGCATATTATCATCGTTTGGTGTAGCGAAAATCGTAACTCGAAACTCGTTATGCGTACATACATTACGAGTTTCGAGTTACGAGAAATTGCGACAAAACGTGATTATGTGTAAGAAACAGTGAATTTTCACCTTAATTGGCCAAATTTCAGAACTTTATCCAAAATTCAATTTAGAATTTAGAATCGGTAAAGAAACAGCGAAGTTCCATCTTAATTGAATATCGGCCCTAACCGACATTTCTAACATTTTTCAAGAAATGCAAAAAACGAGATTTTTGACAGATAATACCAAACGCTTTAGGACCGAACAAAATTGAATGTGGAAAGTGTTTGTTAATGTGGAATTTTTCCAACTTGTATAAGGGATGCATTATGCTTAATATGTCCATGAATAATTGTATAAGCTAGGATTAGTAATTCTCTTTCTCCCAAAAATTTTAGGGAATCAAATTGATTAAATAATTCTGCTGCAGAGTACCTAGTAGGAACATTTCTAGCAAATATAATGTTGACTTCATATTAATTAATCATATTATATCAAAAGAGAATGCTAATGCCAAGTGTGGATATTTTTTCAAAATTAAGGCATTTAAACAAGTAGAACCAAAAATTTAGTAATATATGTATGTATATGATGGAGCATAATTTTTCTGCTTTTGTAATACCAAAATACAAACCTAACAAAAAATCATGATCCCAATATTATTCACCACAAATAAATTAACTATCTCTGTGGAACCATCAAATCCAACAACAACGTCAACAAATCATATCATATAAAAGCTATTCAACAAGTTGTTCTTAAAATATGTAAATAATAAATTTAGCATGTTTTCCTCATTTTTTATGGTGCTTTTCCTTTTTCATTTATATCAAAACCGAAAATGGGAAAGAAGTCGACTAGGAATAAAAATGTAGAATAATAATAATGTATATTTTTATTATAAAAATAATTTTTTTTTGTATATTATTTACATAATACATAATAATAAAAAATATGCTTCAACTTTGAAATGAATTTTTTTTTTTTTTTGACCAACAAACATTAAATCGTAAGGACGTACAGAAAAATAAATTTTTATTTTCTAACGGATATAAAAATGACGGAAGGAAATGTTGAACGGAAATTAAAAGAAAGGAATGAAATAACATCAAATAAAACTAAAAGAAAATAATAATTTTCTTGAGGTACGTATTTCTTGATTCTATCTGATGTTAGAAACAAAAAAAAAAATGATTTGGTCATTTTAAACTTTTATTTGATATTACTTGACATAATTTTCTTAATTTTATTTTTCAAATAAAAGTTCAAAATAATTTTTTTGGTCTTTTTTAATTTTATGTTTCTTTCCGGACATAAAAATAATTTTTGTACACTTTGTTGTTGTTTGAATTTTATTGGAAATTTTATTTATTTTTTATTTTTTTGTTGAGAATTATTTATTGTGAATACGGTGCAAAGGTTATATAGATATAAGATTAAATATGTCAACCAACAAGTGGTTTGGTTTTATATAGATGGGTGGTTAGATCTTTCGTTTAACTTTAATTCTTGATGTAAAAAGTTTTTGTTTTATGTGTTTCTGTCTAAATTAAGAGGCATTTTAAACTGAATTCATTTTTTAGAAAAATATGTGCTGGAACTAGCAATAGAACATAGGTGATAAGTGAAATTATGTATTCATTTTGGAGTAAAAATTAACTTGATATTTATTCGTTTTGTCAATAAATAATTTGATTAACTTGAACTGTTAAAATTATTTTGTCTCAACAAATTTATAAATCAAATTTTTCAAATTATCGGGTATTTTTTATTTTTTTTTTTGGATTTTTTGTTTAGTTACCGTCACCAACCTGCAAAATGGAACACACAACGAACACACAAGGGAAATAAAAAATAAATACAATTATTCGACTTGAAAGTCAAGACCATTTTTCACCGATGCAACTGACAACCTTAATTGCTTTAGCAATTCGCCTGATTAAACTTTCCACAAGTCGCTTACAAATCAATGAATTAAAGCTTAATATTCTTTCAACACATTGATTTTATTTAGCTAAGCAGAGAAATCAAACCAAATCACGTTCGAGTTGCCCCATGCAAACCACTATTTTTAGATACAGTGAGGTACATTCTACCATTTCTAGGCTAGGAACTTGTAGAAAGCGAAATTCAAACGGTAGAGAATATCGGTTGATTAAACGGGCGTCTATTAAAAACCGAAAAAATGTTACCATCAAAACTAGCTACATGCATTACATGAAACCAACACCAAAACTTGGTAAAAAGGAACCAATATTGAACTACTTCGTACTAGTATTTAACAATTTGCATAATATGCCGTAAAAAGTCTCCATTACCGATATTTGGTTAGTTCTAACGAATTTGTTCAGGTTTTCGGGACATCTGGGACTAAATATGTACGTCGAAGAACTAGCGAAACGCATCATTTGCAATACTATCAAGCAAGGTTTGTGGTCAGCAGAAAGCGGTATTCCCTTCATATGCGTTGGATAAATGAACATAAGCCACGTACAGCATATATTTAAGCCATCAATGGAACAATTATTTCTAGGCTAGCGTGATCTAATAATCTACCTACGATATCTCGGCAAAATTAAATAAACGTATTAGAATCGAAGGCTCAGAGCCAATTGTACATTTATGGGATAGTGTGAAGAGAAATATGCGCAAGAAATTGTACATCGATTGCTTAGCCAAAGGCAGTATTATTAGGAGAATTTGAAGCTTTAAGTCCATCGATCTCTAAGCGACCTGTAGAAAGTTTAATAAGACGATACAATATTATGGTTTAAAATATGAATGTTTAAAAAATATTAATACTCGTCAATAATGGTGGAAAATAAGAAAAATATTAACATGTTGAAAAATCGTGACGTTATCACTGAAAAACGTGTACAAACGTTTTATTAATTTTCGTTACACCTGTTAAGGGTTTACCACCAAACCACAACATTTTGTTAATGAATCATCGATTTGTATACATATAATTATGTAGCCAAATCCTTAAACAACCAAATATTTAAACTTTCTGATTTTTAGATTCTTGAAAAATCAAACAATAAGCAAGGATGGCTTATTGATTGATTTTTCAAATTCAAACACTTTCATTAGCATTTTTAATATACATATTTATTTCTTCTTCTTATTACTATTATACTGTAATATTGAAAAATTTTCTTTAGTGCTATTAATAAAATATTCTTTCTGCGAGTATAGCTTTGTACGAATATTTTATAAAAATATCAATTTTATCAAAGTCATAGATTAATAAAAAGCCGTAACATTCCTTTTTGTTGTATGTATTCGAGCATGTCAAAGTAATTTTATAAAGTATATGTTTAAGGATGGTGTTACCACATTATCTTTTACGATTATATACATAATCATCGATTCAAATGTTACGAGAATGTTTTACTGTTTTATATACGAGGGTTATAATCAAAATATTGTAAAAAAATAACTTATCACAACTTTCAAATTGTAATTTACATCGCATTTTGTGTACATATTATTATTTAGTATTATTAAAAACAAAAGAAATTTAATGAAATATTCATGAAAATATGAATAAAAACGTTTAACATTTGAAAGAGCTCACGTCACTGAGTAAACAACCCCTCTTTTATACTTCTAGACATAATAATTAAAATATACATAAGTATGTAAAGTATTATTTTGTGAATATTAGCCTTTTTCGGTTATGATTACGATTTCAAATTATCTTTATGTGTATGGTGTTATATTAAAAATACTTCAACATATTTTAAGTTGTATCTCACATAATCGTTAAGAAAATTAAGATAAAGAAATATTTTAATTGTTGGAATGGTTATGGTAGAGTTACCGTAATGAATAATAATATTAAATGATTATATTGTTGATTGCTTGAAGTAGTTCAGAAACTTTAGCTATATTAAAGGGATCCGCATTAAAGTGTAAATAATTTTTGCATTTAAACTAAATCTACCAAAAACCAAAATATTTTGCTTGCTGCTAAATTTTACGATTCACATTTAGTTCAAAATATTTATACGGAATTTATTTAATAGTATGTGCCGCGTAGTCTACATGAAGTAATTAAGCAATAGTCTACTCGTGTTGACAATGTACATATCTAAACAATTCAAAAAATGTCATCGATAATGTAGATAATGTTTTCAAAGATTTAATTTTTTTCGTATGTTATTATCATAACAATAAATTTATAGGAAATTAGCCAACAAACGCCTTTATCAGTAGAATAAAATTTAAAATTTAAAATTTAAAATTTAAAATTTAAAATTTAAAATTTAAAATTTAAAATTTAAAATTTAAAATTTAAAATTTAAAATTTAAAATTTAAAATTTAAAATTTAAAATTTAAAATTTAAAATTTAAAATTTAAAATTTAAAATTTAAAATTTAAAATTTAAAATTTTTTTCAAATTTAAAATTTACAATTTTACATTTTAAATTACTTTAAAGTACTTACACCCTCATTTTATACTCAAATTTTCGTCAAAGGAACTAAAGCACCGTTATATTTTCTGTAAAGCTACAGCCTTGCGGTATTCAGTAGTCAGTCTAGTGAAAACCGAAAGGCTGTAGCTTTATAGCAAAAACATATAACGGTGCTTTACTTCCTTTGACGAAAATTTTAGTATAAAATGAGGGTGTAAGTAATTTAAAACTTAAAATTTAAAATTTAAAATTTAAAATTTAAAATTTTAAATTTAAAATTTAAAATTTAAAATTTAAAATTTAAAATTTAAAATTTAAAATTTAAAATTTAAAATTTAAAATTTAAAATTTAAAATTTAAAATTTAAAATTTAAAATTTAAAATTTAAAATTTAAAATTCAAAATTTAAAATTTAAAATTTAAAATTTAAAATTTAAAATTTTATATTTTATATTTTATATTTTATATTTTATATTTTATATTTTATATTTTATATTTTATATTTTATATTTTATATTTTATATTTTATATTTTATATTTTATATTTTATATTTTATATTTTATATTTTATATTTTATATTTTATATTTTATATTTTATATTTTATATTTTATATTTTATATTTTATATTTTATATTTTATATTTTATATTTTATATTTTATATTTTATATTTTATATTTTATATTTTATATTTTATATTTTATATTTTATATTTTATATTTTTAAATTTTTAAATTTTTAAATTTTTAAATTTTTAAATTTTTACATTTTTAAATTTTTAAATTTTTAAATTTTTAAATTTTTAAATTTTTAAATTTTTAAATTTTTAAATTTTTAAATTTTTAAATTTTTAAATTTTTAAATTTTTAAATTTTTAAATTTTTAAATTTTTAAATTTTTAAATTTTTAAATTTTTAAATTTTTAAATTTTTAAATTTTTAAATTTTTAAATTTTTAAATTTTTAAATTTTTAAATTTTTAAATTTTTAAATTTTTAAATTTTTAAATTTTTAAATTTTTAAATTTTTAAATTTTTAAATTTTTAAATTTTTAAATTTTTAAATTTTTAAATTTTTAAATTTTTAAATTTTTAAATTTTTAAATTTTTAAATTTTTAAATTTTTAAATTTTTAAATTTTTAAATTTTTAAATTTTTAAATTTTTAAATTTTTAAATTTTTAAATTTTATATTTTTAAATTTTTAAATTTAAAATAAAAATTTCGGTATGTACGTTATAGCCCCACATATTGTTTTATTTGTGTTGTTTTGTGGGTTATCCGTAATGTTTTGTGGAATTCAAAACCATGGACAGATACTTAGACGAATAGGATAGTTGTTTTAACCTATAATTTTTTCAATTAAAAATCGGTTATTATTTCTATTGGAGTTATGGCTTAACTGAAAAACTCTCTTAATGAATGACCACGTTGATTTTCATATAATAGGGGTGCGATGAATAGTAGTTTCGCATTCTTTTAGATGCAATTTTTCTGCAGTACCATTTGGTTTGGACCTTGTTTTTGACCTTGTTAGTATAATGTCTAAGAATGCTAAACTATTATTTGTTTCTTGTGCTAATGTGAATTTCACTTTTTCATGAAAAGTTGATATTTCAAGCGTTTCAACAATAATTATGTATGACGAGTAAGAAGTCATTCACGTATTTTTTTATAATAAAGGGCTTTTTTGTTAATAAAGGTAACTTTTCTTTTTTAATAGTTTCTACAAGACAATGTCGGCCAAAATTGGGGATAAAGGATTACCAAATTTGGCTAAACCAAACAATTGTTTGTAACCATAAGTAGTAAATTGTAAATAATTATTATCGTTGATGCATGTGTCAAACATTTTAATGAATATTTCTTTCGAGCAAGGTGCATTTTCATCTAACTAATACATTTTTCGCATTCACACAGTTGTTTCATTTTTCTTTCTATATTTCAAGTCCAGGGCCCTGATTCTCTAAAAAATAAGATAATGGGTAAACGTGAAAGCGAAGCTTACTTTAATGAGTTCGCAATTTTTTGATTTCGCTACCATAAGCGTATTTTGTTGAACAAAATTGAATTCGAATTATTTTTTGTTTATTTGTTTCCCAAGAAAATAGCCAATTTGATTTAATTGGCAAAAGCCAACTTTTCGAAATAAAATATAAATTTAATATGTAATATGACCTGGTGGCAGGTATCATAACCAAAAATTAGAATTGGGTTTAGTTTAACCCAATATTTTTTTGGGTTAATGTTATTCTTGCTAGGGTTTATTCTATGCAATTGTTGTTGTAAATTTGTCAAGGAAATACACTTTATGTACTTCAAATAAAATCAAAAATTTCAAACTAATAAAAGAAAGCTTTGTTTTTTACAGGTTTACACGTTTACCCATTATCTTATTTTTTAGAGAATCAGGGGTGCAGCTTTAATTATTTTTAATTACATAGAATTTTGTTTTTTGCTGTCTGTTTTCTCTCCTCTTTGATGTTTTTCCTTGTCGATCGTTTTTATATACAAAAATTTGAATTTAATCAATGTACATAATTCGCTTATGTAACCGTATACAACCAGGTTTTTAGAATTTAAATCACACAACGGTAATATTAGTGTGGAGTTGTGAAAATTAAATTATATATTGTTTATATAACAATGACGTATATAGATTTTCATTTACAATTTTTAATCAAAAATTCTGGAAACAATTATTGTTCTAAAATTCATACATGATAAAAATATTGTAGTAATTTTTCCAAAAAAGTTTTTCAAAAAAAGTTAGAGAAGTGAAAAAAAATTTAAAAAACAGTTTAGGGCAGAAAATAACAGGTATTTAATCGTTGAAATAAATTTTGATTTAAAAATATTTTGCAAGTTAGGTTTAATAAAGGTTTTCTTTTTCCATTTTGTAATTGTTAGAGCTTCCTATGATTATAACTAAAGAAGTCGAAATATCAGGAAGAATACATTTACTCAACTTTGTTGTAAATAGTTAATATGAGTTGCAGATAAATCGTCATTTGTTTTGTGAAAATACCGAGTAAGAATCAAAAACAAAATTGCCAATGTCTTTAAATGTCAGCAAAAATATGGTGAAATTTAATCGAATACAGTATTTTCCCTAAGCTAACGAATATCGCCAGAGCCTTCTAGAGTATAGAGCCATACTGTCAGCTTTTTAGTAGTATAACTTTTTACTGATTTCCATAGGAATCCATAGTAAAAATGATGTTTTTTAGCTTCCAGTTCTTCAATGAAAAAAGTAAAACTATTATAAAATGTTTATATAAATGTTTTCTGCATATCTTAAACAACAATATACAAGAATTGCTTTAAAATAAATATTAATTGCAGAAATATTAAATTAAATTATTTCTAAAATTGCTTTGAATAATCTTTTTCAAACTTTGAAAATATATCAAAATTGGCTCTGACGAATTAAAATAATCCTTGCTAAATTTATCTTTACTTATACTAGTATCAAAGCAACCTTGATTATATAAGCCATAATCTAAAAAACGAAGCTTTTATAAGGGAATTAGAAACGAGGAAAAAACCAAAATTTCCATAGTAAAACACATAAAACATATGGGAAATCCCTTTTCTTCCTAAGACAAATTTGTAAATGAAAACGTTGCAAATTCTTAATTATGATTCCTGAAATATTTTCATAAATGTTTGGATTTCAACATATATAAATCTCGTTTAAGTAAATCGTGTTCATTTTCTTGTAATAATTGATTTATTTAAACCAAAATATAAAAAAAAGTTCATAACAACATCATTCTGGTCAAATTAAAAAGAAAAGCTTACTACAAATCGTGTGCATTAAGTAAATTTACATAGATGGCAGTGGGCAGTAAACATTTAGAAAAATCGTACAAAAATTGCCACCTGGGGAAATTTGAGTTCAAAAATTGTAGGAAAAGCAAAACAAATTCACAAAATATTAAGAGCGTATCATAATTGTATGGTGAAATAATTTTTTTTCGGGTTTCTCTGCCAACAATTATAGACATCTAACGTACACTAGTAAAACTAAAGATAAATTTAGCAAGAGGATTATTTTAATTTGTCAGAGCCACCTTTGATGTATTTTTCAAAATGAAAGTTCGAAAAATATATTTTAGAAATAATTTAATTTTAATATTTCTGCCATTAATATTTACTTAATACCAATGTAGCCTTCTTGTATATTGTTGTTAAAGATGGGTAGAAAACATTTATATAAACAGTTTACAATATTTTTGCTTTTTTTATTGAAAAACTTGAAGCTAAAAAACACCATTTTTACTATGGATTCTTATGGAAATCAGTGTAAAGTTATACCACTAAAAAGCTTCTAAAAAATACGTCATAATGATTATGGCTCTATACTCTAGAAGGCTCTGCTAGTATACGTCAGATGTTTAAGATGTTTACGGAAAAATACGAAAAAAAAAATTATTTCAACTAACCTAAATTTCAATAAACACATTGATTACATAATTAGTAGGGCATATTCCATGGTAGGATTAATTAAGAGACATTGTGGAGAATTTCATGATCCCTACACGTTAAGGTCTCTTTACGTTACCTATGTTAGGTCCGTTTTGGAGTTTGCTGCAGTTATATGGCATCAATTCTATCGGATTCATGCTGATCGAATTGAAAGCATTCAGAAACAGTTTTTGATTTATGCACTGCGACGTTTACCGTCTCCCAATCGTGATTCATACATTCGTGTACCGTGCCGAAATCGCCTTTTATTGCTAAATTTGCAAAGTCTAGATCGTCGACGCGAAATAGCCTGTGCTGTGTTTGGTCGAGATATTCTATGTTCTAGGGTTGATTGCCCAGAATTGTTTGGAAAGTTTAGCATTTATGTTCACCAGAGAAGTTTAAGGTTACGCCCAGGTTTTCTTCGAATTCCTTTTAGTAGCAATAACCATAACAGCACGAAGCCATCATTGAAAGTTCTTGTCGCACTTGACAAATGTTTTGATTGTTTTGATTTTCATATTTCGAGAGAGTTGTTCAAAAAACGTTTATTGTACGAGTTTTCTATTAATTTTTTTTTTGTATTTTTTGTTTATACATATTTGGATTTTAAATTATACTTTAGTCCTTTGTTTGTATTGTATTATTGTGGTGATGTGATAGTCAGAATATGTACATATTTACTTTTATTTTTTATTTCCGAAGGTCTTTCTTATATACATAAAATATTATGGCTAATTATAGACCTTTATTAACTTAATTAAAGTAATTCAATATATATTTCTCAAAATTAATTTATTAATACAAAAAATTATTCCTCCAAATTTTCGGTGTTGTACACCATTCTCAAGAAGTTTTCATTACCAACTACATACTACAATTTTTTGAACAACAAAGTTTTTTCTTTTTCGTCATTGAAAAATGTCAGAAAATAAGGAAAACAATTTGTTTGAATTGTTGACCTAGTTAACTTGAATTTTAATATTTCCTTCGAACAGCTGATTTTTCAAAATAAACAAACAGTACGTAATACAAATTATCGGCTACATAGATGTTTTGATTTTGTATGACATCATCGAACATATTTTTTTACAATATTGATGTAATTTCCTTGCAACCTGTTACTATCAACTTTATAGTTAACCGGATTCTTTGATAACCATATGTGACCAGCCTCTTTAAATAATCTTTTATTTTTCTTGATTTCGTAATCTACTGTTATACAATTATCAAAGTCAAAATCGTGATTATTTTCATGCACATGCTTCACTAATGCTGATCTGTAGTGATTATGTGTTAATGTTGCATGTCTTTTTATATGCGCTACGTCCGTCTTATGTTGTTGTACTCTCTGTGCTTTCGTTTTGCTTGTTTCTCCTACATAACAACAATCACAGTCTTTACATTGAATTTTATAAATGACACCATCCTTTTGATCCACTGGTATTTTATCTTTTAATTTAGAATATGTGTCCGAAACTTTGCAAATAATTTTGTTAGCTAATACGATTTTAGAATTTGTTTTTAAAGTTTTTTGAATTTTTTCCGTTAAATTTGGTACGTATGCGATTGAGATATATATACTTAATTTCTTCTAAATTATTTGAATTTTTATTTTCATATGTGTATAACGTTTTTGTAATCAATTTTTGGATAAGTTTAATCGGGTAATTATTTTTTGTTAATATCTTAATAATTTCAGAGATTTTTTTTTGTCTAAATTCACTATCTGACAGGTATAAGACTCGTTTAATAAAAGAATGAGCAACATTCTTTTTCATTTGGTAAGGATGTGTCGAAATGAAATTTAATAGCGCATCTGACGCTATATCCTTTTTATACCATTCAGATTTAATAATTTTATCTCGTCTGTGTAGTTTAAGATCTAAAAATGGTAATGTGTTATTATTTTCTTTTTCAACGGTAAATTTAAGTTAATTATGAAATGAATTAAAAAGTACTTTTATATTGTCAATGTTTGATTCAGATGTGGCCAAAATGATATCATCAACATATTTATAAATGAAATTTGGTTGTTGTTGTAACAAAGGTAATTTTTCGTTAAATAGTTTTTCCAAAACTATATCTGCCAATATTGGTGATAACGGGTTACCCATTGCTAGTCCAAATTTCTGTTTATAGAAAATGCCTTGATACTTAAAATAGTTATTGGGCCAGATACTCGATACTCTAGCAATTCGCAACTCTGCAAATATGGCGGATTTGCTAATCGAAAATTTGCTTGCGTAAACTACTCGATTATTTTAGCAAAGTAAAATATATTTTTGTATTCAGCATAAAAGTTAAAGTGCGTTAAAGTAGCCCATTTTCTGAAATTCAGAAACAAATTGGACTGCTAAATTATCGTGTATAACATTTCTAGCAAATTCGCAAAAAATAACTGCTTATCTGCTTATCGGAGTATCGAGTATCTGGCCCATTATCTCGAACACTTACATCCAATACTCTCAAAAGTTCATCTTTTGTTAAAACGCAATTTTTTTCAATTTCTTGCCATCTTCACAAATTGCTAATTTTGCCGTTTCCAATGGTACATTTGTGAAAAGAGATACAACATCTAACGAAGCTAATATCTCATTATCTCCAATTTTAATGTTTTTAAGCATATCTTTAAAAATGAACGAATTTTTCAAATTATATTTACTGTCTTGTATTAACGGTTTCAAAATATCACAGCAGAATTTAGATAATTTGTATGCTGGCGAATTTATAGTCGAGACTATTGGACGTAGTGGCGTATTTGGTTTATGGATTTTGGGAAGTCCATAAATCCTTGGTGGTATTGGGTTATTCATGTTCAAATATAATTTATATTGATTGCTAATTAGATTTTTGTTTTTCAATTCTTCAATAATTTTACAGCATGTCTTATTAATTGTTTTGGTCGGGTCATTTGGTATAATCTCATATGTGTCTAAGTCGCTTAATAATTCTGACATTTTACTTTGATAATCTATTTTATTAATAATTACAGTTTTATTGCCTTTGTCCGATTTCGTTACGTATATATTTTGATTATCTTTAAGAAACTTATTGGTCACATTATGGGCATTCAGAAGAATCCTGTCAGTCTTAGATATTTTCGGTTTACATTTTAGGAATTGTGTTATACCATTTGTAGTCTTGGCCCGTTTCTCATTAGCAATGTTTATGTCTTCTTCTAGTGTTAAGGTATTTTCGATGTCTGCTAATATATCCATAATGGGAACTTTATTATGTTCTATGGGGAAACTAAACTTAGGCCCAAAACTCTAAATTATATAACATTCTTCTGGTACGATAGTATTGGTTAAATTAATTCCGTTCGATTTGTCGTACACAAAATCTATTCCTTTCTGTTTTATTTCTAAATATTTAAATTTTTTATTTAAAATAGCTTTTCTAGATAACCGTATAATTTCCGCCTGTTTATTTATTATTAAATCACACTGACTAAAAAATATTTGGTCATCAAGCGACTGTTTCAACGAAACCAACAAATTACTCACCTCATTCCTTAAATTCTTCACTGTGAAATTACATATTTTAATTTCCAAATTTAAAAACTTCAACCGAAACTTGGTTTTGGCTCGTTCTATATTATTTTGATGTGGATGGTTTTTCTCTGATAAAGAATCAAAACATGTTGATTTGTGGAGGATGAAATTCGGCACTATATCTTTGTTTGCAACGTCGTAAGAACATTTGTCTCTCCATCATATTCGTTAATTTGTTGTTTTTGTATAAATATAGTTTTGTAATACTCAATGTATGTGCTCCATACATTCGATTAATGGTGATCAGCATATTTTGTACGGTTAGATCTGCCATTTTTATGTGCTTTTATGCCCGCACGTTAAAAAGACATGCAACATTAACACATAATCACTACAGATCAGCATTAGTGAAGCATGTGCATGAAAATAATCATGATTTTGACTTTGATAATTGTATAACAGTAGATTATGAAATCAAGAAAAATAAAAGATTATTTAAAGAGGCTGGTCACATATGGTTATCAAAGAATCCGGTTAACTATAAAGTTGATAGTAACAAGTTGCAAGGAAATTACATCAATATTGTAAAAAATTATGTTCGATGATATCATACAAAATCAAAACATCTATGTAGCCGATAATTTGTATTACGTACTGTTTGTTTATTTTGAAAAATCAGCTGTTCGAAGGAAATATTAAAATTCAAGTTCACTAGGTCAACAATTCAAACAAATTGTTTTCCTTATTTTCTGACATTTTTCAATGACGAAAAAGAAAAAACTTTGTTGTTCAAAAAATTGTAATAGTTGGTAATGAAAACTCCTTGAGAATGGTGTACAACACCGAAAATTTGGAGGAATAATTTTTTGTATTATTAAATTAATTTTGAGAAATATATATTGAATTAATTTAATTAAGTTAATAAAGGTCTATAATTAGCCCTAATATTTTATGTACATATTTACATGGTTGACTAAATAAATAAATAAATAATCACAAAATTGTCACACGTTCTTCATATTTTGTGAATTTGTTTTGCTTTTACTACAATTTTTGAACTTGAAATGTCGATAGGTAGGAACTTTTGGTACGATTTCATCGTAAACTTCATCGTCGAAGATAACTAAACTTATTCCCCAATTGATTGAATGCATTTTTGTAAAATGGAGAATAGAAAGTTCTAATAATTTATCTGGGGAGTAATTGCGGTAAAACAAAATTGTTCCCAATTGCCCGGGCATTACCAGAATAGGGCTACTAGAGTGGTAAATTTAAAAATTGTAGAATAAGCAAATCAAATTCACAAAATTTTAAGAACTTGTGACAATTTTGTGATTAAATAATTTTTTTTCGTATTTTTCTGTAAATATCTTAGACATCTGGCGTTCACTAGTAAAACTAAATATAAATTTAGCAAGCAATATTTTAATTCGTCAGAGCCAACTTTGATGAATTTTTCAAAATGAAAGTTCGAAAAATATATTTAATTTTAATATTTCTGCAATTTTATTTAATATCTATATAGCCTTCATGTATATTGTTGTTAAATATGTGGAGAAAACTTTTATATAATTATTTAATAATATTTTTGCATTTTTCATTGAAAAACTGGAAGCTAAAAAAAAATCATTAGTTTTACTATGGATTCCTATGGAAAGCTTCTAAAAAATACGTCATGATGATTATGGCTCTATACTCTCGAAGACTCTGTGGTGCAAGACGTCATCGAGAAATGGTAGAATTTAAATAAAAAAATTATTAATAAATTTCTAATTTAAAAACAACAATAAAATATATATATATATATATATATATATATATATATATATATATATATATATATATGTAGCTAATTATTTTATATAACGTTAAATTGAAAAAAAAATATATTTTATATTAAATACATGTATAGCCATGTATTTTATATATAAATTTAGCCATAAAATTAAAAATGCATCACACAATAATAATAATAATATTGAAATTTACGTACATACAATTAATAAATAATAATTTTCTTATTATTGCAGCACAATTTTATTCCATTTAAAATCGATACAATTCTATCATTTAATAACAATTAAATACATAAAACCAAAAATGAATAACCATTAATTAATTATTTATGAATGTTGTTGTGAAATAACCTTGCCCTCATCCCAAATAACACATTTCCAAAACAAAATCATCCCAAATAACACATTTCCAAAACAAAATTATCCAAATAACACATTCCCAAACAAAATCACACATCATAGCACATTCCTATGCACAGGAAAAAGCTAATAAGAAAAAATAAAATACAACAACAAAAAACTTAAAAATTGTAACAAAATACAAGCGCGTGCATGGTATATCTATATATATAAAAATAACCAAATCGAACTTAAATATATGAATGCTAATAATAAGCAAAAGGTGAAGGACAGAAAAAGAGAAATTAAAACCTTCCATATTAGAAAATAACAAATTGCATTAATCAATTAAAAGTAAAGAAAAACAAAGAAAGGAAATGGAATGAGATATGTATGTCTGATCGGAAAAAACGCAAATCCACAAAAGTAAAAGAAAAAATTGTTATTAGTGTAACAAACCGATAAAGTAGTATATAAGCATAAAAATTAATATCAAAATTATCAGTCCATCGATCCATATACAATAGTCAACTACAAATAATTGTATTCTAACTTTTGATCAAGCGGTTACGCTGTCAAAATTGCATCATAAATAAATATAATCATCTTAGACCAATTTAAACTAAAACTATATTATTATAACGTAAAGTGTGTATCGAAAATTACTTCTAAAAATATATTATTATAAAACAAAGTGTGTACCGACACTCAATTCGTAAATATTTAAATCATATTATTTTATAAGATAAAGTGCGTATCGAAGATTATTACTAAAAATATATTATTATAAAACAAAGTGTGTATAGAGAATTACTTATAAAATTACATTACTATAAAATAAACTTAACGTGACTAAAGTTAAATCAAAATCTATTGTGTATTTGAGACCAAACAATAAAACTGTAGAAAAGAAAGTGTTTTAAATAAATAACCGAACTAAACTAAAGAAAGTGTAGTATATTAAATTCCGAAATTGCGACGTGAACGCCAGCTGACTTACCAACGGTAACATTGTATTTGGTAAGTATATCATAACAACATACTAACACTAACGGTCGGGATTAATTAGATTGGAAGTCGAATAAGTGGAGCTACTCGCCCAGTAACTCGATCGAATTTCTAATTAATCGCCTTACTTGCAACTAACCTCGAAACTTCTCTCTATACCTAAATAAGTAACTCATTCAAACTAACAAATTTGAGTTGCTTAATACTGAATTAATCCATAACCTGAACAGTCTATACCACAATACCAATAACACTGTATATTGGGCATCGAATAAACATTATTAACGAATTACGGACGAAATAAAATTACATCAGCTCAACTCTATTCCAATTAAATTATACCGGCTCATGGTCATTTCACAATTAGGCTAAAAATTATAAGTTGGGTGTTACAGCGTAGTTGTGAGTAAAATTACAACAACAAAAGTAGCAGTAAAATAAAAACCCATCAAAACAATGTAATGATTTATTTTTAATTTTCTGTAATTGTTATTACGCAAATGGGTCTTAACATTTTACTCTACATATTATGCAGACAAATTTTATAATTAGCGTAGTGTAAATATGTTTAATTTAAAAGTATCATGTACATAATGTAATGTATTATACGCACATATCCAGCAGGTTATTAACTATATTTATCATATTATTGCCATCTGAACAAGAGATAATAGATAATCTTATTATTACAAAAATGTCTAATTTATTTTTATATAAATTCAATTTTCCATAAACAAAAGGAAATGGAAAATTTGTTTGCTATAGTTGTTTGAGCACAAATAATCAAATATAGTGATAAGAAATTAATTTACTAGTTTTTTGTTTTTCAAAATTTCTTGTCATCTTAAATTTTTTTTTTTTTTTTTTGTGGGTTCTATTGTTTAGTTGATTTGACATAAATTAGATTTGATGATATAATTATTTTTCTCAGATTTATAAAAATAAAAAAAAAATATGAAAATGTTAATGAGAAAATTTATTAATTAATTTTTGTGTTTCTTATTATTTAATAGCAAGCAACTACAAACAAAACATAATTTAATAAAACTCAATTTTTTTTTTGGTTTTTAATTGAATTTCATTCATTTGGAATTATAAATTAAAATTTATCAAAAATAATATCTTAGCTAATTGAATTTTGGTCGTTTGTTTCTTGAAGGTGAATAATCTGACAATCAATTAGTAGAAATACTTGGAAACTGTGATTTGCGTCTTGGAAAGTAAAGTTTCGAATGTCTGTTATATAATTCACAATAACCCTATGGTATATTAATGGATAATACCATTTCACAAAATTCTTGGCGAGCCAAAAGCTGCTGACCAAATGGTACAATCGTTAATTCTGCGGCTGATTTGATTACATCATTTATTGTGTAGTACAGAATTTTTGACAAACCCATCTTTCATATCAGTTATGTAGGTGCATGTAGCTAAGAAAATGCACTTTCACGAAGACCATGTGAAATCGTCCTATATGAAACGGACTTAAAATTCACGTCTTCTGCGCTTGAAAGAATTTATTTAAAATTTTTTCGGAGATTAGGGGATATTTCTTCCAGAAATCAAAAGCAACCTGTTGTAAAGATCTAATGGCTAAAAAAGCAAAACTGGTCATTTAAAAGTTAACAGTGCTTTAAAAAGTTTATCCATAAGTTAATTTACCATTTCTCGCCAAAAAATTGAAATGATGAAATTTTTGATCTTCTTTGGCTGCCATAACTTGCTTATACAATTTTTCGGTGTCAGCCTTAAATTATATATCAAAATGTTAACAATGTACAAATTAGGTATGTACAATGTACTTCACTTGGTAGTTTAACTTGAGCCATTGAACACGACCCCGAGTTCACTTGTGGTATTTCCATCTTTCATTACTGCTTGATGTGGCAAATAATAGTGTTTCTCTTCTGTATCGGATGCAAGTTCACTAGGTTTTGACATTTTTATTCACTAGCTTTTGACATTTTTAGAAAATATTTTTCGTTTTTGGCCTATAGATTGAAAATTGTGACCGGTAAATTTCTGCCTGTGAAGGCGATGGAAACACAAGAAAGGAAACTGGTGCATCAGCCACTGCGCAGCCATTCTATTTGTAAATACATTTTTTTCGACAAGATTTACTATATGTATACAAACATGTATTAAAAACCGAATTTAAAAATATTGCTTCGTTTGTCTAAATATGGAGGAAAACATCCTTGCTTTTGTTCCCAAAAGGTCTTATTACTCCTTAAACGGTAATTTCATTCGATATTTTTTATTACTATGATTTGTGAAATTTATTTTAAAGTCTTTTTGGAAAATGGATTGTATTTCGTTCTTCTGTCTACCAGAATTCTCTGAGTGTCTCATCCACGTTCATACCAAAAGGAACACCCAGGCTGTTCGATTGAGATTGAGACTCAGCAGTTTTATCTGATGAAAGCTATCCGAATATCAAAGTTTGCGCTATTAGATGGTTTTCTAAATTTTGTACATGCCCTCCTCGTAGCACGCTAGTGCTCGAATGAACAAGTCAACAACTCCGGGCCTATTGAAATGTTTATCTCAATATCCAAGTGTGGATCTATTGTGAATTTAATCTCAAAAGATGCTAGGCGATTGGTTAGTTTTCAGAATATAATGATACAATTTTAATTGATGCTATTCCTGGTGATAAAAGGCGCCCGCGCTCTCGAATCCAATAAAACTCAATACCTTTCATAATGTGATAATTATTGCAGGCAGCAAAGCGGTACACCTTCAGTACTTGCTTCTCAGGATTCTGTGCGATGGGAATTATTTCCGTGCTTAAAGTCGTGCTTGTTAGTAATTTCTGAATATCCTCGTGTAGTGTTGTACAGTGCTTAGCTCTACAGATACCGCATCTGAATCTTCAACGACAATTTTGCGATTGGTATTTTTTAAACGTGCAAATGAACCCCAATTTATATTCTGCTACGAAATTTCTTCTATAATGTATTGAAAGCGCTAGAAATTAGCGTAATTACGAAAGTAGCGATTTTGCCACATTTTAATTAACTTACAATACTAAGAGGATATCCATATGCATCACTTTTATGGTTGAGTTTGAAATCTGACGACAGGCACTACGCTTTGTAGGCTCATAATTTTATAGGGTATTGCTTTATCTATTAAACAATTTCATGTTCTTGTAAAATTTGTCTGATTATTATAAAAAAGAATTTTGGCTTTTTTATAGACATACTCCGTATTTTCGATTTGGTAAGTCAGTAAAATAAAGCAGTCAATCACTCCTAATATATGTACCAGCAAAAAGAAGAAATATTATTCCCTCTCCCCCTTTCTCTACCACTGAGTTATACCAATGTATCGAATCTTCTAAAATGACAAACCTCCTTGAGTCTCTTGTATAGTTGGTTCGGTTTCGTACTGAAAAGTAAGTTTGGCCGTAGCTACTACGACCAAACTACAAAAATATAAGTCTTGCTTAATGCATTAAGTATCTAGCCAAAGCGTACTTACTTAGTGAATTATATTCACTAAATCAAAATCATAAACCCCAATGATAAATTTCATTTGTGTGTGAAACCACCAATTTTGACAATTTGAGTTCTAAATTCCAGATACGACCTAATCCAATTAATTTGCAAAAACTTACAAACCAAGAGCCAAGTTTCCGCAGCAGCCATTCATGACTGATCTTGGCAAAGGCCTTGCAGAAATCAGTCTAAACGACCTGTAGAATATTACCATTTAATAGTGCATTTGAAATACAGTTTGTAAATAAAGCTAACTTAATAACGGTTGACCTACCAGGGAAAAATCCATGCTGTCTGGGAGAAATGAAAGTCTTAACATGAAGCTAAATACGTTCTTTAACTAGTTTCTTAAATAGTTTGGGTAAAACTGAAATAATGCGAATACCTGTATAGTTCCCCACATCGTTACGAGACCCAGATTTGAAAATCGGCTTAATAAGAGAGTGTTTCCATAGGGTAGGGAAACAACCTTCAGCGAGACTTCGATTAAATCGGAAGAAAATAAGGCAGAAATTGTTAATTTCAGAAAAATGGGTGGAATAGAATCGAACCCGGCACTTTGAATATTATCAATATTTGACAAATTGAAAACGTTGACTTACTAGCAACATTATTCAAATTACAAACATTAAATTTTGAATTATATACACTCTCAAAGAAATCGGCAAACAAGTCACAAGTATCCCGCACGCGATATCAGAAACGCTCATTAAAAAACATCGTAGAAGGGTAACCATTCGATTTTCTTTTGTAATTAACAAAGTGCTAAAATTGATTTTGCTTTGACTTAATCATTGGTTCAAGTTTCAGAATAAACTGCTACACAAAAATCGGTATTATACCTCATACACAATACAGTGAACGAGTTGGAATTAACAACATTAAGACCTAATTTATATTTTTTGTGAGCGTTGTCTTTTGTATTTTTTAAATTTATCAACTCATTATTATACCACGGTTCCTTCTTTGCACTTGAAGCTTTCATCAAAGGGATAAATCTCTCAATCTCTAGCTTAGTGATTCTATAGAATTCGCTCAACATATCGTCAATATTATCACCAAGCATAAAAAACGACCAATCATACACGCCCAGAAATGCATTTAAGGAACTGTAATCGGTCATTTTAAAATTAAAATTCCATGAGTTCACATTTTCTTAGACCAACATAGCATCACTAAAATATTCAGCGGAGAGTGGAAAATACTAGACGATCCAGTTAAATCCTCACACGGAGAAACTGCCACTTCGTGATCAAATAGTACAAAAGTCAGATTCAATACGTTGCCATTGCCACTGAAATGAAAATATTTCAGAGATGAAGTTTTCCATTTCGTCGTTCATGTTAATAGGAGTCAACAATCTTCCATGCAATATCTGGTATGTGACCAAATACCTCCCATACAATATCTGGTATGTATGTTGAAATCTCCAAAAATAAAAAGACGATCCTCCCGCTGAAGCACTGGAACAATATTAAATTTCATAGTGTCAGCAAACCTGTGATAGACTGCCATGCTTGAATTACAGGGTATGTATGTGACACAGATGATCAGCGAATATGAATGGAATCGTATACGAACAGCAACAATTTCGGCGTCGCAATTAGCTAACGCTATCCGACTGGATGGATATTTATTAGAAGCTGCCACTAATATACCGCCACCCTTGTTATAAGTGTCCATTTGCAGATATCTATCACCCGAAAAATAGCATAAGACGACAGAAAATATTTCTCCGTTTTGAAACGACTCTACAATGCAAAAGACATCATATTCTTCCACTAAAATTGACATATACAGAGATTTTGATTTGGATCGGATACTATTTGAATTGTGGTAGTAGTTATTTAAAAATGACAGTGGCTGGAGAACATCCTGTTAAAGTTAGCCGAAAGTTTCCAGCCGAAAGTAAAAAGTCGATAATGCAGATTACCTTATTAACATTCCAGCCGAAAATAAAAAAATTTATGGTTATCAGCCCAAAATAAATAGGATACGCTTGTAACAAACAATTTTGTAAATAGTCTTACGTGGAAAACTTCGTTAAATCTAATCGCGGAAAACATTTGAAAATCAGAATAATTCACAAAATTGGAACAAAATCAACCTGTAGAGTGGGTATCTGAAGTTAAATCGTTTTTTTTAATTTCTCAATAGCCATCGCAGGAAAAAAATTCAGTTCAAGTTTCCCGTCAGAAATCGCGGAAAATTCGATTTTCCAAAAATCATTAGAAAATTTATATAAAATCAACCTCTAGAGTGTTATGTGTTCCGCGATTTCTGACGGGAAACTTGAACTGAATTTTTTCCCTGCGATAGCTATTGACAAGTCACATCAATAAAATACATCTCCAGACATAACATTCTAGAGGCGGTTTTTATTACAATTAAAATATTTTTTTGGGTTTCTCGAGTTTTCCATAATTTTCCACGAGGAACTGCAGCCAGGTTTTGCCATATAAGAATAATAACAAAGGTATTCAATGATAAGCATACATCCTTACATTCCTTAGTATGTTTTAGGCTAAACATTACCGATCGATATTAACTTAATTTTTGATTTTCGGCTGTGATAACACAATCTGCAATACCGATTTTTATTTACTTTCGGCTGGGATGACGCAATCTGCATTACCGGTTTTCACTTTCGACTGGAATAATATTTTGATTTGGCTCGGATACTATTTGAATTGTGGTAGTAGTTATTTAAAAATGACAGTGGCTGGAGAACCGCTTCACTGATACAATGGATAAATGATGATGGAGTGTTGAGTGCCGGAAAAATAACTTTAGATGTTGAAAAGTGGTCCCAGTTCAGTTTTTTGCTATGCGTGGATAATTTGTTAATTTCTGTGTTGTCCTTATAATTTTTCTCGACCGCTCGATCAGAAGGAAATCAATATGCGAAATCTGGTTAATTTTCCATTGAAAAGATCGAGTGTCTGCCACTGTTTTCTTAATTCAAATTAGTTCCAGTCAAATCACTGTTTTGTTCACTGTACTCGCTGTGTTTTTTTGGGTGCTTTACTGTATTTATTTCGTAGAATGTTTTATTTAGAAAGTTTCTCGTTACATATGTAAAAAAATGTGATGCGAAAGTTTTAATTGTTACACAAAATTTTATCGCCATCTCCCATTTCAATCAATTAATTACCACCACGCTATAATTAGGGTCGGTACTCTTGATAACCTATAATTATGTATGAGAGGGTGTGGATACTTAATTCCATTTTTGTTTTCTAAGTCGAATACTAATCTAACATTATACATATTAGTTAATGTATTATTTTAAATAAGTTAATCAGGCAACCAATTTTGGAATATAAGTCCATTTAGGGTTCTACTACTTAGCAAACAGAAGTTATTTAATAAATATTGTATCAGTAGGAATCAAGTATGTATCACCAGCTACGGGAGATATGATTACTGTCCGGGAGACGTGATACTGGGCTAAACAAGTCTCCCTCACAAATTAAAAAAAATCCATCCTCATAGAAAAAAATCTTTATTAACTTTAAATAAAATAAAACATCACAAAAACTAGTTTCATAAAACTATAGAATGAACAATAAATTAGATTAACTTAAAATATTTAATTCATATTGAGAAATAATTATAATTTTGTTTAAATGTTTGCTCAACCATAAATTATTTTAACGTAGGAAAAGTAATGCACCGATACGCCAACTTAAAGACTTAATTAAAGATTTTGGTAGCTTTTTTATTATTTGGCTGTGATCCACTTCTCCGAAATTTTGCTTCTCAGGCCATTTAAAGTCTTATCATCTAGTTTTCTTGCGAATTTAACCAAATACACATTCATTGTTTGTTTTTGTACTTGACCAACATAGCGATGCAGCTTGCTTCTCTCGGAGACAAAATTGATTACTGTCCAGTCATTTGTAACTATTTCAAAACATTCCCTGGTTTCCGATTCCCAGCTAGTAGAGCAGTCGCTTATTTCATCTGAAACATTATATTCAGATTTGTGGTATAACCAATGGGCCCTCGAGGCCCTGTCTCTGAGCTAATGATTTCTTGCAGAAATTTGTCAGTTTTGGAGAACACTTACTATTATGTACATATGATAGATTTGTGCATATATTGTTTCTCACCTCGCAAGCAAACTGCCATTAAGCAAACGGAGAACTGAGTTTAAATACGAAATTGAAATGTTTAGTTAGATTTTTGACTTTTTATGTAGGATTCCTCGGCAAATAGCCCAATATTGAACGTTAGTCCCTCAGTAGTTCGGCACCAGAATATATGATAAAATAAGTTTGTTTCAGTAGCTATGATTTTGACTGAACAGTTTTTTTTTCTATATTTTGGTGTCATTATTCCGTTGTAAAATAAGTTTCAATGAGTTGACACAACTCTGCGCCAGAGCCTTCCAAGTTTCAACCCCGCAGTCTTACACATATCTAAGCCTTCGTTTTTATCAACTTAAATTCATCTACCATAGGTTTAGTTAGGTCAGCACAATTTCTAATTATTTATAAAAATAAAAAAAATCGTGGAAGTTGTGTTAGGTACATATGTCAAGAGAAAATTAGCAATATTAATATTTTTTATTTACCGAACTTTATAACTCAACACCAACACGATAATGCCGCAGCTCTTGCCTGCATGTCAAACAGTATTATAGTTGTTGAGTACATAAATAATAGAGTTGCACGAAAACGCGATAGATACCGTTTACACAAGCTGAAAAACAAAGCGAGGCGACTAGTATATGTAGAAGTATATTTAAATGTAGAATAAAATTTGTTAGGTTATGTCGTTGTATAATTGAATTGTACTTTTTTATTTACAACCTTAGCGAATTTTCAAATGTCATACGTCAACATTTGAGAGTGTCTGCGAACTCTTAGAAAAATCTATTCTTTCTTAGAGAGAAATCTCTTTAGCATAAATTAATAACGGATTCAGCGTAAAATTTCAAGTTACTGTATTAACTTCGGTCCAAAAGGGCCAAAGTTATTGAAATGCTGTCAAAAAAGGCCAAATATTTTGTTGGTCCTAAAGGAAATACAAAAATAAAATTGTCCGTCCGGCAGTCTGGATGCCTGGATGTCTTTCGGAAGCTGAACATTAAAAGGATTGGCCACGTTGACCAATTTTTTATATATGCTGGTTTGGAGATCGAGTTAAAAGTTAAAAGTTAAGTTGGATTATATTTGCGGGTTGAATTAGGGTTGAGTTAGGGTTTGATTAGGGTTTAGTGAACAGTTGATCAATTTTCTGATATGATGGTTCAGGATTGAGTTGGGCATTGAGCTTGCGATTGAGTAGCGAGTGAGTTGGATTCCATTTGCGGGTTGACTTAGGGTTGGGTTGGGTCGTAGAGAAGTTGAGATAGGGTTTATTGGGCTGTTTAGCTGATATATTTATTTGTATGGAGTTAAGGTTGATCTGAAGTTGAACTAGAGTTGAGTTGGAACTATGTTGAGTGGGAGTTCATAAAGTTAATAATTTATTTGGGATTGCGTTAAGGGTTGAGTTGGAAGTTAGCTTGAGTTCTTTTGAGTTGAGTTCATGTTGGGGCTATTCATGTAAGGGTTCAGTTGTGGCTTCCTTAAGAAGAGTTGTGGGTTGGGTTGGAAGCTAGCTTTAGTTGAGTTAATATACACATGTATTTTTTCGGACCAGTGTTGAGTTTAGGGTCGAGTTGAAAGTTGAATTTGTGGTCGAGTTGGTGTTAATTAGGGTTACGGTTAGGTTGAGTTTGGGTTCATTCGTCGAGGATTTATTTGAGGTTTGAGATGAAATTTTAAATGGAAGTTTTCTTGTCTTGTCTTGAGATGAGTTCATATACACTTCTAGTTTTTCGGACTTTCGGTTGATTTGAGGATTACGTTGGGTCTTTAGCTAAAGGTTGCGTTGAGTGTGGAGTTGCTGTCCGGTAGGGTATTGAGTTAAGATTTCGCGATGGGATTCAGTTGGAAATTTATTTGGGGGTTCGGTCAGGGGTTGAGGTGGTTAAAGTAAGCATGTAGGTTTCGAATCATGGTGATTTAGTAATTGAGTACAACGTTGAGTTGAAGGTTGAGTTATGCTCAGGTTGAGCTAAGGGATAAATTAGGGTTGAGATCGTGTTTGGGTCAAATAATATGGGGTCGAGTTGGCGGTTTAGTGAGAGGTTAGACTGGTGGTTGGGATACCTTGCACTGGGATTAAGTAAAAAGTTCGGTTGGGGATTGAGTTAGGCATTGAGTTTGAGGTTACTGTAATGGATAATTTGAAAGCTGATTGGGAGTTGAATTGGTTATTAAGTTGATAATTGAGTTGGGGGTTGATTTGGAAAATACATTATGATTGAGTATTAAGTTGAGTTGTAAATTGAGTATGAGGTTTAGCTAAAGATTGAGTTAAGAGATTCGGTTAGGGATTTATTTGTGAGTTGAATTAATTTTGAGGTCTGAAGTTTTGATCACATCGCAAGATTTCAGCCACACGTATCAAAAAGCTTACAAGTATACGCGTATATACTAGGGTTTCTCAAAGGAGTTCCCGGGATTCCGGTCTCAAAAGGATGACCGGTAAATCCCGGATTTTCCAGTTTTCACTTTATTTAGTACCCTTTTAGGTTATTTCAAAACTCAAACGAAATTCTGAGATCTCGTTTTCTGTATCAAAAGTGCGACGGGAAATTCCGAGATTTCCTGGATTTCGATTTATTTATTTTATAATATATTCTGTAAAACCTCGGTTTAAGAGGCTAATTGGAGGTTTGCCTGTTTCGTTGGCCTCTCAGATAATTTGAATTTCTCGTATACATACAGTGTTGGGGAAAAAAAATTGGGCAAACATATTTTATTACAAATTGTAGTCTTTTTTTGCTAAAATTACAAAACTTTTGAAAGCAATTGGCTTATTCTTTCATTTTAAATAGAAGTATGACCTAATTTTTTGAAGAAAAAAAAATGTACCTGCAATTTAGGGGGAACCCCCGAAAAATGTCAAAATATTCAAAATACGTTGATTGGAATTAAAGTAATGGAATAAATTAAACACTTTTTTTTAATTTTTTTTTTTGTTTTTTACTGATTTATAGAAATTCTATCGTTAATATTAATATTTTGTTGGACCGCCAATAGCTTTTATTACAGCGATACAACTCTGATTCATTGAATTTGATAAATTTTTCAAAATCGTAGACGGTATGGATTCCCGAATCATCATCAACAAACTTTTTAAAGCTTGAATTGATTCTGGGCGCTTTCTGGCTACATCTAGCTTCATTATAGATCAAATATTTTCTATGGGATTTAAGTCTGGACTGTACGGGGGCCAGCTCAATACATGGATATTTTTTTCTGCGAAGCACATTTTACCTTTAAATGGCGAAATAAGAAAAAACTACAAGTTTTTACAAATTATTTATGTTTATCTGAAAGCCAATTTTTCGATCTACAATTCAAAATTAATAACTCACAACTTTTGCGGTATGGCACGGAGCGTTGTCTTGTTGAAAATTAAATCTACAAGTCTCGCCAAAAAGCTTTAACACAGAAGGCTCAAATTCGTTATGTAAGACCTGCAGATAAACAGCTGCTGTAATTTTGGAACTAAGGAAGCACAATCGACCCGTTTCATTTCCAAAAACGCATCCCCATACCATAACTCCTTCATTTTTCGGTGGAAGTCTTAAAAGAAATTCGTTGCTAAGACTCTCGCGAGATCCTCTCCCTACGAGAATTCTTCCATCTCCAACATACAGCTTGAATTTTGATTCATCGGAACAAATCACATCATTCCACATCTCTGGAGTCCAAGAAACATGCTCCTGGGCCCATAGCAAGCGTTTTTTGTTCACTCATAGTGTGAACTCCGGCTTCTGGACTGGTTTAAGTGCTCTTAAACCAGCTTTAACAAGTCTTTTTCTCACTAAGCTGGCTGAAATTTGTTTTCCCGTTGCTTGCTCGAGATCCCCTCATATGTCTGATGAAGTTTTAAAACGGTTCCGACGACATTGTAATATTAAAAAATGACCTTCCACTGGCGTTGTCTTTCTGGGCCTTCCAGAGCCTTTCTTTCTTTGTGTACTGCCCATCTCTCGCATTTTTTTAATATTCCAAGCGACAGTACTTTTAGGAATGTTTAATCTTTATGCTATTTCACGCACAATCAAGATATTGCTTTTACACTGCTCACTAACTTTTCCCATTTTTTTAACTAAAATTGCACTTTATTCTTTATTTGACTAGGATCACCTACAGGATAACTTAATCTAACAAAATATGCTCTATTTATACTCAATAAAATGTTTGCAGGCAATAAAACTTCTGCACCCTAATTACGGTCAAGAACATTAGGCGTAAAATAAGCTAATTGTTTGACCAATTTTTTTTTGCACATCAGTTGCGGGGTTGTACCGCCGTAATAGAGGCAAAAGGCAGTACAACAAAATATTAATATTGAAGATAGAATTTCCACAAACCAATAAAATACAAAAAAAAGGCGTTTATTTTATTCTATTACTGCCACGTCCTTAAGTGTCAAATGGGATATTTTGAATATTTTAGCAATTTATCGATTTTGACCCCTAAATTGCAGATAAATGTTTTTTTTTTCAAAAAATTAGGTCATACATGTATTTAAAATGAAACAGTAAGCTAATTGCATTCAAAAGTTTTGTAATTTTAGCAAAAAAAGACTCCAATTTGTAATAAAATATGTTTGCCCAATTTTTTTTCCCAGCACTGTAGATCCATGTACAGCATTTCAAGTAAAATTCAGACCAATTGGTAAGGAACTTTGCTATTTCTTAAACGATTATGGTGAAATTGAGCATATACGATGGAAATGGGATTCTGGAAAATGGACAATTAGGAAGGAACTTAGTGATTTCATTACAGATTATCATAAAATTCAGGCTACATGGTGGAAATGGGATTCTAATATGAGTTTTAGATGAAGTTCTGGCATATGGGTAATTAGAACTTAATAAATATCAGCATGCACGCCAGAAATGGGATTCTACAATGATTTTTGCATAAAGTTCCTCAAAATGGCCAATTAGGAAGGAACCTAGTGATTCCTTAACCGATTATGATGAAATTCAGCAAGCAAGTACAATGGAAATGTCATTCTAAAATAAATTTTAGATACAATTCTGGATAAAGGTCAATTAGAAATCAACTTGTTTTCTATTTAACCGATTATGATGTATTTCGATTTGTACAAAGAAAATGGAATTCTAAATTAATATGTATTTAGAAAAGGTTTTGGAATAAGGCCAAATAGGAAGAAACTCAGTTATTTCTAAAGAGATTCTTATTAAATTCGATAAATACAACATCAAACAAACAACCGAGTTCCTTTTTAAATGGCCATATTTTAGAACTTCATTCCAAAGTTATTTTAGAATCCCGTTTCCTTCGTGCATCCTAAATTTCATCATAATATGTAGGTACATAAATGGTCAAGTTCCTTTCTAATTAGCCATATTCCTTAACTTTATTTAAAATCCATTTTAGAATCTCATTTGCATCATGCATTCTGAATTTCATATCATTTCAAATCAGAAACTGGCCCAATAAGGCTCACTGAGGTTTTACTGCAATATATTATTCCAATACCATTATATAGTTAAACGAGTAATGAAAAAAAGAAACCCGGGAAATTCGGGATTTCCCGGTTACATTTTTGAGACTAAAACGGGATACCGGGATCTCGTTTTGTGAAACTCTAGTACGCACCCGTGTGATGGAGCCGCGCCAATAAAGGATACTAGTCGATACGGCGAGAGAAACTCTACAAAAACCTTTATATCCTTTTTAATGAAACTGTTCTTTCCGAAATAAGATCCTGAAACTCATTTCTAAATTATTTGAACTGAAATTTTTTAGTTTTCCTTGACACACAATTTCAGTCACTAAAAATGATTGGCAGCAATACTAGAAAATTCAAACGAGAGAGGGAGAGGTATTTATAGTGCCAATATCCCGAATCACAGACCGAGAAATGAAATGTATATCAAGCACTTTCCACAATACCGTTCGAAATTTGTGTGGTATTGTAAAGTCGATCGTTTGGTTACTAATCGCACTAATTTTAAAAATCATAGCCCAATATAGAGGAGCCAGTTTGCAATAAAATCAAACCTCTGTAAAAGGAGTTGCATTTGGAGCACCTAAGATGTGAATCAAAAATACAATGTAATATGTGTAAAGATTTACTACATTAACAAACCTCTATAACAGGAGTAACGCAGCAAGAAAATTACGAACAAAAACAAACAATGGGAAAGGATAATTTGCTATAGTTCTTATCAACATCGGTTCTCAGGCAATATATCTCGTTGAAACAATAACACAGAGGCTAAGACTCAGTAAGCACATGACAGTAGTTGTAGACATATCAATAATCGAGCAAAACAGAATAACATCAAATAAGAAAATCTTGTT
The DNA here is from genome assembly GCA_963556165.1 of Tipula helvola. NCBI lineage: Eukaryota > Metazoa > Arthropoda > Insecta > Diptera > Tipulidae > Tipula > Tipula helvola. The sequence goes on from OY744483.1 coordinate 273,521,621, forward strand.
AATAACTAACGAAGGCCACCAAACGAAAAAATAAATAAGGCAGATTTCAAAATCAGTCACTTGGCAATTCCAACTGTCGAATGTTACTTACTTCGGAGGATTTAAGATCGCAGAGGTGAAATGGGTAAAACTACACCTAAAACTAACAGCTAGTTCTTCCATCCTTAACGCACTACATAAACTTTTGAAGATTTTGATTTATTTGGACATCCATTGATGTTGGTTCTTAGCAGGTGGACTTGCAAAATTATAAAATTTGAAAAAAAAAACACAGGTACGATTACCATTACAATAGAAGAAGAATGCAGCATCACAATTTAATAGAAACGTATTACCCGTATTTAAAAAAACTTAATTCGAAATTTTGAAAAAAATTAGCGCAACAGCACAGTTAATTTTTCTAAAGAACCATAATTACCAAAAGTTAATTCTTATGAAAGCTTATTGTTGTAATGTTCGTTCATTGTAAAACAATATTTATTATTTAAGACAAATTTTAATGGTCGGCATCCAGTAACATTGAGTGGCATTGGATTTTGATGAAATCTAATTGTAATGCTTTTTACGTTCACAATACGTAGTTATTGGACGTTGAATATGCCAAACCAAATGATGCGTTACACTAACTACATTTGACGTACATATTTGCAAACCACGAAAATATGCTGTACAAAAAAAAAGAGCCAAAACCACATTTTATTTAGCTCCGGAAATTAAAATTCGATTTAAATTTATTTTGTATAAGTATGAAAAGTACTATGAAACAATTTAATGAATTTTTCTGAAACCTCACAGCGTTAAATTAAAAATTCTGATAAATAATTATTATACCATGATCTGATTTAACTTTTATAGAAACACATATTTAAAATATAAAAAGCTTATTGTTTTTCTAATATGCTAAAAAAAACAGTCGCGCATCGTGTATAGGTATTTACAATAAATATATTCTCAGAATTAATTTCGGTTTGTAACAATTTTTATCATTTCAACGTAAAATATTTTGGGGCAATTAAATTTCGATTTTGTTAGGGGATACATTTAACATTAAAAAGACAAAAAAAAAAACACAACAACTTTTCACAATTACTAATCGAATACTGAGCATAAAAATTATTGTAATACCGACCTGTCGAGTACAAAAATTTTCGTACGCAGAATCCATAAATTATAACAGTTTTTATCCCTACCAAAGATACCGATGTTTTTCGTTTTGACGAAATCTTTTGTGAGAGCTTTTACTCACATATAGCATTAAGCTAAAACAAAGCCTACAACAAATATTATGTACCTGATTATTACTCGGAACATAAAACAGAAAACAAAAGAAAAATCAAATAACAGTTTTTCTTTCACATAACAAAACAAAAAAATTCTTTTCCTACGACACAGGTAAGTATTGCAATAAATATATTACACAGTATAATATTAACACAAATGAAAAGGAGAATTTTTTTTTTTTTTGCAACAAATCGTGAGTAGCGTAAAGTATAATCGTGAGAAGAAGAAAATTATACGGGAAATTTATGAAAAAAGGAAATTTGATAATATATTTCAAATGACATAAATACATTTTATGTTGAAGCGATTCTATCAGAGACGGGGGCCGTATATATAATATTATGTATGTATTATGTATAACACAACAGCAACAACAACAATAAAATTATATTTTCATTATAAAGTGAAATTCGTTATGAAAACAAAGTATTTTTGAGCATTTTTCAACTGACCCTTTTTTATTCTGAATGATTTATAATAAAATATTTATAATAATAAAGTTAAATTAATTTGTAGATTTTGTTGTTTTAATTTATTACATACAATATTTATTCACATTTTTTATTTCACTTTTTTTTTTGTTGTTTTTTTTTAATTTATAGATATTTTTAATATGCAAATTAATCGTGCATTTTTTGTTTTATGATGGTTATGAAAAATGTTTTGATTTACGGAAATATTACGATTTTGAAAATCCAGGATTTCTTTTATTTTTCTAAACAGTGTGATTTGAGGTAACGCAATGCGAAATTTGTATAGAAATAAAATTACTTCCTTAAATTGGAGTTCTCGAAAAATAATTATTTTTAGAGAAGCAGAGTTTTGTTGCTAACCCACATTATTGCATTAATATATATATTTTTTGTAACTGCGGAAAGTGTAAACGATGTTTATGTGCTGTATTAGGCAAATCTGCTAATTTTTGTTTTAAGTTGGACTGCATTCCCACATAAACCGAAACCAAAATAGTTTTCTTCGACTATAAATTAACCATAACGGAACCAAGCACTTTATGGTTATCTTTAGCACTTGTAGTTTGTGATCTGAATCTGATCGAAAGTAATCTCAATTTCGGCATCAATCGAACAAGTACATCTCATTGCTCTTTTATGTTTGTGAGTTATCTGTCAAAATATAAAAAAACAAGAAAATTGCAAATATAAAATCTAAAAAATTCGTTTTCGATGCAATGCTGAGATTAATTTAATGACACTTCTAAACAAACAAAAGCCATAATTAGTTTTCAAACTGAAAATTGCAGCCAATCGACCAAACGGCAGAACCAGAATATACCTAAAAACATATTTATGTAAAAGAAGGGTAAAAATAAAACTATGGAAAAATTAAGATTTGTGAAAAATGTTCTTGAGCAAAAATATTTAACCCTCAGAACATAGTTTTAACACACTAAAAGCAGAAAAAGCAAATTTTTCTTCTTCAGAGTGGTTTTTACTTTTCCCACTATAACTAAGTATGTATTGTAATCGCTAAAAAAATTATGTTCCAGATTTTCACATTTTTAGAAGAATTAGGTTACCAGGACTCCAAAACACCAATCAGAATAATGTCGTGTCCGTGCTTCCGTCCATCCACCCTTCCATCCTTCCAGTCGCAAATTTTTATTATTTTTGTTTTGCCTCCAATTCTCACAAATATTGATAGTTTTGGTTGAAATTTAATATCGAGGTAATGTCAAATTATCCGAAGAAATATTGTTCTGAAGTTAAAACACCTTGCAAATTCCAACAATTGTTCCCTCGTTGTCTTTAAGATAAAATGAATAAATTACCGTGTAATATGGAATTTAAATTTCTAAATTTGCAAGATATTCCCGTTTATATAAGACATTAATATTTCTGTGACGTTTCGCTGATATTTTATGACATTTGAATGCTTGAAATTGCAACGACATGTTGATCGATACCTACATTATTTGTGAATTACTTTAATAAAATCGCTTTTAAAGGTATTATTTCTGAGTAATAAATTATCTTGGTGTTCAAAGTCGTAATATAATTTCTAATAGCAAATTTTTATGGGAGGCTTTAAAATGATATCACGCCATTAGGGTGGCGCAGGTTTAGGCCAGTTGGGAGATACATAAAATGTAATACTATATGACAAGGAGGTGGAATTCGGTAACAAATGATAATTCACGTTAATTCTGATTTTGTGTTGTTTGTGTTTTATTATTTTGTATTTTCGAATGGACCACATCGATGTCCAGTGCAGACTGAAGCTCTGAATAGAAAATTGTGATCAGAAAAAACGGCACAAATTTTCAGAAAATAAATTTTTGAACATTGTGGATCTCTGAATGGAGTAAATTAAATTCTTAAAGATTTCCAACGGTGTACTAGAGATGGAACTCTGGATCTAATTGTTAAAGTTCGAATATGAAAATGGCGAATAAAGTCGCAATCGCCATTTTTCTTATTCGTCCTTGTATATTTGGCTTTTTTATTTGCATAGGTATTTCTTTTGTTGTCTGATCTATGTCTAGTTGATTTTTATTTATTTTTTTTTTATTTTTCGCTTACAGTATAATGAATATATTTACATTTGTTAATTTGAATATTCTAATTTCTTAATTAGTTTTCAAATCTTTAGCATGATATGTTATAAGTCTACCCGTTTCTTCATCTTTGGTAACATATACATTCGAACCATTTCACTCTACAATATAAGCTTTTAACCGTCTGGGTAATAATTTAGACATGCTATGTTTTGATGCAACGGGCAATGTGACATTTCGTCTCCATACCACATCCCCTATATTATAATTAATAATCCTACTCCTTAAATTGTATCGTTCAGCGGTTTTGAAATGAGAATTTTCTAGCTGCCGAGCTACTATTTTTTAATTTTATTTAATTTAATAATTTGTTGTTCTAAATTAACAACTGGAAAATAATTTTTGTAATGGCTACCGTCTATTATCATTTCCATTCTAAAATTCAGAAACAATGGAGTACATTTGGTAACCTCATGTACCGCTGATCGAATAGCTACACCTATTTGTGGAATAAATTGGTCCCAATTTCTAAGATCATTGGTATTTATAAATGAACGTATAGCCGAGCCATACCAATCACTTAAGTTATTCGTTCGTCTGGATAAATTTGAGTTGAGTATACTGCGGTTTCATGATGTTTTATATTGAAAGTATAAAGAAATTTTTGAAATTATTTTCCTACATACTGAGGACCGTTATCGAAAATTACTACTCGTGACACCGAAAAAATGTTAGTAACATTTTCTTGTACATTTTATTTAAATATTGCAAATTTTAAATTCCTAACTGGAAATATCAATGGAAATTTTGAGAAAACATCGAGAACAACTAATAAAAATGTATAACCCTTTTTTAATCTTGAGAATGGATCCATGTCTATGCTGCATATAGTCTATACTGATTAACTCTCATTCACGAGTTGAATTCCTAAATTTACCCATCGGCGGTGTTAATGTTACATGTGGTGTTAGTCAGCCCATGCCAATAATATCGCACTGTTAATCGATTAATAGTTTCCGAAATGCCCTATTTCCGGTTCGTCATGAAATATTTTGATTATATCAACTATATCCTGTTGTTTAAATTTGGGTACCACCATTTTCCATACTGATATCCGCCCCTTCAGAAAATTTTAATAAATCACCATCAATAATTCTGAAATTGCTTGTCTTTTCGGAATTATTTTTCACTGATTCCAAACGTTCAGAATACCATTGATCTGATTCCTCGTTTATAGTTTCTATATATCAGGAAAGTGTATCGGGAATAATATTTTCTTTCCCTGGTCTATGTATAACTTCGAAGCCAATATATTGAATTGCCCACCGTCCAACTCGGCCTATCGAATCACCTTGCCTCAATAACCATTTTAAAGCTGAACTATCCGTTACAACAAAACTTGTACTACCTTCTACAAAATGCCACCATTTTGTTACAGCAATTAATATACTTAAACCTCTTGTTCTAATATCGTGTAACGTTTTTGGCGTTCGGTTAATTTTTGTGAAATATATGATATTTTGATTCCAAGCTCATTAATAATAAATCCTAAATATGCGAGTTCTAGAACACAAAATTTTGATTTATCTAAATGTATGGTTAAATTTGAGTTATTTCATCTCTCACTAACAATATTTAAATATTTAAAATGAGTATCGAAGTAATGGGGTCGGTATTATTATGTCATCTAAATAGGTTCACACATAAGGTGCTAAATCGTTGCATAAAACTGTATCAGCCAATCGCGCCATGGCTGATGGTGATACAACAAGATCAAACGGTATTTTTGCAAACATATACAGTGGCCTTCCTAGTATTGTAAATATTGCCTTTGCTTGTGATTCTCTTGCAAGAGGCACTTGCCAATATTCATCCGATAAATCTAATGATGAACCAGATAATATCGCTTCCAAATGCGGCATTGGATACGTATCTTTAGTTGTTAAAGCATTTAGCTTACGAGCGTCTAAATACATTCCAATTTTCCCATTCGATTTGTGAATAATGGTTATGGGGACACTAAGGTGAGTTAAAACATGGAGCAGTTACTCCTAATTTAATCATTCATTATAATTCGCTATCTGTTGCTTTTAACACATGAGGTGAAATAGGATAACATTTTTGTGCTACTGCTTTATTATCACCTGTATCAATTATGCGTATCGCAAGTGAGGTATATGCGAAATTGTTTTCGGTAGTTATAGGAAATTATTTTTTTAATATTTACTATTACATTGCTTTGGCTATTCGTAAGAAATTTTGAGGAGCCAGTGGTTGATTCTATATTAAAATAATAAACTGACGGATGGAGTTTAAATGAACGCCAATAATCCATCCCTAAAATTAAATCTTATTGAAATTCTGGGTGAATATTATTAAATGTAATCGTTAAATCTATAACTTCATTAGCCTCAAAAGCTTGACCATTGGCTAGAAAGACTTTTGAAAATTACTTACGTGGGGTTAAATTACATTTTTTTATAAATTCTTGGCTATCTTTTCCTAGAACATAATTAAATTATGTTATACAATATATCGTCGTTATAGAAGAGAAAGTAATCATCTACATATTTATGATTTCGAGTTATAAGGGTTTTAGTATTAACTTTTCTATTAAAAATCCAATTTTTTTAAATTAAATAGTTTGATTACTGCATCTTTTATATTATTTAATGCCATATCTAATGCTAATGATGTTTTCCATAAAAAGTAAGAATTTCAATATAATTTTGTTGAATTTGTAGATAGTGATTTTTTCTTCAAAATAATTTTGTTCGATTGTTGATAATGATTTATCGTTAAGTAAATACAGAAACTTTATATAATTGATTTTATTGAATAAAAAAAGATATAATATTTCTGTTTTACATTTTAATTAATTTTTTTTATTTCTTATTAATTACTGAGAATTTTTTTTTAAAAGTCACTAACTACAATTTTGCAAGAAAAATTAAGAAGAAAAAATCACCATCTACATACATACATGCATATCAGAATTTAGTTCATGCAAAACCAACACAAATGTCTTATACAAGCCATATTATTGCCATACAAACACAAAATAAAACCTACTATTTCTGTAAGTATTAGCGTCATAATACAGTATAATCTTTACATATGTATTTTGATTTTAAATTGTAGTTTGTATCAAAACCAGTATAAAATATCACTAACACTAAACGAAACTAGTAGGTTTTGAATTTAATAATATGCGTGCGTCACGGAAATAATATGGCTTGTATAAAGACATTTGTGTTGGTTTTGCATGAACTAAATTCTGATATTATGCATGTATGTATGTAGATGGTGATTTTTTCTTCTTAATTTTTCTTGCAAAATTGTAGTTAGTGACTTTTTAAAAAAAAATCTCAGTAATTAATAAGTATAGACAAATTTTGTTTTCAGTATTGGTTAGGTAATGAAAAATAGTCTAAGAAAATATAAAAACCTCAATTTTGAAAAAAATGTAGATGATTACTTTTTCTTCTATAACGACGATATATTCTGCGAAAAAATGTTTTATTTAATCCTTATTCATTAAGAATTTTTTAAATAATAATTTTAATAAAAATCGATATTTCGAGCTAACTGCTCTTCATCTGGAATTCTGTACAAAAACAAATTGAATGGAACAAAAATATATAGAAAAATAAATAAAATTGTGAAGTAAGGTCCCATACACAATGAAATAACAAAAATTAAAATAATTTACGAATATAAGTTGGTCAGAGATTTTTGTAAATAAATTTTATTTTATCTGCTGTATCCAAAGGTTTCTTTAATTGCTTAGATATTATTTCCATTGAGGCTCTAAATACTCCAAATGGCTCTGATCTATTTTGTTTCCTATTTTTCGAATATTCTCTAAGTTCATCGTCAATATCGGGATTATCATAGTCCCAAAATCCTCTCAATTTGGAAATTGCTCTATCTAGGCATCATACCATATCCTAGCATTACTACTTAACAAAAGCCAAAGTGAATTGAAAAGTTCTCTAAAGGGAATCCCTAGATCATCTGCCATTTGTTCAGTTTTTCTAATGAACTCTTCTATACTTTCTCGACCACTAAAATTAATTTGGCCATTCTTCTATTGGAATTGGTCGCCATCCTCTATGAAACTGATCATTATGAAATTCTTGGGAAAATTCATTGGTTTTAACGGAATTAAAATAACGGTAAGGAACGCTTGAAACAAACTTAATATTTTGATTGAACGTTTTATTTTCATAACCAGGTTAAATTTTTTTTCGATCCTGGATTATTATATTTTTGATTTAATGGAGGAATATAATGAACTGTCTTATATTGTCCTGCACTAACCTTCCGCACAGTGTCGATTTTCTTGGGAATTTCATCAAATTCATTATTTCTATATCCTTTAGAAGGTGTTGAATATTGATTTAAATTAATATTTGAACTAGGTTGATAACAGGGGTTGGTAAAATTTGGAACAATGTGTTGTTGTTCTCGATAATTAAAAGTACTTTAAGGGAGAAATTTCAAAACTATTAGAAAAATTATCAAACATTGAAGATGAATGTTCCACATGAGTAGATTGTATCTGATTTAACGAGTTCTGATTTTGTAATTGTTGTACTAGATTATATCAAAAGTGAGGTAATCTACGATGAATTCGATTAAGAGTTTCCATCTGAACAGGAAGTATATCGATTAGGGCGGATTAAATTTTTAAGTGGTCTGGAGACTCTATTTTTATGAAAATTCATTTAGTTTTAAGCTAAAAAGTTCACAACACGATATGGCTACGATGAATTTCGAGACTACATAATTTGCCAGGTGTACGGTGCTAGATAGGAGAAAATTACTTACAGTGAAATTTGTTAAGGGTCGACGGGGACATCGGATGGCGACCTTCAATTCAACCTTGACTACGACCTTCAAGGTTATTTGAAGGTTGAATTGAATTTGTTAAATATAAATCCCTATTTTTGACTCCAGATTGATAAAAAACGCAAAATTTTTCGTTCAGATAGCCATTTTAGGTACTTCCTTTGGATGACTTTCAGGTGTTAGTTCAAGAACAAATTACTAAATAATTAGAAGTGATCTGCAAATAATGAAATGGGGAATATACTAACACAATATTAACTTGGTACCTTTGGTCATGGTGCCAGTAAAAATTAAGTCATTCCCCATTAAAATTCATTATTTGCTGATTATTTCATATTATTTAGTAGTTTGTCCTTGAACTAACATCTGAAAGTCATTCAAAAGAGGAGAATAAACTTCCTATCTGAACGTAAATTTTTTTGCCCTTTTCGAATCAGAGGTCCAAAAATAGGGCTTTTCATTTAAAACAATCAATTTGCCCATCAAATGACCTTGAAGGTTGTAGTCAAGGTCGAACTAAAGGTCACCATCTGATGTCCCCTCGACCCTTAACAAATTTCATTAAAATTATTTTTCTCCTATCCAGCACCGTTCTCGAGATAAAAGCCTGGCATTTTAAAAAACTCACTCTATATAAAAAAAAATCTTCAAATGAAATTATGCAGGCTCGAAATTCATCGTAGCCATATGGTGTAGTGGACATTTTTGCTTCAAATACAATGAATTTTCAGAAAAGTGGAGTCTCCAGACTAAATAATTTTTCTCCATACAATTAATTCCGCTCTAAATTATCGATTCTGTTGAGCCTATTTTTTAAATGCTTTAAAACTGATAAACTGACTGAACACAATTTTACTAACATCCGCTAAATTTTTGTGAGTATAGATATTTTGTAGGTAGGCGTGTTGTTTAAGGAATGGCGGCAGAAGATAAGAAGAAAAATTGAAGGATCAGGGCGAAATGGTGTTAGAAAGGCTCATAGAAGAAAACTGGATTATATGGACTGTAACGGCCTGCCTTTTGTGTAACTAGATTGCCCAGCGTTGACTTGCACTTTCTTGTTACTTATTAATAATATTGGCGGATGGAAAATAGTTTGTGTAGAAGACCGGATATTCGAATTTAATAAGCTATTCAGAGCGATCGAAGGTTATTTAAATTAAATTGTCTAAATTGTCGGTTTAAAATTAATTTCTCATAAACGTTAATTTGTAATTTAGTTAAAACATTAAGTCTGAATTAAAGAATATAAAAATATGTCAACATTTATTAATAATTATATTAATTAAAAAAACAAACATTACCTAATTATATAAGTAAATTTAATCAAAATAATTAATCAAATAAAACTGCCCAAAGTGGTTAACGTTCTTAATAGAAACAATGTGTATACTTAAAACTAACAAAAATCAGTGAAATAAAAGCTGTAATTAAAGATAATTTAATTAAAAAATTTAATGATTAATTTTTAATAGTTAAAAATTAATAAATAATAGCATAAACGGTAAATAAATTGCAATGTGGTCTGATCAGTCGATACTCAACGTCATTCACTTAGCATTGATTTTACGTTAATCATCTAATGGTTATTAAAACCATTGGAAATTACAGTACACATTAAAAATGTGAATTAGTGCCTAAAATAAGTATTATTAAGTTGCGGATCAACTGTTTAATTAAATGCAGCAATATACAATACATGTACACATATGAATTTTACGTACACCTTAAAAACAGCACAACATAAAATAACAAAGCGTACAACAACACACACAACAAAACACAGCTAAGTTATATCTTTCAAACAAATTTCTTAAATTAACATAATTACATATAATAAATAAATAATGAACAATTACAATTACCAAAAATAAATAAATAAATTTAAATCTGAATGAGCTATGTACGTTATTATCATAATAATTCATTATTTTCTAATTATTTAATAGTTATCTATTAGAAATAAAAATAGGGTTATCTTAGGATGTAATTTTGTGAATTATTAGATCATCATCTAGTGCTACAAAAAGTTAAGCTGTGATTTTATAGGGAATTTAAAACATTTTTATAGAGGACAAATATCGGGTGTAGTTCTATTCGGGGTCAGCTCAACTCATCATCAACGTCCTCTTCTCCTTCAAAGCGTGATTCAATAATTGTAATATTCGCTGCCATCATTTTTGTGTAGTGTATCGTAGTATTCTGTCCTTCTTCAATATTCCAAATCTTCCCTTTAGAACGTCATTACATCTTTCAATGAAATTTAGGGCTTTTCTATATGCTCGTGCCATAAACCCTGGTCTTTCCTCATAACTACCATCACTTGCATTGAAAAACAAATAATTGGTTAAAGATTTATTTCACTACGCCAATGTGAAATAGCCGCCCCGGTGGCATAGTTGTTAGCATGCTTGCTTCAAGCTCCGGAGGTTCCGGGTTCGATTCCCGCCGGGTGATGAAAAAATCACGGCTGGTTAATGTATGGATCAATGAATTAATCACTCACTATCCGTTGTAAAAATGATTACGAAACTTCACTATGAAGCGGCCAAGTCCCTCTATGGGGTGTAGCGCCAGCGAAAAAAAAAAAAAAAAAAATGTGAAATGCAACGACCAATCAAACAAGCAATTCTATTTTTATACAGATTATTCAAATTGGTTCCAACGTAGCTGTTAGGAAACAGAAACGTTTTCATGCTTCATTAGCATACTGTCGGTCGCTTCATATATACATTCGATCGCTCCAATTATCACTGGAAGATACAATTTTTCTTAAAATCTATTTCTGTTCGAACGGAGCCCAGGCCTGCAAAAAAACGATTAAACATTTTTTTTTTTTTGATTGAGCAGTCGAATTCAAAGTACTGAATACGAATCTGGCCACAGAATTATTTTATCACGTCAGGTTTTTGAGATATTCTACCCTAAAAGTGTTAAGCGTGAGTTTGGCCGTTTACACTTGAAATAATTCAAGGCCAAAATGGTTAGCGCAAATCTAACAAGTAGATCTTAACGTACCAAAATCTACGACTGCATTAGCAATATAAAAATCTTCAGATCATTTAAATATAAAATGAAAAGGAATACAAGTTATGCGTGCTTAAAAAATTCTTAGATTATGCATAAAACAGGTACCTATGCATGCATTTTTTCATGTTGAAAATAAAATTAATTTTCCAAATTACCCATCATCGTCGTCGATTCAGTTGTGAATGTTAATGTATGTTGTTGATCTTATTTATGAATCTTTTGAATCTCATACTTACGATTTTTTAAATTTCATGAATCAAAATCTTATGAAAATCGAACGATGATTACGAATTATAAATTTTAAGAATATCATAAGTCTTACGAATCTTATGAATCCTATTTATCTTCAAATTTTAGAAGTCTTGTGAGTCTAGCGAATCTTGTTAATCCTGTGTTTCTTAAAAATCTTATAAATCTCATTAATTTTGTGAATTTTATGCATCTGATGAATCTCAAGAATCTTTCTAATCTTATCAATGTTACAAGTCTTATGAATCTTGTAAAACTTTTATTAATTTTATGAATCGTATTAATTGTGAATCTTATTAATTTTATGAATCTCATGAATCTTAAGAATTTTATGAATCGTATGATTCTTGTGAATCTCTTGAATCTAGTGAACTTATTTGTTCTATTAATTTGATTATTTTTATAAATCTTATGAATCTTATGATTATTGTGAGTTTGACGAATTTTATGAATCCTAATTATTTTCAAATCCTATGATTCTTGTGACTCTAACGGACTTTATTAATCCTTTGTCTTAAAAATCTTATGCATTTTATTAATTTTGTGAATTTTATCAATCTGATAAATCTCATGAATCATTCCAATCTTATTAATCTTACAAACCTTTTGAATCTTATACAATTTTGCGTAGCTTGAATCTAGTGAATTTCCTAATTTTATTAATTTAATTAGTTTTATGAAGCTTATCAGCTTTATGAAACTTGTGAATCTTACGAATCTTATGACTCGTATCAATCTTATGAATTCTATGAATCTCTTGAATATTTTGAATATTATGGATCCGACGAATGTGCGTTTTTCGAATTTTATAAAACTTAAGAGTGTTATGATTTTATGATCCTCATATATTTAATTAATCTTACGAATCCTATGAATCTTATGGATCAACTAAATTTTATGAATCTTTGGAATCTCAAGAATATTTTAAATGTTATGAATTTTTGAATTCTATGATCTTAAATGAATCCTACGAAATATTGGAATCTTATGATTTTTCTTATCTTATGAATCATAATCTTGTGAATTTTATGAAACTTATGAATATTTCCAATTTTACAAACCATAAGAATCTTATAAAATTTTAATTAATTTTTTTTTTTTTTTTTTTTTTTCAAATATTTAACTTTATTTATTCTATGAATAAGGTGCATAATACGACATGTGTACTATAGTTACAAAATGTTAGAGAAGAAAAAATTGTTAAGAAATTAGATTTCTAATCATAATGTTTTCAGAAAATAGAAGTGACCTAGTGAATTTTAAATCTAAACGAGTTATAAATTCGGATATGGTCTCAAGTTTACATTCTGAGTGCAAAATACTTGTTGGATATCTCCTTGGGAGGTTTCTTATGATTTTTAGACAACGGTTTTGAACAATTTGCAGTCGTTTTTTGTGCGTATAAGCGGCATGTTTCCAGATTTGGCTACCATATGTTATTTTAGCTCCGATTATCATTTTATATATCAGTAGTTTGTTTTTCTCACTAAGTTTGGAGTTACGACATAGAAGTGGATACAGTGTACTAATTAATTTTTGAGAGCGTTCGACTATGTAATCAATATGTTCTTTGTATGTAGTTTTTTTGTCAAACCATATGCCAAGATATTTGATTTTATTGTACCTAGGGACTGGAGTGTTATCAGCTAGTAGATTAAGATTACTTGGTAAGTATCTTGCCGCTCGTCGACGAGTAAAGAAAATTGCTCTTGTTTTTGACGGGTTTAGTTTGATGTTCCATTTGGTACAGTAATCAAAGAGTGAATT